>PVJD01002012.1:0-213768 GCA_004026545.1 Mormoops blainvillei
CGTAGGCCATGTCCCTGGCTGAGGGATGTTTCTCTCCCTCCGTCCCTTCCCCTGTCTCTGGGAGAAAGAAAAAAAAAAAAAAGCTCAGTGATATTTATTTTAAAAGAGTGCTTAAGAAGACTATTAGCCCTGGTTGGTGTGGCTCAGTGGATTGAGCGCTGGCCTGCAGACCAACGGGTTGCCGGTTTGATTTCCTGTCAGGGCACGTGCCTGAGTTTCCGGTCAGGTCCCCAGTTGGGAGCATGCGAGGGGCAACCGATCAGTGTATGTCTAGTACGGGGATGTTTCTCTCCCTCTTTCTTCCTCCTCCCTCTCTAAAAATAAATAAATAAAACATTTTTTTAAAAGAATAATTCACCCATGGCTGGTGTGGCTCAGTGGATTGAATGCCAGCCTGTTAGCCAAAAGGTTGCCAGTTCGATTGCCAGTCGGGGCACATGCCTGAGTTGCAGCTGGGTTCCCCATTGGGGACATGAAACAAGTAACTCATGGATGTTTCTCTCACACATTGATGTTTCTCTCCCTCCTTTTCTCCCTCCCTTCCCCTCTCTCTAAAAATAAATAAATAAAACTTTTTTAAAAGAAGACTATTAAATTATGAACTGACCTGTGTATTTTCTCGTTTCCATTCTTTCATCTCTTCTGAGAAATGTAATATAGTTTACTGATGCAGCATACAGTTTAGAATCTACTAATATTTTGTAATGTTTTAAATTCTTTTTCTTTTTCATCTTGTCAGCTACCATGTAAACTCCTCAGGGCCAGAATCTGAGTCTGTGTTCATATATTGTGTTTTATTACATTGTAATTATTTGTTTCTCTATCACTCTCCCGTCCTAGGCTCTGAACAATTTCAAGGCAGAGAGCCAAGGCTTACTTGTATTTGTATCCTGAAGGCTTAGTAATCAGACACAAAATAAGTCTCAATAAATGTCTGTGGAATGGATAAATGAATTAATCTTTTCTCCCCCCTGCAATGCCTTACACATAGTACTCTACACATAATAAGAACCAGTAAAGCTTGTTAATGGATTCATGCAGAAATCTTTTGGACCCAACCACATAAGCTTTCTTTTACCTCAGAGAAGCACTTTAAAGTTTAGCTATTAACATTACAAATTAAAAATTTTAGTCTAACACATATCAAATAAATAGGTTCAACGACTAACCACATCAAGGCTAGCTCTAGAAGTATTTAAAAGTCATTATTCTAATTAATGAATTTTTGAACCTCAACATGGAAAAATCCAGTTACGTAATCAAAAGAGAGGTTATCCCTTGCAAGTTTATACCTACAAAAAATACTGAGCAAAATTATCAGAAAGCTGTTATCTGTAGATTGAAATCAATTTAATTGGTTTCATTAAATTTTATTGTTTGCACTAGGAATAAGAATTAACAAGAAAAGTAGTGCAAACCTCTCTCCAGAAAACCGTCGTAGAGGCTCAGAGACTAATGTTTTGCCCTCTCGATTATTTTAACTCCTGGGAGACTCCTTTTACTTCAGATTGACGATATTCAAAACATACGCGGTCTCCTAAAATAAAGGCTAATCCATAGGCACACTTAAGGAACACTAGGTTTTATATTCAAGCTACTAAAACAATCCCTAGTGTTCAGCCTGCTGCTGCTGCTGCTGCCGCAATAAAAACATTTTTCTTAGTTTTTAAATTACATTCGTGGAAGGTTTAAGTGTCGTAATGCACATTCTTTCACTGTATCATCTAAACTGATTTTACACTGCATGTATAATTTAATAAATACACCGTAAAGGAATTCTACACTTGAATGAATTTGAAAAGAAACGTGATCTTAGCACACACCCCCTTCTAACTCAAGACACTCTAGAGGAAGAACATCTGAGTTTTTTGTTTGTTTCTCAAAAATTTCTCTCGGGCTCCCACCCCACACTTTATTTTAGAGTAGCAATCATTCATTATCCCACTCACAGTCTCTCCACCGACTAACACTAGCTTACCAGGACCTCTTTCACATCTCAGTCCGTGGGGGATTTCTGTGGAAGGGGAGGGAGATGGTGAAGGTCCGGGACGCCACCATTCCCGCCAAACCATTTAGGACCCAGGTCCTGGCTCACTTCAAGTCTGGGATCAGCCTCACGCAGGCTCCCGGGACCTGCGAAGCTCCAACACACACACATACACACACACACCCATCCCCACCAAGTGCAAAGAAAACCGGGCCCAACCTCTGTGCTCCCATTCAACATACCCTCCTCCCAGCTGTACCCCATTTCTTCCCACTTATTCCTCGATGTAGTCCGGTCCTTTTATGCACTTCTCAGACCCCGTAACCCTACTACTTCCACCGCACTCAAGCTGCCACGCTCAGGTCCCTGCTCCTTGAACCCTACACCCCGGTCCCTCCCCCTGGACCTCCCAGCAGATCCAGCCCTCCCTGCGTGCCCTGGTGCAGACGGGCGCCCTGTCCCTGTGACCACTGAACCCAGGTCCTTCCCTAAACGTCACACTCGGGCCCATTCCTCCCGTGACCCGACTGTCCCCACCACCCCCCAGGCGCTACCCCCTGCACCCCATTACCTCCAGCCCCGCCCCCCTGAGGGTGTCGCACTCACCCCTCCTGCCGCCGCATTCTTAACCGCCGCGGCTGCTATAGCTACAGGGAGCCAAGGCAACCAGCTCTCGCGACACTTTCCTCAGCTACGGCGAGAACTACCTAGAAGAGCCTCTCGCAAGAAAGTAAATGAGTCAGGACCCAGGCTGCTAAATTTGTCTCGCGATAGTTATTGTAAAATGGCGGTCGCAAGGAGTCCCGGGGATGGCATACAAAGTTCTGGAAGTGGGCGAGAGCCAGAAGAATCTTGAGCTGATGGGAGAGTCGGAAAGCTGTCGCAGACGTGACGGTCTGGGATGCGGGATGTTAGTATAGTGAACCCTACACGGAATAACTTTATGGATGTGGGCCCCCCTTTCCCAAGTGCCTCAAAATTAGAGCAGTGTCGCCTTTGGCCGAAGTTTTTGTTTTACCGGCATTTTCCTTTTGCAGGCCGAGTAGAGGTGGACCGAACAAGACAGAAATGGGCCTTCCCATCTCGTCATTACCTTCCTTCAGGAAGTTTTCATCCACTCTTTCCCAACACTGGTTTGCAAATGGCATTTGGCTCCACAGAAATGTTAGTTTATTCACGAGGGCCACACCCCCATCAGTTAGCCCTACCAAAATAGGAATAAAAATGTTTTCCTTTGTTTTTTGTTGCTGTTAATAGAACACAAACACAGGTTCTATTGGGTGCGGAACTGGGATTGCATTGGTGTGTTGTTTGAACTATGCACTTGTTGCATTCTGCACAGTGGACACATCCTTAGTGAGTGTTAGCACTTTGTAGGGCTTTGTCTCTCTGCTCTCAGACCATTTTAAATGCAGACCGAGAAGCACTTGGAACAGAAGGTGTACTTAACGTTGGTCAACAAGGAAAAGTAGAACATAAGGGAACAAATAAAGGAGTAGAAATAATAAATGGTGAATTCATTTTCTTCTCTCAAAGTCCCTGAATAGCTCTCAGTCTAGACTAGTAGAAATATATTGCGAGCCACGTTATGCACTTTAAAATTTCTAATAGCCACATTTGTAACAAAGCAATAAATATGAAATTAATTTGAGTATTTTATAGCAATATATTCAAAATATTTCAACATGTAATCCATATCTTAATGAGATAATTTACATTCTTTTTTCTATACTAAATTTTCAAAATCCAGTGTTTATATTTACAAAGCATGTCAATTCAGACTAGGCACATTTTATCAAATGTATGAAACAATTGTGAAGAAAGGGTGTTTTAACAGAAGAATAATGTCCAGGCACATGGATAGCAAAACTCGAGGATTTGACTGGATTTCTGGCTGGATCCTGTACAAGTGTGTGCTTTAACGCATTAAACCACCACTACAACTTCTGATAATAATTTGACTTTCAAGTAAATTTTTCTTCTAAGGAAATAATTTCACAACCAACCCAGGCTCCTTGTAAATTAGTAACCTTGTATCATGACACATTTGTTGTAGTTAAGACTTCCCACATTCTGAGCTTGGAAAAATTAAGTTTCTAGGTTTTCAGAGCTGTTGTCTAGCAGACCGTGAATTTTGTTTTTAATCCCAACCTTAAGAGTAGGTATTTAATAATTATTTCAAGGTTGACTGTGAAATCTCTTTGTCCCATGAGTTGTTATTTGTATTTGTATCTCTGGTGTCTGACTTAGTACCTGGTATATAGAGGCACTCAATAAACATTTGTTAAAGGAAGACAGTCCTTAACTTTTGGGGAGGGCTCACAGTCTTTTAAACATGAGAACCTGATGAAAGCTCTGACCCTTATCCAGATCCTGGCCTACCCATATTTCCTCAGTCGACTGCAGAGTTCATTACAGCTGTGGTAGACAGATCCTGTACAAGCCCATAGCTTCCTACCTCAAACGCCTTTGTCTGGAATTGCCCAGTGTTAACATTCCAGGTAGTAGTAATCTGCAACCAATGAGAAATGGGTTTGGAGGCTAAAAACTTCAGTTCCTTCCCCCTTCAGTGGGGCAATTCTGAGGTATAATTGACTGTAGTGTTTCTCAGAATTTACTAACACATAGGAATCACTTCAAGAGCTTAATAAGCCATTGACTCTTGAGTTCATACTTTTCGCCAAGCTCCCAAGAGATAATCATGCTGTCAGTTCATGGACCACATTTTGAACAGTATTTTTCTGAGTCCCCAATGTCATTCAGCCCTAATTGCCAAAAGCACCTTTTTAGACTTTATTCTCACTCCTTTATAATTCTTGGATTCTGGGATCATCTAAATTAGCTACTTGCATCCAAATTTTTGTTTCAGGGCCTGTTCTGGGGGAAACCCAAATTATGACAACACTCTCCTTAGAAAAATGTACATAGAAATAGAGTTTTGTGTACAAGTTTACAGAAAGTATGAATCCTTTGGAATTTATCTAAAGGAAAGTGACCAGGGTAAATGTCATGTGACTGAAGGTCCATGAAAATTGAATCAGTCTGTGCAGAGTCTAGCAGCTTAATATAATCTTTAATGGCTCGAGAAGTTGGCTGATTTTAACCAGCTCTCAGAATTTATTTTCCCAGAACTCATTAAGTAATCTCTTTATTCTTCCTGCTTTGCATCACTCTTACTCTGTGGAACATAGTAGTAAGTCCTGGGACTCTAAAGAAACCCCGTGCTTGAAATCAATAAAAAGAGAAATGTTAATAGTCACCAAGATATAAAGTACAGCATAGGGAATATAGCAATAATATTATAATAACTGTATATGGTACCAGGTGGGTATTGGAAATATCGGGGGGAGCACTTTATAAAGTAAATGAGTGTCTAACCACTATCCTGTACACCTGGAACTGATAAAAAATAATAATAATAAATGCAAATCATAATTGAAAAGAAAAATAAAGCCTGTTTAAACATGCCAAAAAAAAAAAAAAGAGAGTAGTTACTCATTCCTACTGGCTCTTACTGTTTTTTTCCAATCATAGGGCATTCTGGACACCACTGTCATGCCCCTGTGACCCTTAGATCTTTTCTTGCTGTGTTCATAGAGAGTCAGGCATATTTTCAGGGTTCAGCAGAAGTAACAACTGCTTGAGTGTGGTTGGCAGGGTAATAATGGTGTAGTAATTTATAGTTTTAATTTGAACATTTCACCTAAAATGTCATATGATGTGCTTGAGTGTGATATTGGTATGTTACAGAATTACATGCTTATGATTTTGTAATAAAGGATTTCGTAATAAAAAAGAGGCGGTATTTGTGCCGGGCTCTGTATAACTGCAGCTGGTTTCTCCCAATTCCTCCTGGTTTCCAAGATGGCTCCCTGTTCTACCTCATCCTGTTGGGAATCTAAATATATGAACCTTTGACACATATATTCCTAAACCCATTCTGATGTCACCTGGAAACATTATGGCATGTTCTAGTTCTGTAATAATTGGGTAATCCTTGAATATCCCAATTTCTAATCAGCTACATAAAGAGAACTAACGGTAGGGTCACCAGTACCTATTTCCTAACCACAGCGCATAATAGCTTCTTAGCTGTGCTCACATATAGGCTAGCGCATGTGTTTGTGCACGATTAATTGACTTATGTACTATTGAATAATTATGCCTTTGTATATACCTGTGAATGTGGTTTCATGGGTGTGGATGTAGGCGTGGGTGTGTAAGTAACCAGGGCTCAGGTCTGGTCTTGAAATTTGAATAATGAATGTTTAGTATTTGACTTTAATTAGCCTTTGTGCATTGTTAGCCTCAGTTTTCATCTGCCCTCAAATATCAGAGGAAGAATGAGTTCATTTCCTTTAAGTTTATTGACTGTTAACAGTAGCAGAGCAAATTCCATAAAAGAACAGGTTTCATACAGAGCAAGCGAAGGGGAGCTCTGAGCTGCTGAGGAAGGAGGCTTGCAGTGGGGACTGAAGAGTCCCCCAAGGATGAAAAGGCAGATTTCTCCCTCCTTTTTCCCTCCATTCCCAGAAGGAATGGAGGTTTGGTTATCCTGCTCCTTATTCCCTCTCCAAACGAATCAGGGAGGGGAAATTTGATGCAAAGTAGAAGAGGAAACACCTCACAGCTCCTCTGTTTCTCCATCCAAGGGGATGCCAATATCCACATTGTAGTCTACAGGCTCCCCAGAGCTCAACCAGGGAATGGGGGTTCGATTAAAAGAAGGCCTGTTGGAGAGATTCTGGTTGTAGAGCACCAGGGGTTCACTCAGCAGGGGCCCCAAGTCAAACTTGGGCATCTGGAAGGTCATGCGTTTGGATGCCTTCTCATATCCGCCATAAGGCATTGCCGTCCTGAAAAGGAGACACATTATTTCATTTAAAAGAAAAACCAAACAGAACAAAAGGAGCAGAGCTTTATCAGTAAGATGTTACTCTGTTTGGGTGGGGAATTCTGTGAATTCTAGTTTGAGATTGCTTCTGCACTCCTTATTCTTCTTCTTCCTTGGCATTCCATGCCCCTTCCTGGTTTCCCTGTTTCCCCAAAGCTAATAATGAGGAAAGGAGTCTAGTTGGTACTAGATAGTCTCATGAGTATCTGTGACCCAGACCAGCATTTTAGAGAAAGTAGCTCCAAATACTATAGACCCAAGGGTCTGAGGCCACCTTAAATTTCAACATAGAACCCCTACTCTACCACTAGTGGATAATACATGGTCTAGGTGAGAGGAATGAACATTTTCGGAAAATCCAGGCTCCTTAGGATCAAATGCAAAAGCACTTCTCTAGCAATACCCTATCCTGCTTTCACAGAGCTACTATCTATGGTCTAGAGAAGCCCAATTTCAAAAGCACAGATTCTTAAGCCTCGCTAGAGTATAAAGGACTGGAATCATACTGTGGAAACAGTAATAAAATCCTAACCCTAAGTAATGGGAGCCTCAAGAGGACTTTAAATGTGTAATAGATTATTTATAGTGAACGCAACCAAGGCTCAGAAGTAGGGTGACTTTCCCATGCCCACATAGCCAATAAGTGGCCTATGAACTAAAATTCAAACCCTGCCTCCCAGCAAATTTTCATTTGATCATATTTTACTGTTTCTCTGAGCTACAGTGAAAAGACCAAAGGTCTTCAGTTAGGGCCCCCATATTCCTCCCATGCCTCCTTCTGAAACATTTGAATCCAAGTCTCCATCTTAACTAAGGACACACTACACATTATGATGAATCCGGTTCCTTTCCCATCACCCCTACCTGTTGAAGGACTTATATTGAGGGAGTTCAGCTTTGGCCCCATAGGCCAGAAGGTCAATGCCAAGTTCCACTTTTTGCTGGGGATCAACCCCCATGGCTCTCTCCCATGGGGAAATATAGGTCTTGAACACAGTGATATGTTTTTCTTCTCTGCTTGCCTGATCTCCTAGCAGCCATGGGAGAGAAAAGTCAGTCATATAATAGCAGTTAGTAGCCAAGGGAAGTTAGTTTCACACACCTGTACTAGGAAAGTTGCTGGGGTCAGGGGACAAAGGTATAACATCCTCCTGGTGATTGTATAAGGTTTGTGGAATAATGACAGCCTGGGGTCAGATCTGTGACTGAAACTGAAAAGCCAGAAAAGTGACTGAAAAATAAGATTTCTAGGTAAAACAGACACATCTCTGTATTCTCCTGGACCCCGAGAGTCCATTAAGGTATCTCAGGCCTCCCCTGCTTCCTATACCCTACCTAGGCCGCATTCCTTAGGGATGTTGCTGCTGTAGAGCCCAGACACATTGCTCTTGGGTGAAGATACTTGCCTGTTCCTTTATCGCCAGCCCCTCCTGTGCCAGCAGCTCCTCCTCTGCCAGTCTGGGCCCCCGGACCTCTTGTACCCCCAGCTCCAGACCCAGGGCCCTGATGGTGCTGTTGGTCAGAGCCATACTGCCCAGCAGAGCCACTTCCCATTGCCTCGCCTCCACCGCTGCCCTTGCTGTAGGAGAATCCCTGGTCAGCTGTGCCCAGCTGCCCCCCCACTGTGGGAAGGAACTTCTGGAAGTGATCCTGAAAGAAAAGGACAGCGTGATGGGAAGGTTATGGGGATGGGATGGGGGATATACAAAGACACAGGTATACATAGCAAGGAGGATGTGATCAGAGACAATGGCCAACCAGGAGACACTGAATCCTCTAAGATTCTCCCCTCTAATAGATGAATAGTGGATAACCTGACTATGAGAAATTAAACTCTCCTTATGGGGTAGGACCTCCTTGGTTCAATTTCTCCAATTATACCTTAGGACCGCGGCAAATTTATCCTCCATCCTCCTCTTTCCCATCCTTACCAAGGCAAAGAGGACCAAGACTTCTGCTCAACTAAAATTTGAGAGGATAGCTTTGGTACAGAGAGCACGGCCTTAATTTGAAGAACTAGAAAGATCTCTGTCCCGTTCCCCCTCCTCATCTTGTCTCTTTCTCTCTCTTTTTCTTCCTCTCCCTCTCTCCTCTTGGTGCCTGTTGGACCGGGACCTCCTGACGGTGAAACTATAGTGGGGAGGGGAAAGGGTGACCAAAAGGGCAACACTGGATTCAGCCCCAAAGCCTAAAAATAGCCCATCAACTCCTTCAGGAGGCTCTCCTGGCCACCCACCATGCACATCCCCATGCTCCACCCAGTGTAACCAGACCCAGGCAGGAAGGAGGGCTTTTGGTCTCCTAAAGTTAGATATAACCAGCTCAGCATTTTTACTCTGCTTCTACATAAGGACCAGGGACAGACACTTCTGTCCCTGGCCTCATGCAGGCATCTATTTCCACTCTCCCTGGTTGCCCAGGGAAGGTGGAGAGGGAAGGAAGGAAATGAAGAAGACCCCTTCCTTCTCGGCCATAACATCTTATGCCTGGCCTCTCTCCAACCCCTACTTCTCTTTCTTTGCAGGATCCTGACTAGCGAATGTAGGATCTTCAAGGACGGTGTCACTCCCCACATCTGGGGTCCTTGGATAAAAGGGCAGCTCAAGAAGGAGATAGCTGTAAAAATTCACTTAACTCTTTCCAGGGTTGCCAGATTTAGCAAATAAGATTATAGGACACCGGTTAAATATGAACTTCAGATACACAACAAATACCTTTTTAGTATAAATATGCCACAATTATTGCATGGGACATATTCATATATGAGAGTATCCAATGTATATCTGAAATTCAAATTTAACTGAGTTCCCTACACTTTTTAATTTAATTTAATCTTTATGTCCCAAATATTTTACTTTATAAAATAAAGTATTTTATTGTGTATCTGAAATTTTAATTTAAGGGTCTTAAGTTTTTATTTTTCTATTTTTTTAAGATTTTATTTTATTTATTTTTAGAGAGTGAAAAGGAGGGAAAAAGAGAGGGAGAGAAACATCAACGTGCAATAGAAACATCCACTGGTTGCCTCTCACTTGTCTTCAACTGGGGACCTGGCCTACAACCCAGGCACGTGCCCTGACTGGGAATCAAACTGGTGACCTTTCAGTTCACAGGCTGGCACTCAAGCCACTGAGCCACACCAGGCAGGGTTATTTTATTTTACTTTTATGTCCAAAATATTGAATGAGACATAGTTTACTAAAAAATTATTTGTGTATCTCTCAACTTTAAAACAGGGGACTGGGCTTCCTGCGTTTCATCTGGCGACCCTATCTTTGACACCTATCCAAACTGGGAAGGAATTTTCTCTCTGAGGGTGTGGTACTCGCCAACCTCCTTCACTAGCTCTAAGACAGTGACTGAGTTTCAGAGGTGGGCTGTAACTCACCCTGGAGCTATCGGGCACTTAACTATATCTGGGAGTTTAATGGGCTTTTAAATTTGCAGGAAGGGAAGGTTGGTGGTATTTTGGAGATTCAGGGCCTACCAAGAAACTGTCAGAAGGGGCACTACCCTTTGAGAGTAGTAAAGTTCCGAACTCACCATTGAGCTGTCAGAGAAGACATCAGGGTGGTTTTCATAGATAAATTTCTCCACCCGCATCTGCCTCAGTTTGAACATCTTAGAGCCCCGGTTAGTGAGCAGCGACAGCTCCTCCAACATCACATCCCTTGGGACACTGATCTTCTTGCCCAGGTTCAGACCTGAGCTCTCCTGTCCACCTTTAGGGAGGGGAGAAGGAATAGGCAAGGGAAAGAGGAAAGTTGTATTTTCTGGGCTCAAAATGCAGGCTACACTAAGTGTGTGTGTGTCCCAGCAGAGATCGCTAAGGGGAGCAGATGCTGCCCATGATGTCTGACCAAATTCTGTCTAGTTTGTGAGGGATTTTTGTTTTCTGGGCTTGACGTTGGAGAGAATGCATAGAAACTGGAGTGCTGAGTGGAGACAGTGGAAATACTAGAGTAGAGAGGGAACATGGGGTCAAAGGGACATGAGCATGGGGATACAGGGCAAAAGAAGTGAAGTACATCATAGATGGAAGCCACTGGGGAAGCTGTATCCTGGGGGAAGGCCCAACGGCCAACACTGTTTGGAGATGGCCAGCACTTAATACAGAGCCCTGTCTTAACTTCTTTCCCTACTCTTCTCTGTGGTGAACTCTGGCTGCAAACAGCCTGTGCTGTCTTCCATTTTAAAATACTTACACAGGATCCTTAGATTTGGGAAAGAAGTAAGGAATTAACCATTTATTGAGATCTAACTCAATGCCATCCTCCATCATATATGTTTTCTTCCTTAAACAAACCTCACTGACCTGTGGGTCCTTTTGTCCGGGACCTACACTGGGTAATATGGCATAAGTATTATTGTCTCAGATTACAAGGTGAAAAGTGTGGAAGGGTGAGTAATCAGTGTTGAATACTTTCTCCTGCCCCACCACCACCATCCCCCACCTCACCTGACCCTTGAATTCCTCTTGTCTCTTCACCCGAAAACATATATAATCTTGTGATATTTCTGGGACTCTTGGGCCAGAGATGCTTTTAATAAGAAGCCCCACACTAGACAGGTGGAAACATCCCTACCTCCGGTGAGTTCCATGATCAGCTTGCTGGATTTCCTCTTTTTGTTGGGGGCTGGGGTTCCTGAGAGCGGCATTGTGGAGGTAGATCCAGCCTGGATAGGGTGGGAAGGGGGAGATGGAAGATGGACAGGGATTGGGAAGGGTGAGTGTCTACAGTAAGGCAGTACTGCTGAACCTGGAGTTAAGGGTTTCGAGGAGCAAAATTTCATTAGCTTTTCAAAGAAATATGTGTTCCCTCAGACAGTGAAAACCCACTGCTTGAGGGCTTCTCTTCTCTTGGGAGGCAGGGCAGCAACTATAGATGCAGCCCCTGCCCCTACCTTTGCCTAACCTCTTTGTGGTTCTTTTATGAAGAGCTGGTGCACGCCTTGGGAAAACCGCATGTGTTGGAGTGCAGGGGCTAAAACAAACGAGTAACACACAGACAGGGCAATGCACCCAGGTTTCACTGGCGTGAGTCGAAGCTTTTATTTGCATGGGGATCTCAGATCGGGGCTTTCATCCCAAGCTCTGGTCTCACCTCAGTCTTCCCCAATCCCCAGGGGTCAGAAAAATGTTCTGCCAGGGTTGAGGAGATCCAGCCAAAAACATTCTCCATAGAAAGGAGAGGTTGTTGCTTCTCCATTGAGCCAGCTGGAATGTGGCCTGGGAGGTCACAGCAGTGTTCCCTGCTCCCTTTTAGTCACTCCCACCCCAGGCCCCATAACTGAAGGAGGGTCAGGGAACATTTGAACCTTGATGCATGTCAACTCAGCAATATCATAGCAGTGGAAAATTGAGGGAGGACAGGAACATAATAATAGCACCTGGCAGTAAAGGGGGACAAGCTGGGAAAGATACAGACTCTTCCTTAACAGAAGTTGGCAACAGCAAAAATGCTGTCTTCCACTGAGTCCTGTCCCACACACATCTGCAATTCTACTAACTAGTGGTATCTGCTGAGGTCAGAGTCCAGGAACTACTAAATGGACTCTCCCTGTACCTCTCAGCCTCAATAAGGTCCTTTTTTTCCATCCAGCCTCTTAGATCCCCTTCTCATTCCTCCAGTGCCTCCCCCAGTAACTCTATTTCCCTTCATCTGGGCCCCTCTTCTTCCAACTCTCTGTGGTTCCCCAGAACTGGACAGCTGAGAGTTGAGCATAGGTGAGGGAGGGGGGCTACTACCCCAGGATAAAGGGTCACTATTGCACACACAGACACAACAGTCAACAGAATGGGCTCCAGCCCTTCTGGAGACTTACGGATTGCTCAGGCGGTGGTCAGCTCTCCCTGGGGTCCAGCAGCTTTGGAGGACTGAGCTGCTGTGACTGGAGAACCCGAGCTGGGCAGGCGTGGGGGCAGCACTGGCAGTGGGGGAGGGAGGGTGGTTATTAATAGATGAGTGCAAGCAGCTCAAATGGCACAGGGGGTACTGAGACCCTGGAACCAAGAGCCCGCCCTCCTTGCCCAGAGGCTCAGGAATGGAGGAAAGGGCTTGGGAGTCTCCCACTAAGCTGTCTGAGCCAGGGATCAATCTGTCCAGGGACTCCCTTTCACTTGGCACCTAGAGTCTGAGATCCAAAGAAGGATTCAGGGAGAAATTGAAAGCTGAGAGGGAGAGAGGAGACAGGCGGCAAGTGGTAGGTAGGAATTCAGAGCGGGAGAACAAGAACCTGAAGAACATGTCCGGGGAGCCACTCGGAGCCAATCTAGACCACAGCTGGAAGGACATGTGGTTGCACTTTGGGGATGGGAAGGTTTAAGAGGCGCTGTCAGGGGCGGTGAAGTCTGTCCACAGTGGAACTATTCTGTTTGGGTTTTTTTAAAGATTTCATTTATTTGTTTGTTTGTTTATATTTATAGAGAGGGGAAGGAAGGGAGAAACAGAGGGAGAGAAACATCAATGTTTCTCCATCACTTGCCCCTCGTACGTGCCCCGACGGCAGGCCGAACCTGCAACCCAGGCATGTGCCCTGACCGGGAATCGAACTTGTGACCTTTTGCATTGTGGGACAACACCCAACCGACTAAGCTACCCGGTCAGGAGTGGAACTACTCTTTGCGAGTTCCTGGATGAGTTGGTCTTTCCTCTGGAAAAGCCATCCCTTAGCACATTAAGGGACCAAATTAACCAAGGTCAGGACTTCCTCAGCTGTAAGGGTACATCTTGTAGGGAAGACTTGACCAATTTCTGCCTTTTCACCCCCATTTGCTGTTGGAGCGATCAGTTCAGTCTACTCTGCAAGATAGACGTCTCTCGGAGAAGTGCATGAAGGCTTCTGACCTACCAAGGACTTACTTTCTGAGATTCCTACTTGGGTCTTTCTTCAAAGGAACAGACACCCCATAGGGTCTGGACTGCCCCATTTGCATTGTTCCAGAGGAACCACTGGGCAGGGGCACTAGCTGGAAATCCCCCTTGTGAGGAGCCTGTCATTTGCCCAGCCCCTTCCTCAGTAGCTCCATGAATATCCTGGATCCTTCTCTATGTTCTGCTTAGGTTTTGGAACCATCCTGTTGTGGCTGATTTAAGAAGTGGCTTTTGTAGCTCCCAGAATAACCCCCTGTCCCTCTGTGAGCTCTCTACTCTTCCTGGCCATGCCCTTTTCCCATCCTGAGCCTTTCAGGTTCAGACTAGGGGCTGAAAGGGCTTCCAGTCCTCTGTAGTTGGCCTCTTCCTAGACCATTTTAGCCTGTAGATCCCTCATCTCTTGTCCTCCACTTCCTCCCAACCCAAAGAAGCAATTAGAAGAAAAAATATAAATAGCAAACAGTGATTATGTCATCACTACCCTCCTCCCCTCAAAAACAAACCAAAATTTTGGTCTCCTGTGATTGGGTACCTAAAACTACAAAGTGGGTGAAGATAGAATATTTAGCCTTTGCTCTCTGGACCCTTTCTTTGAAATTCTGAGATTGTGTGCTTGGGGGCATCTGGGTTTCGGGTCTGATTGTTGGCTCAAATATACCCCCTGCTGGTAAAATTAGAGCATGACACTTTCTTTCTCAGAAGTCTTCAATTCTAGTTTGCCTCTTGTGTTTTCTTATTAGTCTCGATCTACACTACCTGTCCTCTCTATTGTTCTTCCCTCTCCCACCCACCTTCACCGCCAGCCACCGTTTTCCCATGGAAATATGGTGGCTTCCAGGGAGCTAGGAAATGTTGAAGACAAAAGGCTCAGAAGGCCTTTCCAACTTCTCTTAGTTCTGTAAACTGAGGCCTAGCTTGGGAAGTATGGAGCAGGAGATTGAAAGGGGGAAACTCTGGATAAGGAATGTGGGGAGATGGAACCAAGCGGAGTGGTAGAAGTGGCTAAATAGGAATGGGACAGAATTTGTGGAGAAGGGAGAGACCGGGGTAAAAGCCAAAGAGTGAAAAATAGGAGGGCAGGAACGGAGAAAGAGATCAGGGATCAGGAGATCAGGAGACAGAGTTAAAGAAGGTCAAGGGGAGATCAGGATTTGGGTATAAACTTAGAAGGGATGACAGCAACAGAAGGTGTGGGGTATAAGTTTATTCTTGTGCACAAACAAAAGTACTGTGACTCACACCCAAAATGCAAAGGAAATGATCGGTTTCCAGATCAAGCAACAAATGTGACCCTTGATAGTCATGGAGAGAGGGAAGTCTACTCTCCTCTGGGATCAGAGATCAGGACCTAAAGCTAGAACAAGAGCTAGAGTGTGAGGGATGGGGTAGGACTGAAAAGAGGTTTGGCTCTGGGTGTTTCCTTGCCCTTTCCCAGGTAGTCAGTACAAGCTGCAGAAGACAGAGGGGCAGACTCAAAGGAGGTAGCACAGATACCAACTGTTTTTTTTCAACACTCAGCATATACTCTCACATTGCCCCCCACCATCATCCCCTTCTCTCTAAAAAATACACTCTTCTCCCTCACGTTTCCCCCCAATCCCCCGCTTGTACATGGCTGGTTTCTTGTTACCTAACTTCACTCTCGCCAACGCTGCATTCTCTCTCTCTCACCATGCTCCTCTTTGTGGTTCAATCAATTTCATTCATTTCTGCTCCGCTCCTGGTCCTGCCTCACCTTCCACACCATGGCTCTTTGCTTGCTTGCTTTCTGTCTTAGGTTCATCACGCAATGAATCCAATGCATTTCTTCATTCGCAAAGGAAAATTTTCTTTTTGTTTACTTCCTGGCTGCTCGTTGCTCAGCATGGGCCTCTCAAGCTGTTGTATGAAATCCTGAGGAATAGAATTCTTATTTTGATTCCTGGTCTACCTGGTATAACTCAGCCCATGCTGGTCCTATAACTCATCTGGGTCCTTCAAGTCTTCTCATACTCCATAAGTTTCACAAGATGCTAAGTACCAGCTACAGGTGATGGTCTTTAACTCTAGTGAATCTCCTTCTCCCCACTAGACTATCCATGTGGCGTTATCTGACCTTTCTTTCACAGTGCAAGGGTGAGACCCATGTTGGGTCTTTATTTTGATCTCTCCTCTTACCCTTGCTTCGGACAGAGGAGTACATCTGTGCATACACGCTGGCACATACGCACACAAACACACATACACGCCTAGGTATATGTCAGCCAAGTTTGGGAAAGGTGAGGAGCAGAGAGCAATTAAGTGCAAACGAGGATCAAGTCAGTTCCTTGCTGCCTGCCTGGTGGTGAGCTTCTTGCTTGAAAGTCTCAGTGATAGCTTCTCTGTGTGCTTCTCATTGAACGTTGTGAAGCTCACAGAGAAAAGAACACAGTAGAGAAACAGAGACCAGTGGGGGAATATGGGTGGAGAGACCTAGAGATAAAGACAGAGATCCCGGCAAGGAACTACAGAGACAAAGAGAAGCACAGATACCAAAGCAGAGATATTAGGCTGGAAAGCGGCAAGGAGGTAGGGAGCCAGGAGGGAGCCCGGGAATGGGATACCAACTCCAAAACCGTCTCTGGCAGCAGGGAATATAGCCTCCAGATGCCTGAGAGAGGGGGTGGATTGGGTAGGAGAAGCAACTTTAGGAACTGGTTGTTCCACCTCTCCTTGGTCCTGGGAGCTGTGCTCTGCTCAGTGGTGGCCTGCTCCAGGCCTCCACACATGAGCCTGCCATCCTGTTCTGGTGGCTGAAAACCGGGGCCTGGCTACCTGGAAGCCACAGGAGCTGGGAGAGGCCCCAAGAACCCTGGGAGACTCTGGAGGAGGGGCTTGACTAAGGGCAGGGACTGGGCTAAGGGCAGGGGCTGGGCCAAGGGCAGGGGCTGGGCTAAGAGCAGGGGCTGGGCTAAGAGCAGGGGCTGGGCCAAGGGCAGGGGCTGGGCTAAGGGCAGGGGCTGGGCTAAGGGCAGGGGCTGGGCCAAGGGCAGGGGCTGGGCCAAGGGCAGGGGCTGAGGCCAGCTCTGCCCTCCAGATGGGCTCATCCAATGTAGTGGCTGCTCGGGGGGCAAGCACAGTGGGAGCCAGGGGCTCTGCAGTAGGCTGGGGTGCTGGAGTGGAAAATCGGCGGATCTCCTGGATTCGGGCAGTTTTGGGGGGCCCTGAGGAGGTGGGGCCAGGCGTCTGGGGAACTTCATCAAAACAGAACATGGCAGTTTTAAGTTGGTAGGGCTGGTGCCGCATGAAATCCAGAGCCTTGATGCCTTGCTTGGGGCTTGCCCGCGGCCCCTGGGTCTGCGCCTTATTAGGGAGAGTTCGGGCGGCTTGGGGAAAAAAGGGTGAGAGCAGTGGGTTGTAAGCAATAGGAGGTGGGGCACGGATATTGGGTGAATATTTCCAGGAAGGGGGCAGTGAGGGAGTAGGAGAAGGGCTTCGGGGCCGAGGGCCAAGGATAGGACTAGGTGTAGCTTCCACCACGTACCTGTCTGCTCGGCTTTGCCGCTTGGCAAACAGCTCCCCACCCCTGCCCTGAAGCCTTGGTGGCTCAGGCATTCCAACAGAAGGGGCTGCCCCGTTAACTAGCCCTTCCGGGAACCCTCGAGACAGGGGCTTAGGAGCCACTGGGGGTGGAGTCTTAGGAGTCATAGGGGGCGGAGCCTTGGAAACCACTGGAGGCGGGGTTTTAGGTGTCACGTGAGGCGGGGTCTTGTAATTCCTGCCCCCTGGTGGCTGCATGAAGTTGCAGGCTTCAGCACCGAGGCTCAGAGCATCCTCCTCTGGACCAGATTCGGCACCCCCGGCCCGGGGTTTTTCATCCAGGTTCTGCACCAGCGATAACAGCTCGGGATTGGGCGAGTTCTTCGTCTCCTCGTTCCCCGGCCGGAACATCTGCTTCCGGGTACCCCGACGCCGGGCCTCCTGGAGGATGCCGGTGCGAGCAGCTGGCACAGAGATGCGCTGCTCGCGAGCGCTCGGGGGCTCAGGGGCCGCGGGGCCTGGGGAGGGCGCTTCTGGGCGCGCAGCGGGTCGCAGAGGCGCCGACAGGATGATAGAAGCGGTGGAGGTCATGGCAGCTGTGCTGGGGGGAGCGGGGGGCTCTGGGAGCCCGCCTGGAGTAACAGGACGATTGGGGGCTGGGATATACAGAGAGCTGGTGGCTGTCACTGGGCCAGAAGAGCGTGGGGTGCTGGGAGGACTGGAGGCTGACACATGGCTGGGAACCCCTGAGGAGAAGCTGGGCAGAGGGGTGGGCCCCTGAGGAGGGGACAGGAAAGGCGGTGGGGCGGGGCTGAGGCCTCCCAAGATTTCGTTCTCCCTCCTGGGGGCCAGAGGCCGGAAAATAACCGGAGTGGTACCTGGCCGCTGCCCTTGTAAGCCCGGAGTAAAGGGCCTGGCTGACCGGTTAAAGATGCTCGGAGCTGGAGCAGGGACTCCACCGCCTGTGAGGAAGGGTCTGGCGCTGGCTAAAGGGCCTGGAGACTGGGGGAGGACCGCCACCTCGGGTGGAGCACTCTGGGCCCGAGGTGGTGACTGCAGGCCTTGCCCGTTGAGCATGACTGCTGGACCATCCTGGGCCAGCTCCTGGGTGCTGGAGGCTGCGCGCTGGCGCTGCTGTTCAAAGAGCTGGACCCCTCTCCCAGAGGCCTCACTCAGCCGCCCTCCCAGCCCCGGATCCTGGCCCTCTGCTGCGCCTGAGCCCGGCCTGGCCAGCTCCATGTCCAGATAGGGGCTGTCCCAGTCGGACTGGTTGGTGAGGCTGCGGGCGTCGGAGAAGGCCTCCTCGTCCAGCTCCGATTCGCTCGTTGGAGGGACCCCGTCTTCCTCCTCAGCGCCTGTCCCAGCTGCAGACCCAAAGCTCACTAAGGTGTATTTCTTGGCTCTCTGCCGTCTTTTCTTAAACATAAGAACCCCCTTGGAGTGGGGGTTGGGGGCTGCAGTTAGCAGGGATGCAATTGTCCGGCATTTGGTCTTGGCCTCCTTCACACTCCTCTCTTGAAGGCTCTCTGCCCCTTGCAGTTCTGAGGAGGGAGAAAGATCAGTGAGCCTCTTCTAACCCTACTTCCCAAGGCTTTCACCCCCCACCCCAACCAACTTAGCCCTCCTGCGTCCTGTCTTTTCACTGGCCAGACCCACAATGTGTCCTGGCGGTGGCAAAGTCCTCTGACTTGGGGGCAGAGTGGAAGGTGAAAGGTGAAACCAAGGGCAGCTAAAAGGAAGGCAGAGTCTAGGAGACTGCCCTGACACCACTCTGACCACAGCTCTCCTCTCTCTACTCTGCTCCTATCTGCTCAGAGATATGCTCCAGCCCACACCACACACATTCCTCCCCTGCCTCCCTTCATTCCTGGCTGGCAACACAGGAGTTGGGGTGGGGGTGGGGGGAGTCACTTCCCAGGGGGAGAAAAGAAGCACCACAGAGTGCATTCCCTTACCCCTATGATAAGGACACAAAGGACCCTTAGCAACAAGGATATTTATTCACAACTCTACCCCCCACGATGCAGTCCACATCACTTACATTCATAGAAATAAGTCCCACTACACATTATTTCAATGAGAATATGGGTCTAGTAAAATATGGGCATATTTTCTCCTGTACTTTTCCCTCTAGTTTATGTGTAAATACACGTGTACTCACACAAAAACCCATACTATAGTCACTTGAATATAGTCACATACATGTACATTCCAGGTGGCCCTTCTCAGAGTTCCCCCTGCAGGGGTCCTTTTCCTAACAGTTTGGACAGAAATTTAGAACTGATATTGGCCATCCAACTGCCAGGGCACTCTTCTGTGCCTCACACCCCTGCCACTTAATCCTCTTTACCTCATACCCTTGCTACTCACAGCCAGGGATATCCTCAGATCCAAGATGCTGGAAAAGCCGGAGTGCTGTTCTCCAAGGCAATCCTTTTAAATCTTTAGTAAACCTCAAGGACACTGGCTAAATATATTCGCTTTTCCCTCCAGCTGAGGGTAGGAGTGGGGTAGTATTCTTTAGGGGTCAGCCTTCTAGGTAGAGAGCGTGGGCAGCCACTACCAGGCTGGCACGAAAGGATTATATACTAGGGGGAGGCAGGGCAGGGCTTCCCATGCGATGTGGAGGTGGGGCCAGGAAATGGGTGAGGCTTCCCTGCTGCTGGGACCCTGCCTTGGACATGGGACTCTGATCCATGATCCCCAGTTCCTCCAGAAAAATTCTTGAAATTCCATCTACTTTCTACTCAAGATACCAAGCTCCTTTCTAATTAGGGCTCTCATTATGTCCATCCTAATGTTCATAGCACAGAATAGAATTATGAACAAGAGATAGGCATTGGAGCCAGAGTACAGTTTAGGTTTTTGGTTTTTGGGAGAGTTACTTCACTGAAGTTCAGTTTCCTCATCTGTAAATGAAAATGATAATAGCTACCTCATAGGGTTGCTATGAGGATTAACTGAGGTAATGTAGGTAAATTTAGCATTTAACAGCAGCCATAAATCCCACTGTGAGTAACCATTACTATCAAAGCTTTCTGGACACTAGCTATACCTGTATACAGACATTATTGTCCACACATATTTTATCCCACATGCAGACCTTAAAAGTTCATAGATTATTCCCACTTCTCTGTCATACACACACTTTCCCCTTGAGTTTTCTACAGCTCATGTGGTCACAAACCCCTTTGACATGTGACAATAGCATTAGCCCATTCTGAGAAAGGAGCTGTGAAACTTAGAAAGAAGAGGAAGGCAAAGAGGAGCAATAGACAAGGAAGTAAGACCTTTCCTAAACTGCTGAGGTATTCCCCTCCATTCTAGATCCCAGAACCCTCTTGGCTATGGGAGGGTGGTACCTGCATAGAATGGGTCCTGTAGCTCAGGAACTGGGCCTGGAGGTTTGTTGGAGCTGGCTTGGCTGAGAGACTCTTGGCTGAGGGGCTCAAAGGTCTCCATGCCGAGAAAGGCAGAGTTGGCTGGAGCAGGACCAGCTTGAGCCACCCCCATGCCTTTTAAAGCCCCTTTGTCTTGATCCCGGAGCTGGCAGCCAAATGAGCTCACTGTGCTATTTTTGCAGCCCGTCCTCCTCCCTTCTCTGGCCTGCTCCACGAGCCCCGGTGTGATGGACGTGGACACCTGCCTACCCTACCCCCCACTCCACCCTACTGGACAATGAGGTCTGCTTGGCTAAAAATATCTCTAAGCCACTAACTACAGTCTCACCCAGCGTGATAGGAAGGGAGATAGTGCTAAAATGAGAATTGGGGATAAACATGGGATCATAGGCATGCATCTGGAATTTCTTTGTGACATATTGGACATTCTCAGGGATGTCAGACTCTAAACTGTCATGTCCTTAGCCTCTAATCCAGTCTTAGAGACACAAAATTCTATGGATTATGAACCAGAATGGTGGAGGGGAGGAATGAGAGATGAGAACTAGAGGGGTAGTCCTGAGGTTTCCAAGGTGGCAAGAGAGAGCTCTCAGGGAGCTGCATGGGAGGGATAGGACAGGGAGAAAGTTCACTCTTAGAGCTTGTTCTGTAGCTCACATCAAAAATAGCTGAGAGCTTCAGATAAGTGGAACTGTTTTTTTCTGCCCAGGCCTACATTCTTGCCTGAGATAAAGAGCTGAAGATCCCTCCCTCTGCCACTTCCTAGGGACTCATGATTATCCCACAGCCTCCCAGTCCCCAGGAATGCCTACAATTATCACCGAAGAGCTCCTGTAGCCATGCCCTGCTTCCAAATACTTCTCTGCCCTATGCCTGGCACCTAGCAAAATTATAGCAACACCAACAAGCAACCCCTTCATTGATTCATGTCCCTTTCCAACTTCCCTTCTTATCCTGTTCCTGGGTTGGGTTGAATCACCTGTACCCTTTTGTCACATCAGTTCAAACAACAAAAATAATGGGGGCCGTGATTATAATTATTTCCCTCTCCTCCTCATCACTCTTCTCTACTTTTCTCCAAGACGGTATCCCAGAGAAGCAAGAGGTCTGCTTATGAAGGGGTAGATTTAAAGCTCTGAGTAAAAGATCCTGGCTAGGGAAAAAGGGTTCAGGCACTCACTGGCTTGCTTGGCCTTCTGGGTGTAGGTAGTAGTAAGATCTTCTGCCACTGGGTGGGAAACAGGCCCCACCATAGGGATGAGATTAGGGCCAGGCCGGAGGGGACCATGGGGCAACAGCAGGGCCTCAGCTGAGGGTGGCTGAAGGGTTGCTCCATCCTCCCAAGATGGAGAGATCACACGGCTGTCACCCTGGCTGGAAAGGCCAGATACAGTGGGTGCTGGCTCTGCAGGGCTGTCAGACAGGTAGACCTCATCAGGTGGGGCTCCCGGTGGGGTGGGCCTCGTAGGGCCTCTGCGGCGGGGTCGGCGGGGCTTCTCCTGGGTGGCAGGGCCATCAGCATCACTGTCTGTCTCTCCGTAGTAAGCCTCACTGTCAGGGGGTGAGAGGAGGCTCCCAGGCTGAAGAGGCTGGGGAACTGGAGCACCAGGGGGCTCAGGACTCAGCGGAGATAAGGGTGACAGCACCCGAAGCTCACCAGGGGATGGAGATCGCAAAGGCCCTTCATCCTCTACCCTGGGAAAGATGACAGAACTTGAGAAATGGGTTGGATGACAGCTAGAGAGATCTAGAAGGGATGGGAGAAGGAAATAAGGGGAGAAAAGGGATACAGGTGGAATAGGCTGGGAAGAGTAGAAATCTGAAGACAAACTGGGAGGCAAATGTGCTCGGAGGGCTGTGAGTGGAAATGGGCTTTCAGGGAGGTGTGATGATGAAACAGGCAAGGGCTAAAGGAGGCCCACACACTCCAGTGCCCACTTGACACCCCATCTCTTGATTACAGATACATTCAAGCCCTTTGGGAGGCCTATACTAACATCTCTACTCCAGAACTAACACACGGGCAGAAATGGGTACTTGTTAGTTGTTGAAGCCAGGCCAGTGAGACACAGAGCTGAGTCAGGCAGTGGGAGCCCTGGACTAGGGGGACCGGATTGGTTGGGTTGGGAGGGGTCCATACCTCCGTACAGTGAGGACAAGTTGATTCCCTGAGGCATCAATGAGGCTCATGGCACTGGCATGAGAGAGGCTGGTGCAGGAGACTCCATTGATGGCCAAAAGCTGGTCCCTCTCTCGGAGTCCTGCTCTGCCAGCCTGGCTCCGTCTTCGAATCTGAGAAAGTGTTGGAGGAGAGAATGTAGGTGAAGGAGGGCTCCAAGGGAGAATAGGTTGACAAGAGTTAGGACAGGAAGGACCCACCTATGGAAGGGATTTTACTTTGCATGGTAAGAAAGGGTGGAGAGGGGAATGGGGCTACAGTTAAGGGGGCCTACTAGAGGAGAGAAGGTGCAGAGTGGAGGAATAACACATTATATGAGGCGAAGTAGGGTAACCACCGAATTGGTTAGGTAGGGTAACCACGAGGATTGGGTCGGGGGGGAGCGGGTACTAAAATGGTAGCTTTCCAAGATTTTCCTCCAAGGGTAATATCTATACTAGTTAATAGTTCTCTCCTAGGCCTTGGAGCCCCAGGCACTATTATCTACAAAGCCAAAATTTTAGAACAATATTTCAAATTGGAGGGAGTCCTGCAGATTCTGGGAGACTAATTTTGTATGTATATGTGTGCCACAGTGGCTATCATTTATTGAGTGCTTACTAAATGTTAGGCATTGTGCTAAGCACTCTACATGTATTATTGCATTTAATCTTTAGAATGGCTCTGTGAAGGAAGTACTGTTGTTACCCACATTTTTCAGTTGAGGAAATGAAGCCTGTACGGTGAAACCAAAAGGGTAACAACTCCATCTGACAGGCCAGTTCTTGCCATTACCCTGCTAGCACTAAAAAAAAAAAAAGGCGCCCTGGCTGGTGTAGCTCAGTGGATTGAGCATCGGCCTGCGAACCAAAGGGTCGCTGGTTCGATTCCCCAGTCAGGGTACATGCCGGGGTTGTGGGCCAGGTGCCCAGTAAGGGGCACACGAGAGGCAACCACATGCTGATGTTTCTCTCCCTCTCTTTCTCCCTCCCTTACCCTCTGTCTAAAAATAAAATAAATAAAATCTTTAAAATAAATAACTGAAAAGAGTCTTGCCTAGCGAGAAAGGATCTGGTGTAGGGAAAGAGAAGCAATGAAGGCATGGGCAGGGCAGGGCTGGGCTGGGCTGGACAAGAAGCCTCAGCTCATCATATACCAGTTTAGTTAGTGAGAAATTAGAAACTTCCCTACATTCCTGGAGTTTGGAGTAGAGGCACAGACCCAGGAGAGTAAAGACTGGATGGCCAGACCTGGACCTCTGCTGCTTTGGTGCTGCAGGGAACTGAGATAGAGTCTTTCATTTTCTGTGCTACCAGAAACCAGGAATCCCCTTTTCTAAAAGCCCTCTCACCCATAAGAAGCCTGTGCTCAGACACTACTCCCCCCACCAAACTTTAGCATGCTTCCCTGCCCACCCCATCCCACTCCTCTTCACAGCCTCCCCCTTATCCCCCATAGACCACCACATGACTCTTCCCAGGTTCCCCTGGGTTTCCCCTTTCCCTGAAACCTCAATATAGGGGCTCTCCCTTACCTTGGACACCTGTAAGGGTTTCCTCTGCTCGGACCCCCCCTGAAGTCGGAAGCCCCAGGGGGCTCCCCCTGACAGTGTGACCAGCACCTCCTCAGCACCCATCACTCAGGTTGGCCTATGGCCCTCAGAGTTTGGAGAGTGTCCCAGGGAGAGAAGTCGAGGTGCTGGTACCCCGTCCGGCCTGTCTGTCTGGCTGTCCTGCTCCTGCTGCCCCAGGTCTCCCCCCCCACCCCACACCACACCACACCACACACCACAGGCAGGCAACTTGGCCCTGGGATCAGTAGAGTCCAGCACACGTGTCCTGTCAATCGGAGTTGTGCTCAAAATAGTTGCCGGCTGTACTCTTCTCCCACCCCCAGCTGTATTACTTCCAGAGCTAATTATAGCAAAAACTTCTGTCCTCCCCTGTCCCCCATTCTCCTGCAGGGGCCTTTTATTCAAGACTCAGAGTACTAGCTCTCTAGGCCCTATAACTCATGTACACCCTTTCAGGGATTGTGGTTTCCCTGATAGGGTCATGGACTAATTCTAATCGCGTTCCTCTAAAGCTCATTTCAAAGTGGCAGCAGTAGGAGCTTCAGTTCCAGAACAAGGAATGGCCGAGTTTGTCCCAAAGATTCTCAAGCTCCCCAGAAAGAATGCCCCCTTCCTGCATGAATCTACCTATTAATCAAAATAGAGATCTATATCCCACTGCAGTGCTGGGTGCAATGTAGAGGAATTTTGATCAGCATTGGCCCAGCTGAATGGTTGCCTGTTCCATAAAGCCTTTCACGCCCACCTCCTGACTCCCTACCTATACAATAGGCCTTCTAGGCAACAGATTTATCAATATTTTCTACTGTTGTATTTCTCAGCCAATATTATAGTTTGTTTATATGTCTGTCGCACTCTTAACTTAGACTGAAGGCAAGGACTGTATGCAACAGCCAGTCAACAGCCCACAGAGCAATGATGGATATAAATAGTGCTCAATAAATGTTTGCTAAATTAAATTGACTCTAACAATACATAGGTAGTCATGGAAAGGAGAATATGGATAGGTATACATAAACATGCCAACCCATGTTAGTAATAAAACCCCTGCTTATTTTTAGGTTTCCATTACCATGAATGTGCCCTATGTTAAGGGATCTCTGTTATAAAACATATTATGATGCCATAATTATCAAAGGCTACAGCATTTCCTGGAAGAGTTGTTCTGCTAGTGTGCCAAATGCTGTTTGCCTTGGTGTATGTAGTCATAGAAAATACTTGGGATGCAGAATCAGACATGGACTTGGATGTTTGTTCCATCATTTATTAGCTGAGTTACCTTGGGTAGTTACTTGACCTCATCAGTAAAAAGAGCGTCTAAATATCCATTCATTCATTATTCAAACATTTATTAAGTGTTAGTTACATATAAGCTTTTATTTAATCCTCAGTGCACATTAGAATTACCTGGAAATTTTTTAAAGCTACTGGTTCCCTAAAATGAGACACCATGTAGAATTAGATGATTGTGTAATGAAATAATCTATCAATGTGATTCTTAGGTCTTACGGATTTTAATTTTATTGATCTGGTATCTGGTATTGCCATTTTAAAAAGCACCACAGATGATTCTAATGTGCAGTCAAGATTGAGAACCAAAGTGGTGATATAGAAAGTGATAAAATGCAACACATCAGCCCCTCAAAAAACTAAATTTAGGCTCTACCACTTACTAGGAGTGCAAATGTAAGCAAGACGAAGGATACTAACTTTCCTATGTTGATATGAGTTAAATGTGATAAATTACGTCAAAATTATTAGCAGACATCCCAGCCTAGGGTAGGTGTTCAACAATGTTATTGAATCTGGCAAGCTACTAACCTAGACTAGGGGGTCTCGATCTTCAGCGTACAAAAGGAATCATCTGGAGGGCCTATTAAACCATTGCTTGCTGGGCCCACCTCCAGAACTTCTGGTTCAGTATGTCTAGAGTGGGTCTGAGATTTATATTTCTATCAGGTTCTCAGGTCATACTGATACTGTTGATCCTAGGCTCACGCTTTGAGAAATACTGACCTCAACTGTAAACTCCCCAGAACAGGAGTTGACTCATTTACTGAAGCATGCTCAATGCCTAATATGGCTTCCAACATAGACTAACAGAGCAATATTTTCCAGCGAATGGTTCATACCACCCTGCACCTCGGAATAACTAATATTTACCGTCAACAATATGAGTGCAAGAACTTTTGTACACTACTGTGTTCCCAGAACCAAGAACATGGCTTGGTACACAGCAGTGCTCAAAGATAATTATTGAATGAATAATATTATTAAAATGATTCAATGAGGACATGTACCATATTTTGCCATGTGTAATACACACTTTTTGACCGATTTTTTTACGGAAAAATAAGGATGCACATTATATATGGGTATATATATGGGTGGTACCTGAAATACCTTGTATCTGTTCTTGTGCTTTGTAATTACTTGTTACACAAAACTTCTTGTACCACAACACGTTAAAAAATAAATGCTAAAATTCCTTTATAGTACAAAAAACAAGTATCTATAAGTAAGTAAAAAGTTGAATTAAAAAATTAAAAACGAAAAAATTGTTTTCCTGAAAGTTTGTGCCAAAAACATGGGTGTACAGTATACACGGGAGTGCACTATACATGGCAAAACACTGTATATTTTTAAAAATCATACAAATAGTAGCTACAATTGTTGTTATTCACTAATATTAGAGGTAATGATAGTTATTCCAGAAACTGTAACTCTTCCATGTGCTGTCGGTATTCTCAGAGCAGAGGTCACCAGGCTTTCATAGCTCTGCATCTAAACCAAAGAGTTGTATAAAAGTGGTTAACTAGTAACAGCCGACTTTGAGTGCCAGGCCATCTAACGTGACTATTAGAAGGGCAATAGGCTATCAGAAGGACATTTAAAATTCTCTCCATTTCACAGATGAAAGAAACTGAGGTAGAGATTAAGTTGCCCAAGATAGCGAATTGCAGAGCCAGCAAGCCAAAACATGAAACCCTGAAGCACTGTGCCCTTTACTATCATACATTCCGCAAATCTCATGACCGGCAGAGGTCACGGGTGAGAACAACATCAAGACGGAAATCAATGGAGTCAGGGGTCAGCAGGAAGTAGCTACGGGACTCTAGGTCAGAGGTCACTAACAGGTCCTAGGCGATTGAGGTGTTCGTTACTAAAGACAGCTTAACCTAGTAGTCTTCGCTATCGCTTCTCAGCTACTGGGACCATAAAGTGACCAGGACATCGCACGGGGCGGGGACATGGGGAACGGAAATGCATAAAAACCTGCGGAACCTCCCAAGGGGCCGTCCGGATGGCAGAACATAGCGGCGCATGCGCGGCATCCGGGTTCCTGGGCGCGTGCCCACTGCAGACGTGGCAGAAGGAGTGGTCAGGCCCTGGAGCGCGAGGGTGGAACTTCCGGGGCCGACACGACAGCCCCCTAGGAACCGGAAGTGGAGCCTGGGATCCTTGACGTTAGGAACGAAGGCGAACCTGGATCTGGAGCCGGGTGAGGAGTGGCATCCGGAGGCTGGTGGGTAGGAAAGAAGAGGAGAGGCCAGGGTATCACTGGCCAGATCGGGGTTCGGTCTGAGAAGGAAGGGAGGAGCCCAGGGGCGGGGCCGGGTGAGAGACCCTCACCTCACGCATCTACAATCCAAGATCAGCCTTGGACCCTACCTCCCTTCTCTCCTCCCGGCCCAGATTCCGGCTCCCGCGTCCTGCCCGGAGCCTGTTGAAAGGGCGAGACGCTCTGTCTCCATGCTTAATGGGTCAGCCCTCTCTCGTCGTGGCCCGAGAAGCTGGCTCGGCTGCTCGCTCTTGATCCCCGGTGCTCCCTGCCTCCACAGCTCAACTACTTTCAGAGTTTTAGAAAGCTTGCCCCGCCCCCTGGGTTGTCACCCTCGACTGTCCACCCAGAATGGAGTGGAAACTTGAGTCTGCTCCAGACTCTTGGGTGTATTTGAGGGAATTGTGTCGTGGAGAAGAAGCTCCTTTCCTTTCACCCTCAACCCCACGCGAACTTTAGGAAAATGAAGGGGAGGGGAACATCTGTCAAGCTTAGTGTTGTGACTTGTGTAAGGTTTAGGATTTGGAGGAACAACTCCTGAGCTTAAAACGCTCTAGTCCAGAAGGCAGCTCAGCTTTTCTATACTCAAGATGACCCTTCCTAACAAAGGGAAGAGGCCCATTGTTCCACTGCAGCAGCTTTGAGCTCCCCTGCTTCCTGGACCCCTACTCTGTGATCAGGTAGTCTTGGTCTTGGAGGGATCGAGGAAAGGGCCTCCAATTCATTCCTCTGTTGCTGGGCAGGATTGTAATAATTTTGATGGTAGCCTAGATTCATGACAAGCATATAAGGAGAGGAGAAACAGGAGAGTTGGAGAGGTGCATTGGGATTTGGAATACTCAGTCTCTCTGCTTGATGGATAAGGTGATCTTTTTTCCATGAGACCTAACTTTGCTGCTGATCCTCGAACTGTTTCCCTAGGTTATTGTGAGAAGTTTTTTGTGCCTGGCCTGAACTCAGTTCTAATCTGATACCTTGCTAGAGTTTTTAGGTGTCCTTTACATTTAGTTATTCTAATGCTTCGGTTCTAAGGTACATACACTTCTTTGGTTGGGGGGAAGACTGGAGATGGAGTAGCATTTGGATTATTGTAGTTTAGTCAAAGAATGTCATTTGTCTAATCAGTTACTCTAAAGTTTGTCTTTTGAGGGGGAACGGAATTTATGTGATCCGTTTTAGATATGTGGCCTGAATGATTAAAAATGAGTAACACACAAGAGGATATTCAGTGTTGAATGAATGGATGCTAGAATGGGAAGTGAGAACATTGTTTCATTTACTGTAATATCACAGAAGTTCTTCAGTGGCAGGACTCCTTGTGTGTCTAGACACTGGAAATCATCCCACTGGGGAGTAGAGGCTGCTGTTCCTTTCCAGTGGACCTATCTGAAGTTGAAATTTATACCCTCTTGGCAGTGACATATCATGGGGCTCAGAGTAACAAAATCCTTACTTTGGGGAGGTAATCTGGCTACTGCTGGGGCAGAAAATTACAAAGATCCTGTGGAATGTGGGAATGATTAAGCTGATCACTGTCTGATAAGGTCAGTCCCTTTTTTTTTTTAATCTCTACTTACTACCCTGTATAGTTGCTCTCTCTTTAGAGAGTTGATTTTGACTAATTTCTCTCTTTTATGTCTAATAGGTGAGACCAAGTCGGGGATGCTCTCATAATGAACGTCAACCAGTCAGCTCCACCTGTGCCGCCATTTGGGCAGCCCCAGCCTGTCTACCCAGGGTATCATCAATCCAGCTATGGTGGGCAACCAGGGTCCACAGCCCCTCCCACACCCTATGGAGCCTACAATGGGCCGGTACCAGGCTATCAGCAAACACCTCCCCCAGGTATGTTTCCGAGTTTCCTTGGAAGCAAGGAGGGGAATCAGCCTTTAGGTTGGGTTGTATTGCCCTACCAAAGTTACCTGGAGTTGGAGTGACTGGGATTGAGGAACATGAACCTCGGTCACTGAGAGCCAGGGCCCTGTGAGCAGTCTGCCCCTCCCTGTTTTTACAGAAGGTGACTGTGTTTCTGCCTTAAGGCATCTAATGAGAGCACACCTTCCATGTTCAATGGCAGTTCGTTTCCTGTGGGTGTCACCCTGTGCAGCCTCACCTGGCTGCATTGTTCACGGATGGAAGGATTGTGGTTACAGCTCCTCCAGGGCCCATCACCAGGATTGAATATTTCCTGTTGACCTCAAGTCTCCCTGCAATTACTTGTTCCTTATGTATATTGATAATGCCTCTCATTGGACAGACAGTTCTGTTGATGAGTGACCCTGGGATGTAGGGAGCTAGTTCATGGATAAAAAGTGTGGTGTTTGTGTGCCTGATTTTTGGTGCCTTTCATATTTTTTTGCTGATATCATTCCTTTCCCTTTACTTGAGCTCCCTCTGATTCTTAGAGCCTCTGGAATATCAGGGCAGTAAGAGAAGACTTTATCTGGTGCCTACTTAAAATCAGCATTTGGCTTTTACATTTTTTTTTAAGAAGAGCAGCAAATATTCTACAGAATATCCATAAGGACTTTTAGAAAACAGTTAGCAGTAGATCTTTGGTTAGGCTAGTTGAGGACTTAGGGTATGCCAAATGCTTTATGCTGCCTTTTAAGAGAGTAAATCCAACCCTGGCCGGGTGGCTCAGTTGACTGGAGTGCTGTCCTGTACACCAGAAGGTTGCGGGCTTGATTCCCCATCAGGGTGTATACCTAGGTTACTGGTTCGATTAGAGGCAACCAATTGATGTTTCTCTCTTCCTCTTTCTTTCTCTCTCTCTCCTTTCCTCTCTCTCTCTGCCTTCCTCTCTCTCTCAAATTAATGAACATACCCTTGGGTGAGGATTAGAAAAAAAAAAAGTAAATTCCATGAAGGAATATGGGACCAAGGAGGCATAGGTGAGATTTGGGAAATGAAGTATTACTATTTTAATTTTAACTTTGAAAAAAACTTATGAAGTGGGGAGATTAGGTCTCAGGTTTCTGGAAGAGACTTACTCTGGGTTGGGACTTTGGCTGGACAGAGTCCACCTCTGATCTGTAAAGTCCTGGCTTATCAAGATGGAGTTTGGCATTGCCTCAAGAGGGAGCTTCCTTACTGAAAGGAAAACATATCTGGTTCTGTGATGGCTAGTGAGCAGGTTCAGATTAATCATGTTCCTGTAGGCAGGTTCTTTAGCGTCTAATCTCTGCTGAAGGCAAAGAAAAAGAAAAACAAATGAACAGGGGTTAGCATCATTTCCAAAGTGATGTGCCAGGTAACTAATTGCTTTCTTCCTACATTTCATGTGGAAAGGATGGTTGGGGACAGTATGCAGGAAGGATGATTGAGGGTAGTGGAAGTAGCTTTGATGGGGGAGCTCTGATGATCAGAAAGGATACTGTCCAGCTTTTGTTAAGCTGTAAGTGGCAGAACAAAAGGGAGGGCCAACCAGCTGTCCTGACTGAACTCTTGGGCAGAAACAAAGTCTCCAACCTATGGGAACACTTTTCTGAGCCATGTGCTATTAGGATACTCAACGCTTAGAAGTGGATGAAAAGAAGATAGCTGGGGAAAGTAGAATATATGAAGAGGCAGTTGGTAGAATAGTCTCCCCAAGAGGCACCTTTCTTTACAGTCTAGTTCAGTGTGTTACTTGGGCATCTTCTGTGCCACCTTTCTCATATATGTGCTTTAAGTTTCTAATTTTTGGAGTACGGTCTTTTTCCTTTAGAAGAATTGACTTTTGGTCTAGGGTGAGAACCTTAGACTATCCTGGTTTGAGTGAGAGTAAGTATATGGTGATCATAGGAAGGTCCTACGTTGTAGCTCTGGCTACAGTTTTACTTGTAGTATACCTGTCTAGGAGAGTGGAGGCTGTCTGATTGGGCATCAGTGTTCCGAATCTGCTATAGCTAGGTTTGCATGGTGACAGTCACCTTTTCATTACAAAGCTGTGATACTGGGCCAGCGAAGGTCTGAGCTTATTGATCCTTGCTTTGTAGTCCTTGCTCAGAGTGGAGGAGAAAGCTATTTCTCAATTACTTAGTTTCTGTCCTTTACCCTCAGGTGTGTCAAGAGCCCCACCTTCTTCAGGGGTGCCCCCAGTCTCCACAGCACAAGCCCCTTCTGGCCATGGTGCATATGTCCAGTTTGGCCAAGGAGATATACAGAATGGACCTAGCTCCACTGTTCAGATGCAGAGGTAAGTACTTGGGTCAACCTAAAATCAGTCCAGTGAAACTGGAAGGATCAGGAATGTATAAGGGCCCGCATACCTTTTCCTTTTTTTGTTTGTTTGCCTTTTATTTATTTATTTACTTTATTTATTTATTTATTTCTGTGAATTTAGCATCTTTTCTTCTTTCATTGAACTTATTGGGGTGACATTGGTTAATAAAGTTATATAAGTTTCAGGTGTACAGTTCTATAATACTGTATCTGTATATGGTATTGTGTGTTCACCACCCCAAATCAAGTCTCCTTCTATCACCATTTATCCCCCCTTTACCCTGTTCTACCTTCCCTCATGCCCCTTTACCCCTGGTAATCACCATGTTGTCTGTGTTTATGAGGTTGTTTTTTCCTTTTTTTCTTACTCCCTTCTTTTTGTCTGTCTTTTAGATCCCGTTTTCTCTTTCCTGCACCTTTTGGGATTTTGTTTTTATTTTTCTAGGTTACAGATTCTGCTGCTGTCCACTCTGTGGATTATTGACCTATCTTAGTACCTGGGTTCTTTTGCATATTCTTTCTCTTTCTTTTAACTTGAGGTTTTTTTCCCCCTGCCTAGACATATGTCTTCAATAATTATAATATTTCTATCATACTGTGCCTACCTTAAGGGAGAAACAGAAAAAAGGGACCTCAGGATTATTTGTCTCCTCTGACTTCCCTCTTTCTTCTAGATCAGGCACTTAGTAGGACTTACTGGTTAAGTTTAGGTGTGACAAGTTATGAAAGAAAAGATGCTTAAAGGAAAACCATAAATGTCATTCTGTGAAAGCTTTCATTATTCATCAAGGCCAGTATATTATTATGATGATCATCATCATCAAAACAAAAAAATATATAAATGATGTAAATTTTGGTGGTGCATGATCTGTATAACTATGGGTAGGGTGTGTGGTAATGGAAGAGTCACTTTCTGACATTTTTATTGGTGTCCAGAATGTACATTTTTAGCATTGAATGCAAGCCTGAAGAAAGATCCTGCGAAGCCCTTCTAACCCTGTGTGTTCGAATATTCCATAAGCAGTATAAAGAATTCATTCATTCATCCACTCAAAAAATACTTATTTTATACTATTATGTATCAGCCATTATTCTAGAGGTGGAGATAAAGCAGTAAACAAAACAGACCAAGTCTCTGCTCTCATGGAGCTTACAATCTGGTGAAGTACACAGAAGATATCAAGTAGACAAACATAAATAAGAAAGAAAACAGTAAAGATACAGAACATGACTGAGAAGCTAGGGAGCTGATTTAAATACATTGGTCAAGGAAAGCCTCTCTGAAGTGGTATTTGAAACCTTAGCGAAATGATGAAGGGAGCTCTCCAAAGGTCTAGGGGAAATGTCATAGATAGAGGGCACAACAAGTACAAAGGTCCTGATGGAGTAATTAATTTGGTGAACATGAGGAAGAGCAAGGAGGCCAATGTGGCTAGCCCAGTGGAGAGCGGAGGAGATGAGGTAGAAACATAGGCAGGAGCCACATTATGCAGTGCTTTGTAAGCCATATTAAGAAGTTTACATTTGATTTTAGTTGCTGTGAGAAGCCATTGGAGAGTATTAAGCTGGGGAGTAATGTTCCCATTTATTTGATTATTAACGCAATGAATATTTTCATTACAATATAAAACACATACAAAAATACATACAAGACAAATTATGGCTTAATAGATTATTATAAAGCGAACCCCCTTGTAACTACAACCCAGATCAAGAAACAGAACTCTGTCACAGACCCTAAAAAAACCTTTCATTTACCCCAGTTAAATCATAACTCTCTCCCTCCCCCCATAAGTAACAGTTATCCTAACTTTTATGGTAACCATTTTCTTGTTTTTAAAAATATTTTATACTTAAAGGTACATTCTCTAGATATCACAGTTTAGTTTTGCCTATTAAAAAAAAAACTTAATGTGTCTTTTAAGTCTATAGGTTCCCTCTCTAGCTCTTTCTTACTATTTATCATTGAAGAATCTAAGCTAATTGAACTGAAGAGTTCCCCACAGTCTAGATTCTCCTGATTGCATATTCATGTTATAGGTTGTTTTTTTTTTTTTTAAGATTTTACGTATTTATTTTTAGAGAGACGGGAAAGGAAAGACAAAGAGTGGGAGAGAAATATCAGTGTGTGATTACCTCACACGCGCCCCCTACTGGGGACCTGGACCACAACCCAGGCATGTGCCCTGACTGGGAATTGAACCAGCAACCCTTTGGATCGCAGGCTGGTGCTCAATCCACTGAGCCACACCAGCCAGGGCTCATGTTGTAGTTTAATGTGTTCCTCTTTCCTCTGTATTTCCTGCAAATTAGCAGCTGGATATAGAGACTGGATCTTGGTTTGATGTCTTTGGGTAATGTGGGCCAAGACTATAGGAGGCATATAATATCTTGTTTTTTTCATTTTGTGATGTTAGGAGTTGTTGATGTTTAATGCATATGCAGATTAATTTGTTGGGCTTCCTTTTTTTCTAATTTTTTTAACAAAAAATAGATATAATTTTATTTTTTTATCTGTTGGGTTTTAAAAATGGTGATATTCTAATTGTTTTGTTTCTTTTTCATTCATTTGTTTGAATACTGTTACAGACAATTTTTGTCATCTGTTATTTGGTTATCAGTTGTACAATTCATGTCAAATAAATGCTTGATTCTTTACCTTTATTTACCATTTTACAAGGGAATGAATTAGTTTTCTGTTATATACTAAAGGTGACCAGTTCTTTTTAATATCATTGTGAATTTATGGATTTAGACATATTTGATGGGTTTCAATCCATTGTAATTATTATCATTATTGAAGTTGAAAATGTCCCTATTTTGGCCAATAGGAGCCTCTTCATTGATTCCTGAGTCCTTTTGATATGACCCTAGTAATCTTTAAGTATGGTAAGATGTTCCAGGCTTATCTTGTATGTTTTATTCCCCAGACCAGGAATTAGCCGTTTTGCCAAGAAATCCTTTATTTTGTTGGTGAGAAATGATATATTTTTTTACTGTAATCTGAGCAATAGGAATGTTCATTGCTACCTGACTGGTCACTTTCTGGGTCTTTTTAGTGGGCATAGCTAAGAAATACATATCTACATATATTAAAGGTAAAATACCTCATTATTTTAAGTTTTGTCTTCCAAATCAAACTGAAGACTGCAGAGCCTTTACTTGACCTCTTTATTATATTTATATCTCTTCAACACCAGGAATCTTGGCCCTTAAGGCCATGGGATGATAGAATTAGAGTATTGGAATGCCACAATTTCTCACTTATTTTGTCCCGTATTATTATGTACAACAGCCTCAGTACAACAGTACTAACACTATCACAAATATGATTACTAAAAATATTACTTAAGCCCTGGCTGGTGTGGCTCTGTGGATTGAGTGCCAGACTGCGAAGCAAAGGGTCGCCAGTCAATTCCCAGTCAGGGCACATGCGTGGGTAGCAGAACAGGTCTCCAGTAAGGGGTTGCGTTAGAGGCAACCACACATTCATATTTCTTTATCTCTCTTCCTCCCCCCCTTCCCCTGTCTCTAAAAAAAGTAAATAAATATAAATCTTTAAAATCTTACTTAAAATTACTTAAAAATCTATGCTCTTCTTATTCTCTAATAATTTTTGAAAAATATTATTTTAAAAAGGTCACTTTTCTGGATTCAGGAGTGGAAGTAAGAATTCCTATTAGGATGTTGTTGTAGTAATTCAGGTAAGAGATGATCTTGGTTTGGCTTAGGAGGGCAGTGGTAGAAGTATGAGAAATAGATCTGGGATATATTTTGAAGGTAGAATCAGTAGGACTGGACATGAGTTAAAAGAGAAAGAGGAATTCTGTTTGTCTCTTAACTTGCTGGGTTAAGAAACTGGGTGCTATATACTGAGGTAGGAAGTATTTGAGAAAGAGTAGATTTTGGGGGTAAAATGAAGGGTGTTATTTTGTGATAGATTTAACAAAGCTACTAGCTGGGAGACTGGTGGAGATGGCAGAGTAGGTTTTGGAATATATAGAAAAGTTTTTTAAAAAGCTTCTACCTACCAAGTGAGTGGGTAGTTTATTTGACATGAATTGTATAACTGATAACCAAATAACAGATGACAAAAATTGTCTATAACAGTATTCAAACAAATGAATGAACAAGAAACAAAACAATTAGAATATCACTATTTTTAAAGCCCAACAACTAAAAATAAAACAGCTATAGCTGAGGAGTGATGTCAGGACTGGAGATATAAATTTGGAGGTCTTCAGTATAGAGGTATTACTTAAAGCCATGGGACTAGATGAAATTACTTAGAAAGTGAGGGTTGAGAGTAAAGAATAGAATTGAATACTGAACCTTGGAGCTTACCAACATCTAAAAAGAAGTCAGAGGAGGAACCCTCCAGAGACAGTGAGAAAGAGCAGTAGTGAGGTAGGAGATTAGCCAGCAGAGTGTTGCATCCTGAAACTAGATAAAGAATTTCAGGAAGGCAAGAGTAATTAGCTGAGTCATTTGCTGCTGACAGGTAAGATGAAGACTGAGGATTGACCATTGGGTTTGGCAAGGTTCAGCCTCATTGATAAGTGTAGTTTCAGTGGAGATGTGAAAACAACTGTTTAGTTGGAGTTGGTCACAGAGTTTTAGCTGGGTAGTTGATTAATATAACCTGAAAAGCTATTTGCTACAAACATCTAGAAAGGAGAAGGGAAATTGAAGCAAAAAATTTTTCCAAGTGCATAATCAAGCTTAAAAGAAAGTGAAATCCTCAAGTACTAGAGACACCAAGTGGGAACTGAAAATGAGAGTGGTAAGCTGACACTGTAGCTGCCTGTGGAGAGGGTGGGAATTGTCATCTTGAGAGCCTGGGGGCTTAAGTTTAAGTGGGTATCAGGGATGGGGAATGAATCTTTTGGCTTTTCTGAGCTGAAGTTTGGAATGAAGACCTTGTTTATGAAGTCAGGACTTGGGCTGCACCTTTCACGAGCAGATCAGCTAGGAAAAACAGTCTGCACACTGGCAGAGCGAGAATCTGGTTTCTCCTGGGTTGGCTGTGGATACGTAGGAAAAAAAGAAAAAGGCTTTGGGTCTGCAGATGAACACAAGGGATCTATTTGGAGTGAGGAAAATGTTCTAAAGGTGGATTCTGGTGATTGTTGCACAGCTCTATAAATTTACTAAAAAATGTGGATTATACACTTAAAAGGAGTGAATTTGATGGTATGAAAATTCCATCTCAGAGCTTTTTAATTTGACGTTGGTTGGCAGTATCTTCCAGAAGCAAATGTGAAACAACCACATTCCCTCAACCCAGCCTATAAGAGATTCTCAGGAGAAACAATATTGAGTAGAATAAATAGACACTACTAGAGGAGTGCAGATAGTAGAATAGTACCTTGAAAGTGTTAAGGGAATGTAATTGTCACCCTAGAATTATGTACCTAGCTAAGAGAGAGGGCAAACACAGATATTTTCAGACAAAGACTGAGAGCTTACTATGGATAGACTCTGGTTGAAAAAACTACTAAGAGAAAAAAAAAGAAGAAAATCCAGAAAGAAGGAGTTTTAAAGAGACAGAGAAATAGTGACTAAAGTAGAGACAGAGGCAGAGCATAGACCAGTTCTTTTGTAATGTTTGGCTAAAAAGATGAGCAAAAGCTTGAGGAGAATGTGAGGTTTTAGAGCAATTTTATTTGGATTAAAAAAAAAATTGAGATACAATTTATATACCATGTGAATTTAAAATGTACAGTTCAGTGGTTTTTGTATTCACAGTTATACGTAACCATCATCATAGACAGTTTAGAACATTTTGTCACCTCAAAAAGAAATACCATATCCTTTAGCTAAGTAGCTACCCCTGTGTAACTATTCCTTCAATCGCCTACACCCCCAGCTCCAAGCAGCCATGAATTATTTTCTGTGGCCATAGATTTCCCTATTCTGGACTTTCATATGAATAAAACCTTATACTATGTGATATTTTGTAACTGACTTCTTTCACTTAGCATAACTTTTCAGTCCTTATATTGCAGCATGTATCAGTACTTTTCTTTTTTATGGCCAAGTAATATTTCATTATATGGATATACTACCACATTTTTTAAATCTATTTATCCCCTCATGGACTTTTGAGTTTTTTCACTACAGTTGGTTATTTTTTTGACATGTTTGCATGTTTGATTGAATGGAAAGTACATAGGGGCCCTGGCTGGATAGCTCGGTTGGTTAAGAGTGTCATCCTGATACACCAAGGTTGTAGGTTCAATTCCTGGTCTGGACACATACAAGACCCAACCAATGAAAGCATACATAAGTGGAACAAAAAATTAATGTTTTTTTCTCCCTCCTTTTCTCTTTCTAAAATCAATAAATAAAAATTAAAAGAAAAAAAAAGTACATTGAAAAGACAAGTTCCAGAACAAAAAAAGATATTTATACACAAAGTAGACATAAACACATAAAGTAATATGCAGAGTATGTAAAGAGCTCCCACTTGTTAACCAATAAGAAAAAGTCAATCCAGTAGAAAAAATAATGGACAAAAACCAGAATAGGTATTTACAAAGAAGAGATACTAATATCCAGAAGAACATATTAAAAATCTATTCATTGATGATTGCCAGATGGGAGGGGGGTTGGGAGGATGGATCTGAAAGGTGAATGGGATTAAGAATTCTGTGCAAATTGCCAATTATAAAAATAGTCACGGGATGTAAAATATAGCATAGAGAATTTAGTCAATAATATTGTAATAACTATGTATGGTATCAGATGGGTACTAGACTCATCAGGCTGATCACTTCATAAGGTATATAAATGTCTAATCATTTTGTTGTACACCTGAAACTGATATAATATTGTATGCCAACCATAATTGAAAAATAAAATTTAAAAAAAAAAGCTGTTCAACCTCAACGTCATAAATAATGAAAAACAATACAAATTAACAAATGATAACAGGATTCTCCTGTGTATCAATCAGATTGACAAAATTAAAAGGTCTGATGATAATGAATATTGCAGAGGATATGGGGTAACAGGAACTCTTATCTACTGGTGTTCGGGTGCAAATTAATATAACTAATTTTGGAGAATATTTTGGAATTACCTGTTAAAATTGAATATATGCATACCTTATAATCCAGTAATTTCACTCATATGCCTTAGAAAAACTCATGTATGTAAACATGTTAATTGGAATATGTCATAGCTGCATTGTTTGTAATAACCAAAAATTAGAAAAACCCAAATATCCATCTACATTAAAATGCTTAAGTAAATTGTAGCATGTTTATTTAGCGGAAGAACATTTAGTGATGAATACAGCATAGATGAATTTTAAACATATGGTTAAACAAAAGGAAGCATATATGTGATGTGATTCTGTTTACAAGAGTTTAAAAAATGACAAAACTGGACTATACTGTTTTAAAACAGGAATGATTATTAGGAAGTTAGGAAGGTAGTTAGTTACTTCTGTGATAAGGGAGAGGGCTATAATGGAGGAGAGGCACACAGGACCTTTGGTTGCTAGTATAGTCTATGTCTTGATTTGGTTTTGAATTCATGGATGTTTGAATTATAATTATTCAACAGTACGTGTATGTTTAGTGTATTTTTTTCTATATGTCATTTCACAATTTAAAAATAAATTACTTTGGGCTAAGACTCAGGTCTGGGCTCTAGTTTAGCTTGGTCTGCCACTTAATGTCTTTGTTTTTTATCTACTCTGTCTCTCTGATTATTTTGCTGTGAGAATTACATTAAAGCACTTAGAGATGCTTTATAAGTTGTAAAGCTGTATACAGATACATATACAGATGGTGTTCATTCTTACTAGGGTATATGACAGGATAACATTGGGTAGTTGATAATAGTATCCATATTAACGGAGTAGATCTATGGAACATAATAATTCTGACATGGATTTATGAGTATCTGCCATGGGGCTAATAGTATGTTTGGTGCTATGGAAGACAAAAACTGCTAAGCCAGCACTGACTAGAGTGGCTCAGTTGGTTGGGTGTTATCCTGCAGAGCGAAAGAGCTCTGGTTCAATTCCTGGTCAGGGCACATGCCTGGGTTGCTGATTCAGTTCCCATTCGGGCCAGGTATGAGAGGCAACCAATTGATGTTTCTCTCTCACATTAATGTTTCTTTCCTTCTCTTTCTCCCTTTCTTCCCCTCTCCCTAAAAATAAATAAATAAAACCTTTAAATAAAAAACTGCAAAGCCCAACAAAGAGCTTAGGGAGGTAAGTTTCACTAGCATAACACTTAGAAAATACTAGTTGAATGAAAGAATAAAAAATGTTATACTACCAGACTAATAGAAGCTGACCAAATATAATAAACTACTAGTTATTCAGTAAAGACAAAATAAACAAGAAGGATAAATCAGCATTTCAGTGTAATAAACTTGTGAAGAATTTAATTCATTCTTGAAATCCCAGAAGGGGTTTGTTGTGTATAATAATCTGTGTTGTAGATTTCTGTAGTAATAATGCTGTAAAACACCAGTGCAAGTTGCTAGTTGGTAGGCAATGATATTGGAATGATTTTGTATTTATATTTTAATGTGGTATCTGATACCATGGGACTGTCCAACATAGCTATCTAAGTAATCAGACTTTGCTAAATAGACCCAGCTAGAAGTCTGCCCGGTTTATGGCCTTATTTCTCTAGCCTGTTTCTGGTTGAGTTTGCACATCTTTACAATTAGTAGATTCCAAACTCCGCTGTCCTGCTCTACTGATCTTACAGATCTTTCTAACACCTTTCCCAGGATAAAGAAATAAATACTTTGGTTTAAAGGTTAAACAATCAAACTTCATTTGTTTGATTCTGCATTTGTTAAGTACTTTTTTGGTTAATATTTCTGTGTACCTTCCCTTTCAGCTCCTTAAGGGATTCTGATTACAAAACTGAGCTGGTTGGTCAACAAAGGATTGAGGCAGAGGAGATGATAATCTAAGCAACAGAGTAAATAATATTTGATCTGAGGGTGCTTCGCATATGTTTGTGGAGTGAACCTAACAGCAAATAAGATTTGTCATGAATAATCACATGTAGATCAGCAGGAATATACTTTATCTGCACACATACAAAAGTATGAGCCTAGGATGAGAGTAAGACACTGTGAAACAATATAGCTTCCTGTATGATGTGGATTTCCTGCCAACTTTGAAAGTTGTCCCAGCCTTCTAGTCCTTACTGCCTGCCTTCTCTTCACAGGCTCCCTGGGTCTCAACCATTTGGGTCAGCCCCACTGGCCCCTGTGGTCAGCCAGCCACCTGTGCTTCAGCCCTATGGTCCTCCCCCAACAAGTACACAGGTGACTGCCCAGCTGGCTGGAATGCAGATCAGTGGTGCTGTTGCCCCAGCCCCTCCCCCTTCAGGGTTGGGCTATGGTGAGTAGCTGTGACCACAGGAATGTTACTGTTCCCCATTTTTTTAGAAGCATCAGGCTATGGGGGATACGTGAATCCCTTTTATTTCTTGTGCCTTTGAGCCCTAGCAGATAGGACAGGCATTCCTGCTCCTCTTACGTGGAAAGGGAAGTGATTTACTGAATATAAGTTCAGTAATGATGGGATTCTGATTCTACCTCTTCTACTTCTCAGGCCCACCATCATCACTGGCCTCAGCCTCAGGAAGTTTCCCCAACTCTGGTCTGTATGGCTCCTATCCTCAAGGCCAGGCTCCTCCCCTTAGCCAGGCCCAGGGTCCCTCTGGGGCCCAGCCTCCCCCGCGATCTGCTCCACAGCAGGCCTCTAGTTTCACACCCCCAGCTTCACGGGGTCCTCGGATGCCTTCAATGACTGGTCCACTACTGCCTGGACAGAGTTTTGGGGGACCCCCAGTGAGCCAGCCCAACCATGTGTCCTCACCTCCTCCTCAAGCTCTACACCCTGGTACCCAGATGGCTGGGCCCCCAGGACAGCCACCACCTATGCACTCCTCCCAGCAGCCAGGCTATCAACTGCAACAAAATGGTGAGTTTTTTCCAAGGTCTGTCTAGACGCCAAAAGCTTCAGCTATTTAGGTGGTTTTTTGTTTGTTTCCTTTTAGTATTGCTTGCTAAGTGGTGAACTAGATGGACAGCTTCAGGGTATTATTATTAGGATGTAGGGTTTATGAGACATCCTTTATTCTCATTGTTCAGATAGTGTGGTCTTTCTCTGAATGGTTATTACTCTGCCTCATAATTCTACATTTATAGGAGTCTAGTCATTTCCCTGAGGCCTTAAGAAGAGAGGGAATTTCGAGTTCATCAACATTGTGTCCTTGTTGCTCAGGTTCCTTTGGACCAGTCCGGGGCCCTCAGCCCAATTATGGAGGTCCCTACCCAGGAGCACCCACTTTTGGCAGTCAGCCCGGGCCTCCTCAGCCACTGCCTCCTAAGCGCCTGGATCCTGATGCCATCCCGAGCCCTGTAAGTAGATAGTTACGTGGTCCTGGGGAAGGAGCTCGTGGCTGCCAGATAAGTGAATCAGGCCAGATGAGATGTTTGCCAGCCAGCATTTTCTGATTATTTTCCCTCTTCATTCATCCTCTTATAGGTGTAGAACCTAGATGTAATTTTTGACTCTTTGAACTGTAGCTTGAGGCCCCAGAAGTCTTTTGGGGCACGTTTACTCCATAGCTGGGCAGGAAAGGAAGGGAAGCCAAGAGTGGTCAGCAGTGTCATTACAGCTCTGGATTGAGTGCTGTGCTCTCTGAGTTATTGGGCATAGCATGGTAAGCTCTACCCTTCTGTGGCGTAGTGGCTCTGTCTAGGTGTTGTCCTCTTAGGTCTAGAAGGAAAACAACCTTAATGGGTAGAGCTGGTGGGAATTCTCTGGTATTAGATGTTAAGAGAAGGAAAGCTTCACTGGTTTCTCTCTGCCCCTACTTGGATAGTTTTAGGAAAAAGCCTTTAGTACTTCTGTTTGCTAGGCTCCTTTGTGGATGGGGAAAAGTGATCTGCAGTTTACACGGTAAGTTTGGGGAAGCTGCTTCTCCCAGGAAGAGGGTGAGTCTCACCCATTGAGCCATCAGAATTCTCAGGCCTTCCTTATCATACTCAGAATAGAGGTTGGGACTGTACTCTGAAGCTGGGGCCACCTTTTACAGTGCTGTCTACAACATGTGCTATGTCAGTTACTTTACCATGCTTAGCCATTGTCATATTCCATTCTGTTCTTTTCCCTCTTCTTTTGGGGAACTACCAGGGTGAGGGACCTTGTTAGCTAAGGGGGACCTAAAAGGATTAAGCAGCCCCTCCTTCCCTTCCCCTCCTTCAGCGAAAAGGAGATTCTGGTGCATGTGAAGGGAGGCTTCTTTCAGCAGAGGAATAGTTCTTAGGTGGGAGGTTTGGTCTTTTAGAGGGAATATCCCTCTTCTTCTCTAAGAATTCTCCCATTCAGCCCCTCTCTGTAGAGCCCCTGCTTGCTTTCTATATGCCCTTCTCATTATTTTTCTGCATCATACCCTAAGCCATTAAAGCCTCTGTGTTGGGCCAGAAAGACTTGGAATTTCTAATTTAGACAGAGCCTGATTTCAGCAGTATGAGCTAGGCTCCAGCTATTCATGTCTAACTCATCAGGGTTGAGAGAAGTAACATCTGCTTCTTGTTCTTTTGTCTCCCTCCCTATATTCCCTTGCTGCCTTTATTATTAAAACACTAAAAGCAACTCAATGAGCTGCCTCCTCAGCAGAAAACCAGGCACAGAATAGATCCTGATGCCATTCCTAGTCCAGTAAGTGCAGGGTGTGTGCGTGTGTGTGTGTGTCATCCCTGTGGTAGTGCCACCCATGCATGCCTGTGACCTCATCTTCACCTCATCCACCATATTCATCCCTCTCCATCCTTTCCCTCAGTCCTTCTAGACCTCGCTTTTATAAACTAGAAGGATGTGCATGCCTCAAGTCACCATGTAATGAAGAAAGTAGCAAGCTGTTAGCTATGCCTTAAGTATGGGGTGGTAGATGGTCAGGCTCTAAGGGTGGGGTCAGGTGGCATGTTAAGCTTTGGTGTTAGTCCTTCTGGCTTCTCCAGGAGCCCACGTCTGGCATTTGATGGAACAGGACAGAGATGAGTAGTAAATCCTTCCCCTGTGGGTTTGAATTTTCTACAGACTATGAATAAACATTTGGGTTGGCGGCTATGGATGTAGAAGCTTGAGATATGGGCATTTCTTACAGGAGAAGGGACTACTAGTTTGGGAAAGTGTGAGCCACTTTCTTAACTAGAAAGTCTTTTTGACTCTGATATATTTCTGAGCTTCGACTCCTTTGCTATGGGATATGGAGTCTTATTCTCCCTTTACTTTTTCTGGTTTTACCGTCTTGAAGTAACTGGCCAAGGGTCATCAGCCTGCACAAAGATCTGATTACCAGCTTTGCAAAATCTTTTTTTTTCCCCTCCCTGGGTTGTCAAAATATGGGAGACTGAGGATTGGGCTATAAGGAATGGGTACTTAACCTCTTCTCCCATATTTAAACATTGATGCTTACCTGAACACAAGGCAGCATCCACTTCCTCACCTTACCTGATCATTTCTGGCTGTTTAACCTCTCTTCACCGTATCCCTTCTACTTTCATTGAATGTAGAATCATTCCAGGTAGATTCATTTTTACATGGTTACTGTTGTCTGTTTTCCTGCTCTGACTCGGAATGTGTCTTTGTGGGGAAGAAATGGGATAGGCGCGATGGGGGAGGGAAGTGAACTCTGGTCATGTTTGAAGGTTTCTGATAAGAGCTGGAGCTGTCCTGGAGTTGGGGAAATAGAAGGGTGATTATAATTGATTGAGGGTTTGGGCAATTCATAAGCCCATTCTTGGTGTTGCCTGTCCAGTATTTTGCCACTACTTGTAGAGCAGAAGACTGGCATTGTAGCATTTTACATGATCTCCAGTAGGAGACCAGGCCTGGTGCATGAGGAGTTCCTTGGCAAATTATTAGTCTCTGTGCTACAGTTTCTTTCTCCTGGTCTCTCTGGGACCTGTCACCTCACTCATTTCACTTTTCCCTACAGATTCAGGTTATTGAGGATGACAGGAGCAACCGGGGTTCAGAGCCATTTGTTACTGGAGTACGGGGCCAGGTGCCACCCTTAGTTACCACCAACTTCCTAGTGAAAGACCAAGGTGAGAAAGGCATTAACTCCTCCCTATGGGGATTTTTACTTCAAGATACCAGCTTACAGATGGGACTTTTGTCAGTCATTAATTAAAGACCAGCCCCTCATTGGTCTCTAGGGGGCAAAAAGCCACCATCAGCTCTAGCATTGGTTGGGGTGATCAGGTGGATCAGCAATGGAGAGCTGGTTAACTGGAGGGATTCTGTGATATGACTCAGATTTTCTACTGCCTCCTTCAGGGAATGCAAGTCCTCGATACATTCGATGCACATCTTATAACATCCCTTGTACATCTGACATGGCTAAGCAGGCTCAGGTGCCACTGGCAGCTGTCATCAAGCCACTGGCAAGGCTGCCCCCAGAAGAGGTAAGTTGGAGTATAATGAAAGGGAGGAAAGGAGGGACTTCTTTCTAGACATGATTCCGGCAGTCACAGTGGAAGAAGTCTTGGTTGGACGGGAGGGAGAGTATCTTCAATAGCTTTCTATCCCAGGGCTCATGCCTGAAGAGGGTGATAGGGATGAGAGCGAAAGCCCAAGACATTGATGAATGGGATCAAGATCTATAGGGGTAACAAACAGTATGAAAAGAGGCATGGCCAAGTTGTAGGGGAAGGGACAGCTGGATTGAGGAGACAGCTGGTTATAGAAGCCTCTGATAATATGGTCATTTCCAGACGATTGAAGAACATCATTCTAAAGAAAAAAAAAATTCTATTGTATTTTTTTCTTAAATGACATCCTACATCCCAGGTTGGTTAGGAATGTTAGGATAGCATATAACGAAAAAAGGTAGATTAGGATCCAGTAGTCCTCTTACCTGGCTTGGGCCCTAATCTATCATCCCAGCACTTGAAATCAGCATAAAAAGAGAAAAGACTTGGCAGCTGCTCTGCCAGGCCTTGGTAGAATACCCTCATGGTCATGCCTGGCTTATTAATCCTAGGGTGGATTTCTCTATAACCAGAAGCTCAAGGCTCAAGGCTCAAGGCTCACTTTATATCCTGTCTTTGTCTTCTTTTTTTCTCGTCCTGGGTCTCAGTGGAGATGCTTACATATTTGGCTGCTGGTCTCTTATCTGTAGGGTGATATATGCCTGGGGCATCAATAAGTGCCACATAAACCCAGGGAGGGGAAGCACAAGCATCACAGATACTTGGTTGGGGAAGGAAGCAGGATCTCTGGAATAAGAGTGAAGGCAATTGAAGATAGGGCCAGAAATGAGAATCCTAGGTAATATTTGGCTTTCTCCTCATATGCCCACGGCAGCCCCTGGCTTGGTAGGGTCAGTTTCACAGTCCCTTTTCTCTTTCAAGAAGCGAAATTTGGGAGATGGGGAGTAAGGAAAAGGAACTATGGAATTTAGACTCAGGGATAGTTCTGTGACCAGTACTGTCATCATTTGTCTTCATTCCCCTTCACTGGACTCCCTCCTCAGACAAAATATCTGAGCCATGGCTTCTCCCTCCAGGTTGTTCCTTCTCATCTGTTACCACATGTCACAATCCGCTGTAGTTTCCCTGTATGTCTGAGCCCTTCCCCTTTGCTCCTTAGGCTTCACCGTATGTCGTCGACCATGGGGAATCTGGCCCTTTGCGCTGCAATCGCTGCAAGGCATACATGTGCCCTTTCATGCAGTTCATTGAGGGAGGGAGGCGCTTCCAGTGCTGCTTTTGCAGCTGTATCAATGATGGTATGTTCTCAGTGTCTGGGATGGGGGGCAGGGGAGATCTGGATTTCATCTTCAGTGTTCTCTTTCTAGTTAGATGGATGAGGGTCCATTATCTAGGAACTGAGGAAGTAGGTCACATATGGGGATGTGGGGCAGTAGAATGAACTCAGCCAGGGCCAGAATTACTAAGATTGAGAGCAGACCTTTGAATAACACTCTGCCATGCTCCCCACAGTTCCCCCCCAGTATTTTCAACATCTGGATCATACCGGAAAACGTGTGGATGCTTACGACCGTCCTGAGCTATCCCTGGGCTCTTATGAATTCTTGGCCACTGTAGATTACTGCAAGGTGAGGAAAGGTAGCATGGGGAGGAGCAGTGGGTAGAGGATAATGCGACAGCTAAGAACTGCTGTGATCATTTCCCTCACCCTTTCTTTGTCCCCTTTGATGTTGACATCTCTCCAGTCAACTGGCCTGCTTAGCAATACCCCTCTCCCCCCATTTATTTCCTTTGCAGAACAATAAATTCCCCAGCCCTCCTGCCTTCATCTTCATGATTGACGTCTCCTACAATGCCATCAGGAGTGGTCTTGTTAGGCTCCTCTGTGAGGAGCTCAAGTCACTGTTAGACTTTCTACCTAGGTGAGAGTTAGGGAACTGAGGTACTTCCTTGGCATAATGATGTGGGATGTGGGGTAGTGTTCTGGGTTGACAGCAGATGGAGACCAATGTCATGAAGCTGGGTGGTGGAAAAGGTGACAGGTTTGAGTAACAATGTCACCTTCTACAGGGAGGGTGGAGCAGAAGAGTCAGCAATCCGCGTTGGCTTTGTCACCTATAATAAGGTGCTCCACTTCTACAATGTGAAGAGCTCATTGGCCCAGCCACAGATGATGGTTGTGTCTGATGTGGCTGACATGTTTGTGCCACTGCTGGATGGCTTTCTGGTCAATGTCAACGAGTCTCGGGCAGTCATCACGAGGTAAGAGCCGGATTATAGGGGTAGAGCGGGCATCGGGTGGGTACAATCAAAGAAAGACAGAGAATTGAGCAGAGGGGTCAGCAAAGGAGTAGGAGCTGTGCCTTAGGAGTTTCAGAGTTTGGAGACCAGAGTACTCCTCAAAGAATTTAGGACTCTGGAATCTGGATAGCAACTTTGATTACCTCCCATCACCTCTCTCTTCAGCTTATTGGATCAGATTCCAGAAATGTTTGCAGATACAAGAGAGACAGAGACGGTATTTGCCCCAGTTATTCAGGCTGGGATGGAGGCCCTGAAGGTAAGGCTAGAGTACCCAGCAATCTACTCTGCCTCACTTTCCTCTAACCATTGCACCCCTTAGGATACAGCCCCTGTTTTATCAGTTTTTGATGACTGTCCTGTGTGACATAGCTGGCACTGAATAAATGACAACGGAGGGGATGAATGAATAATAAATGAATAAAGGAAAGAATAAACAAGTAGTCCTCTCTTCTTTCCTAGGCTGCCGAATGTGCAGGGAAGCTGTTTCTGTTCCACACCTCCCTGCCCATTGCAGAGGCCCCGGGGAAACTGAAGAACAGAGATGACAGGAAGTTGATCAACACAGACAAAGAGAAGGTGTGGGATTGGGAGACAGGGGGGAGGACTTTCCATTATAGAGGAGGATGGTGACTCTTCACAATGCAATACAGTATTATTAATTTTCTTGAGGGGGAAAGGGATATTCTACCTTTTCTCATGTCACATTTGTGACTACCAACCTTCTCCACTGCTCCCCACCTTCTGTCTCATCTCATTCCAAAGCCCTGGGTAGATTCCTTTTTTAAAAAAAGAGAATGTTTTATTATCATTGCAAAGCCCTGTGAGTAGTTCAGAAGTTTACGTATGTTTGAATATCTCTCCCATATTACATATACAGTTCTCATATAGGGTGTCACAGATATTTGAACATTTTCTTCTGTTCCTCGCTAGACTCTGTTCCAGCCTCAGACAGGTGCATATCAGACCCTGGCCAAAGAGTGTGTGGCCCAAGGTTGCTGTGTAGACCTCTTCCTCTTCCCTAACCAGTATGTGGATGTGGCCACGCTGTCTGTTGTACCCCAGCTCACTGGTGGCTCCATCTACAAATACGCTTGTTTTCAGGTATGGCATGGGATTCTGCGTGGCAAGTGGAGGCAGGACAGGGAATGTCTGCCCACATGTGGAGTGGCTGTTTAGCTACGGACTCATTAATAGGAATGATGTTAGAGGAGAAGACCGTGTAGTGCAAAGAAGGGAGCCTTGAGTAGCGGTTGGGAGTATGGGGCTTAGAATCGGTCCTGGGTTGATATTCTGGCCCTACCACTTACTAGCTGTATGACCTTCGGGAAATTAATTATTGTTTCTTTGTTTCTTCATCTGTAAAATGGAGTTTTAATACTTACTAATTAGGATTTGTCATCAGGGTCAAGTAATTATATGTAAAGCATTTGATGTGGTACCTGGCACGTAATGTGCTTAAAAGCTATCATTATCATTATCAACACCTTTATCATCATCTTCACTATTGTTGTTATTACAATTCAGCAGCTTATAGAGTGGAGGAGGTGCAGGGAGATTGTCTGCAGGATGTTATGTGGTGTGACTTTGGGCCTGGTGGGCTGCAGGTGGAGAATGACCAGGAACGGTTCATGAGTGACCTGCGTCGGGACGTACAGAAGGTTGTTGGCTTTGATGCTGTGATGCGGGTCCGGACGAGCACCGGTCAGTCCTGGTTGGAGAAGAGCAGGTGGGGGGCTTAATCTGGGAGGGAGGCAAGTGGCATCTGTCATACCTTTAGCCCTGATCCTGTCCATGTGGCCTCAGGTATCCGTGCTGTAGATTTCTTTGGAGCTTTCTACATGAGCAATACAACAGATGTGGAGCTGGCTGGGCTGGATGGGGACAAGACCGTGACTGTGGAATTCAAGCATGATGATCGACTTAATGAAGAGAGTGGAGCCCTCCTGCAGGTGGCAGGCGGGAGACAGGGACTGGGGAGAAAGCCTCAGGCTTCATTTCACTGGAAATAGGCTGCAGGAAAGAGGGCGAGGGGTGGGTAAAGATGAGTAGATGAAGATGGAAAAGGGATGGCTCATGTCCTTCCTCTAGTTTAATAATATACCAAAGGAGCATATGTTCAGAGGGATTTGGTGAGGAAGGGGTGTGAGATCCCTTCTCCCTTCCCCTAGTGTGCCCTGCTCTACACCAGCTGCGCAGGGCAGCGACGGCTCCGCATACACAACCTGGCCCTGAACTGCTGCACCCAGCTAGCTGATCTGTATCGAAACTGTGAGACCGACACGCTCATCAACTACATGGCTAAGTTTGGTGAGGAGAGAGGCAGGGCAGGGTGGGATTTGGGCTGAAAAAGGTGATAGTCAACGATTCAGCATTCCCAGGTAGGTGTGGTGGGAGGGCACATGTGATGGAATGGCTGACCAGTGACTATGCTATTTCTATTTCTTACCCAGCATACCGGGGCGTTCTGAACAGCCCTGTGAAGACCGTTCGTGACACTCTTATCACCCAGTGTGCACAGATCCTGGCCTGTTACAGAAAGAATTGTGCCAGCCCGTCCTCTGCAGGACAGGTGGGGCAAGAATGTTGGTGGAGGATTTTCTGGGACAAATGTTTGCATTCGGGAGGGATTTCTTACTGACTTTATCTTGATAACCCCACTCAGTTGATCCTTCCTGAGTGCATGAAGCTACTCCCAGTTTATCTGAACTGTGTGTTGAAGAGTGATGTCCTGCAGCCTGGAGCTGAAGTCACTACTGATGACCGTGCCTATGTCCGACAACTGGTTACCTCCATGGATGTGGCTGAGACCAATGTCTTCTTCTATCCTCGGCTCCTACCACTGGTGCGACCGAGGGCTGGAGCATGAGACATTGCACTGAGAAAGGGGCATCATAGAAGGAGGATGGGAAAGATTAGTATTACCTGTGCCTGTCATTAATGAATTTGTTTTTACCTATATTACCTGATGTAATTTTCACAGAGAGAATTACTGAGGGACTTAGCTTTCTGAAATTTTTGTGTGTGCAGGGGCAGGGGTGAAGTGGGTTGGTAAATGTGTCGTATGGTCCTCAGTAACATTTTTTCCCCCTTTTGTCTAGACGAAGTCTCCCATTGAGAGTACCACTGAGCCACCAGCAGTTCGAGCATCTGAAGAGCGTCTAAGCAACGGGGATATATATTTGCTGGAGAATGGGCTCAACCTTTTCATCTGGGTGGGAGCAAGTGTCCAACAGGGTGTCGTCCAGAGTCTCTTCGGTGTCTCCTCCTTCAGTCAGATCACCAGTGGCTTGGTGAGGGCAGGGCATCAAAAGAGGATATGGGTGTGGAAATGCACTTTGTGATAGGAACCAACAAAGTTAGTGTGCTAGTTCTCTTAAATAGCAGGGGACACCTGGGAGGGGAGGGAGGGTGCTGCCGTTCTTCCCAAGCTTCCTTGTTTCAGATCATGCATAAATCTTGACTGGACTCCAGAGTCCCCTACCATAAGGATAAATGAATTTTGTGTTCCACCAGAGTATTCTGCCAGTTCTGGATAATCCACTGTCCAAGAAGGTGCGAAGCCTCATTGATAGCTTAAGGGCACAGAGATCGCGGTACATGAAGGTAACACTGATCTGAACCTTGGAGTTTTTACCTTGTCAAGTCCTCACCTGGAGGGGAGGCGGGTGGAGAGTGAGCAAGTGACTGGATAATGGGATTTCAGGGCATGTTTAATTCCCACTGGCTCTGCCTCATGATCCTGTGTTCTGGCCATAGCTTATCGTGGTAAAACAGGAGGACAAGCTGGAGATGCTGTTCAAGCACTTCCTGGTGGAAGACAAGAGCCTGAATGGGGGAGCATCCTATGTGGACTTTCTCTGTCATATGCACAAGGAGATTCGGCAGCTACTGAGCTAGAGCAAGTGGGTAAATGGCATAGGATCCTAGGCCAGTTTCCAGAAAGTACCCCAGGATAGCAGGGAAACCAGGACAGTTCCATATCTTATAAGTCATGTAAGCTGACCTCAGTCTCTTTGGGGGGAGGGGGAGGTATAAGGAGACACCTTCTTTCTGGGCTCAAGTATCCTACCACTCTGTCATGTCCTGCTGATGGAAGGTGCCCCTGTCCCCTCACTTTGCCTTCCTTTTCCTGCTAATCCTGTTGTAATGAATGTAGTTTCTCAGTTCACTGTATATGATTTGGTGTTGGAGGATTTGGAGGCACTCAGACCCTGGCAATATCGTGTCCCTTTGGACCAACCTCCAAGATGAGGGAGCAGGCAGGAAGAAGTGGGGATCCCAGGGTTACTGTGGGGGGAGGGGTTAATTCAGCTCAGTGCCATCAACAACTTCCTATATTAGGGATAAAATATACAGGTGCACAAGAGCTGGAGTATAACCCTGAGGTGATGGGGTTGGTCCTCCTTGGTGGTGGAGAAAAGTGGTTGGTCCTCCTTGGGCCTGGAAGTCAGCAGCCAAGTCAAAGTTAACCGAGGGTGGTGGATTAGCTTTCTCTGCTTCCACTGCTTTTTTCTGTCCTGCAATGATTGATGATCAATTCGTGGATAGAGGCACATTGTCAGAGGTGACGGAGCCTGGGAGCTGAGTTGCAAAGAATATAAAGACCTGGGAGAGGTACCGGCCTCCCTTCTAGCTGGAGAGGCCCCAACACTGGATGGTTCTGTAGGAAGTGTGGTCATCAACTTGCAATACCTCACAGAGCCAGCCCACATCCCACTCTGAGCTCCCACTGGAAACACTGCTTCTCCAAGATGGGGGTTGTTGGGGAGCGAGGCAAAGGTGGCCAGAGCTCTGTTCTCCTCCCGAGACACCACTTGGGCTTTGGTACTGACAGAGTGGCTGACAGTTATCTTCCAACCCGAACTGGCTGGAGCAGGACAAGGGCTAGGCTTGATGGTGGCCAGGCTTGCTCCCAGCCTGAGATGCCCCTGCTCTGGATCTCTCATTTCTCTTCATTGGTTTATTTTTCAATGCATCTTTAATTTGTAAAGAAATAAAATAAATTAAGATGTAACCAGTAGCCTCGTTTTTACCGGTGACGTATCACTTGCCCTCTAGTCCTCCCTGCCAGGCGCAAGAGCTCCTGGGAAGCGGAGGGCTGAGAGGAGCTGCGCATGCGCCATATGACCCCATGGCGTAGGTCTCTGTTCGAGTTACGACTCTGTGGGGCGGGGTTTGGTGGTGTCTAAGGGGGCGCTAGCTGCTAGAGTGGACATGGCGGCCGGGCGAAACAGGCCTGTGCTTGCCGCCCTGGGAGTGCTTAGTGTCTGTGTGGCCAGCGGCCCTGGGCCCGTGATAGAAGGGGAACCCGGTAGGAAGGCGGAGTGGGCAGAGCCGTGGGATGGTGCCGTTTTCCGGAAGCCGTCGGCACTGGGCGCAGTGGGGGTGGCGCGCAGCCCGGGGTCTTCGTGGCCAGGGAGGGAGGAAACCGTGAACTTGCCGGTGCTGCTGTGGTGGAGCCCAGGGCTTTTTCCACACTTCCCGGGTGACTCGGAGCGCATCGAGTGTGCCCGCGGCGCGTGCGTAGCGTCCCGGGACAGACGGGTGCGGTGGGATTCGCGCACGCGCGCGCTGCTCTTTTACGGCACTGACTTTCGTGCTTCTGAGGCGCCACTGCCCCGTCTGGCCCATCAGAGTTGGGCGCTGCTGCACGAGGAGTCGCCCCTCAACAACTTCTTGTTGAGCCATGGTGCGGGCATCCGCCTCTTCAATCTTACCGCCACCTTCAGCCGCCACTCAGACTACCCACTGTCGCTGCAGTGGCTGCCGGGGACTGCCTATCTACGCCGCCCGGCGCCTCCGCTTCAGGAACGTGCGGAGTGGCGCCGCCGCGGCTATGCTCCGCTGCTCTATCTGCAGTCCCACTGCGACGTGCCTGCAGACAGGGACCGCTACGTGCGCGAGCTCATGCGGTACATCCCGGTGAGTGCGGTCGTGGCGGGGTTGGGAGGGCTGGCGGGCCAGGCTGAGGCCAGGTCCCCTCTTGACCGCTGTATTCTGACCCACTCAGGTGGACTCATATGGGAAATGCCTGCAAAATCGGGAGCTGCCCACTCCACGGTTACAGGACACAACCACAGCCACTACGGAGGATCCAGAGCTGTTGGCCTTCTTGTCCCGCTATAAGTTCCATTTGGCCCTCGAAAATGCTATCTGTGACGACTACATGACAGAAAAATTGTGGCGCCCCATGCATCTCGGCGCTGTGCCTGTGTATCGCGGCTCGCCCTCTGTGAGGGACTGGATGCCCAACAATCACTCCATCATCCTCATTGATGATTTTGAGTCACCTCAGAAGCTGGCAGAGTTTATTGACTTTCTGGACAACAATGATGAGGAATATATGAAATACCTGGCATACAAGCAACCAGGGGGTATCACCAATCAGTTCCTTCTGGATAGCCTGAAGCATCGGGAGTGGGGAGTGAATGATCCTCTACTACCTAACTACCTCAATGGTTTCGAGTGTTTCGTTTGTGATCATGAACTGGCGAGGCTGGATGCTGAAAAAGCCCATGCAGCCTCTCCTGGGGACATCCCTGTACCTGAGCCTCACATTGCCCAGCCCTCACACATGGACTGCCCAATGCCAACACCTGGCTTTGGCAGTGTGGAAGAGATTCCTGACAGTGACAGGTAAGGGTAGCTGGGGTCCTCTGCAGCCATCACGTCAAATGATTACATGCTGACTGTGGGCAATGAATTAGCACTAGGTGCTTAGGGGATGTACTGGTCTGGCCAAAAAGTCCGTTATGTTTGTTCCATATGATGGCTCTAGTAGTGCTTAGTTATCTTTACTTTTAAAATTATTTTATTGATTATGCTACAGTTGTCCCAATTTTTCCTCCTCTGACCCCCCTCCACCCCACACCCCCCACTCCCTCAGGCAGTCCCCACACCATTGTTCATATCCATGGGTCATGCATATAACTTCTTTGGCTACTCCATTTCCTATACTGTACTTTACATCCCCATGGCTATTTTGCTAACTACCTGTTTGTACTTCTTAATCCCCTCACTTCTTCACCCAGTCCCCTACACCACCTTCCATCTGGCAAACATCAGAACGCTCTCCATATCCATGATTCTGTCTCTGTTCTTTTGTTTACTTAGTTTGTTTTTTAGAATCAGTTGTTGATAGATAAGTATTTATTGTCATTTTATTGTTCATAGTTTTTATTTTCTTTTTCTTAAATATGTCTCTTTGACATTTCAAATAATAATGGTTTGGTGATGATGAACTCCTTTCGTTTTTTTCTTGTCTGGGAAATTTTATGTCTTTCCAAATGATATCTTTGCTGGGTAGAGCAATCCTGGCTGTAGGTCCCTACTTTTCATGACTTTGAATATTCCTTGCCAGTACCTTCTAGCCTGCAAAGTTTCTTCTGAGAAATCAGCTCACAGTCTTATGGGAATTCCCCTGTAGGTAATTTAATTACTTTTATCTTGCTGCTTTTAAGATTCTCTCTTTATCCTTAATCATTAGCATTTAATTATGATGTGTCTTGGTGTGGGTCTCTTTGCATCCATCTTGTTTGGGACTCTCTGTGCTTCCTGGACTAGCATGTCTATTTCCCTCACCAAACTAGGGAAGGTTTCTTCCATTATTTTTCAGATAGAGTTCCAATTTCTTGCTCTTTCTCTTCTCCTTCTGACACCCCATATGAAGCAAATGTTGGACCTCTTGAAGTTGTCCCACAGGCTGCTTACGCTCTGCTTGGTTTTTTTGGATTCTTTTTTCTTTTTCATGTTCTGATTGGTTGTTTTTGTTTCCTTATGTTCCAAGTCATTGATTTGTTCTCAGCTTCATTCACTCTACTGTTGTTTCCCTGTAAATTGTTCTTTCAATTAATATATCCTTCATTTCTGAGCGGGTCTTTTTTATGCTGTTGACGTCCTCACTAAGTTCCTTGACCATACTTATAACCAGCATTTTTAACTCTGCATCTGATAGATTGCTTATCTCCATATTATTTAGTTTTTTTTCTGGAGTTTTCATCTGTTCTTTCATTTGGGCCATGTTTATTCGTCTCCTCATTTTGGCAGCCTCCCTGTGTTTGTTTCTATGTATTAGGTAGAGCTGCTATGATTCCATGGCTTGGTAGCGTGGCCTAATATAGTAGGTGTCCTGCAAGGTCCAGTGATACAGCCGCCTCTATCACTCAGCGTGAGTACTCGAGGTATGCCCTTTGTATAGGCTGAGTACACCCTCTTCTTGTAGTTAAGCTTTGGTGGCTGTTGGCAGGTCAGTGAGCTGCAAGGATTGGCTGTGACCACTGACCACCAGCCTCCGCCCTCTGTGGTGGATCAGTTGTGCCTGGGCAGAGCGTTGGTGCTCTGATGTGATCTATAGCTGTCCACTGAGTGTGCTGGCCCTGGGGTTTCCCAGGTGGTGCAGGGCAAGGTTAGCCCCTACCTGTGTTTTGCTTGAGGCCACCCTGCCTGAGCTATAGAGCAATCTGAGATGGCTGTTACTTGTGCCAGGCTTGGAGATTCCCAGGTGAAGCCAAACTGTGAATCTGGGCTGGCTGCTGCTAATCCTGTGCCTTTGGCCACTTAGCAGGAGGCATAGGGGCTTGGGGGCTCTCTGAGGCCAGCTGTTGCTTATTTGAGAGGATATAGGAAGTTGTGAAGCATGAGCTTAGATCAGCCCTTCATATGGTAAAGCCACTGTTAGCAGCTGTTAAATTATCTCCAGGGCTGGACAAACAGTGTTAGCCAGGTTGATGGAGTCTCAGATATGGTACCCACCTGCCTGCTCTGTGGCTCTGTGTGGGGAGGGCCTAGAACAGGGACAATGACTTCTGCCCACCTTTCTGTCTGGGAGAAAGCTGTCCTCCCGCTCTTGCCTTGATGCCAGCTGCCGCAGTTCCTCCCTGTATGCCACTGGTGTTTTTCAAGCTGCTATCCTGGTGCTGGAGCTCAGAGGGAGTGTGTTTGAGTAAGTCAGTGTGTGGGTTCTTTAAGAGGAACTGCTTGGGACTCCAGCAGTTTCTTCCACTGACTCAGTCCATGCTGGTTTTTGCAGCCAGAAGTTATAGGGGCTTATTCTCCTGGCACTGGAACCCTGGGCAGGGGGGCCTTGGAGTAGGACTGGAATGCCTTGCTCCCAGGATAGCCCTCCTGAATTTTTATCCACCACATGTGGATGGATGTGGTTTCTCTAATTCTGTAGTTGTCAGACTTCCATGCAATTCAATTTCTGCCCATTCTGAGTGATGGTTGTTCTATAATTTAGTTGTAATTTTGATGTGGTTGTGCTAGGAGGTGAGCCAAGTTTACCTATGCCGCCATCTGACTGGAAGTCCTGCTTAGTCTTTAACTTCTTTCATAACAGTTCTGTTATATTGTGTTGTGACAGCTGTCATATCAGTGTACCACTTTTACTTTATTTTAAAAAGATTTCATTTATTTTATTTTTAGACAGAGAGGAAGGGAGGGAGGGAGAGAGGGAGAGAAACATCAGTGTGTGGTTGCCTCTCATGTGCCCCCTACTGGGGACCTGGCCCGCAACCCAGGCACGTGCCCTGACTGGGGAATTGAGTCAGGACACTTTGGTTCTCAGGCTGACGCTCAGTCCATTGAGCTACACCAGTCAGGCAGTGTGAATTTTTTAAAACCTTATGAGAATTGGTGAATTTTTGTGCAACCATTTTAATACTGAAGTTGGAAGAAAATACGCAACATTTTCAGCATATTATGCTTTATTATTTCAAGAAAGGTAAAAATGCAACTGATACACAAAAAAAGATTTGTACACTGTACAGAGAAGGTGCTGTGACTGATCAAATGTGTCAAGAGTGGTTCGTAAAGTTCCTTTGTACTGTTGACATTTTGGCCAAATAATCCTTTGCTGTGGGTCTGTTTTACACATTGGAAGATGTTTAGCAGCACCCCTGGCCTCTACCCACAAGAAGCCAAAAGCAGAGGATAGCTGATGCCTGTTTGTCGGTGTGGGCAAGGCAACCAATCGATATTTCTCTCCCTATCTCCCTGCCTTCCCTTCTCTAAAAATAAATAAAATCTTTTTAAAAAAATAAACAGCTGCTACTGTTTAGATATCGTTTGCTCATTTGTAGTGATCTCACTGGGTAGGATGAAGTTTAAGCACGTTAACATTCACCATCTTTTTTAATCCTCTGACCAATCTTGTGAAGATACTTGGTAGTATCATTCCTATTTATAGACTTGGCCTCACAATTGTGATGCACAGCTTCATCACATATCAAAATATCCAGGTTAATAAAGTTACTGGTGAAAATGAAAAATGTGTTAACTATGGACTTTTTTGGCTAACCCAATATAAGGAAATTATGAGATGGCTTCACTCTGGCTTTAAAGTATCAAGGGTCTAATTGGGGATATAAGACAAACTGAAAAAGCTCAGTAAAGATGTAAAATATAATTCAAGGCAACAGCATATGAAAATTAGCTTATGTGGGCAATGTTTGCAATAGTAACTCAAAAAAGATTTCAAGATAGCCCCATAGCAAAGGGTATTTGGCCAAAATGTCAAAGTACCAAGAAACTTCACAGACCACTTTTGACACACTTAATCAGTCACAGCATCTTCTCCACACTCTGCACAAATCTTTTTATGCGTTTCAGTTGCATTTTTACCTTTCTTGAAATAAGCATTATATGCTGAAAATGTTGCGTATTTTTTTCCAACTTCAATATTAAAATGGCTGCACAAAAATTCACCAATTTTGATAAATTTTTTAAAAAATGCCCGGCTGATATGACAGCTGTCACAATACAATCTAACAAAATTGTTTCGAATGACGTTAAAGACAACTAAGTACTACTAGAGACATCTTAGGGAAAAAACTAAACTAACTTTTTGGCCAACCCAATAATTAACTGGCAGTGTGGATTAGAAGAGAAGTAAGGAGGCTTCTACAGTAGATGGCAGAATGTGGTAGCACTGGAGAACAAGGTCATCATAGGAGGTGGAGTAGGAAAATATTGAAGCCACTTTCAGCAAACTACACCTGTTAGGGGAGAAGCAATAAAATATTATTAAGCTTGGGAAAGAAAGGTTGCCAGAATGGCCTGCAAAGACCAACTTAGACAGTGGATGGCAGCAGAGGGCTGTTTATGCATGCTGCTGTCACAGTCTTCCATCAAATAATTTGTATCTAGTTTGTGCTGAAATCATAATAATATTATGATTTACTATAGAAAAAGTGTAAAACAATGTAAACATTTAAAAATTTTTCGGTTATGTCTTAATCTGGACATTGGATGCCACTGCACCTTCATTTTGATTATTGAAATAAAGGTGCCACTTAAAAGGTAACTATCTAAATATACTCCCTTGCTTTCTTGAGGGAGACAGCTGATTCCCTAATCTGGCCCCTGTTTTGCCTGCCTTTAAACTCCCTCCATATTTGGGAATGAGAAGCAAGCAAATCAGGAAGTTTAACTCATTGGCTGGGCTGTGTGATATGTTTGTTTGTGGCTTAACTGTTTGTCACCTGAACTAGTACTGGATTTACTTCACATTCCTTTCCTTTAAAGCAGAGCGCTGTGCTAGCCAGAGGCCACTGTATCTGTTTAAGACTTTGTTGGCTTCATTCAGAGAAAAGCAGGACTCACAGCTGTGCTGAGGTTTCATAATCCAACCCCCATTTGATATTTCAGCTGGAAGGAGATGTGGCTGCAAGATTATTGGCAAGGTCTGGACCAGGGAGAAGCTCTCACTGCCATGATCTACAACAATGAGACACAACAGAAGAAATTTTGGGATTACCTACATGATATCTTCCTGAAAAGGAACCAGAATCTCTAATTACCCTGCAAGAACTTTTAACTTGATAGAGCTAAGGAGACAGAAGTCATTCTACCACAGGACATGAGGTGCATCAGCTACACAAATCCTTAATGAACACTGTTATCCTGAATTCAAGGGATTCCTGTTATACCCACTGATGTTTTATCCTAATGATGTGTAGCCAGCGTCTCAGCCTGTGGTACTAGGGCCTCTCCTCAAGGAGAGAGAAAGCATCCAGCTCTTAGTTTAGCAGGAAACAGAATCCCGAAACACCCATTAGATTCAAGGTGCTGATCCAACAGAATTTTTTAAGAACTGCTTATTTCTCTAGCCATTTCATCCTCTCAATTATGATTAGAACACCACCTTAGTATTTGGCTACAAATGAGGTAAGATTGACCAGGTTTAGGGTTTTAAAACTTCTTGTGTGCTATTCCTCAAATCCCTTATTATTCAGTTCCTTTCCTAATCTCTATTCCAGATATTCTTTATAGTGTTACGTTTTTGGTGAAGCAGAATTCCTGGTAGGTTGTAATGTGGTTCTCTGGAGTTGTATTTTTTATATCATTTACCTTGACTTTCATGTCAGACCTTTTAAATGTTTTCTGTAAACACACACACACACACACACATCACTTAAATATTAAGAGGCCAGTGTGAATCAAAGTGAATTTTTTATAGGTCTTTGTTCTTTTCTGTCTAATGAAGTCCTCCCTCCATTTTATTATTTTTATGTTACAAAAGTCCTCTTTCCCCCAAAGAGTCATGAACATTGTGGTGGAAAGAACAGCCCAGCGATATAGGTCGAGTAATTATCTCATATTCTGTAGCACTTTTCATTTTGAGTATGAATATTCTAATTTCATTCATTCTACTACTGATAGCCTTTTATACAACTTTATAATATTTCTGAGACTACATTTTGATGAAGCCCCCCCAAGGCCAAGGGGATGAGAGCTGAGGCAAGAGATTTAAGCCACCACAAGTGGCTGGCTAAATAAAAAGCTGTTAGGCCCTGGCCAGGTAGCTCAGTTGGTTAGAGCATCATCCCAGCACACCAAGGTTTGGGCTCAGTCACTGGTTGACACATACAGGAAGCAACCAAGTGGAACGAATTGATGTTTCTCAAATCAGGAAGTTAAAAAAAATTTTTTTAAATACTTACGTTAAAATTTGATACAGTAGAAGAATTTTGACCACAAAAGAAGTCAAAATTCAGGACACTGATTTCTAAGCTTGCAGTTATTCAAATGCAAATGCTCATTTATAGTGCAAAATACTAGTACCCAAGTACCAACTAAAGTTAGGACTCGAATTTCATTATGGGCAGTAAAAAGGGTAAGTCATGGTTACACAAGGTATATAATCATCCTTACTTCTCCTGTCTTAATTACACCAGTTCACGTTGCCATTCCTTTAGCACTTTTATGTACAAAGTGGGCTAGCTATTTATGAATGATTGTGCCTGGAGACTTACGCCAGTTTTGTGGTTAGTACTTCCCAGACTGTTTCCTTTATTCCCGTTGCCATTAAAGTATTCACAAAAGAGCAGGGTTAAACAGGTGCTACATTTCCATAAGGGAAAGCAGAACCAGGAACAGCTGCATATCACTTATCAACTAAAGGCTTTACTTTCCCTATGGAGAAACCAAGCAATGTGAATGAATTTTCTCTGGTTTGAGGCACAGCCTGCTCTGTATATAGCAGCAGGCTTGGGGTTATTGGTGGTGGGAGTTTCTGATAGGAATCAGTTTTATCTTTTGGAGAGGGGATGGAGCACGGGGCTGTTTTATTATTCCAAGCATTGCTATTTTCTATTATCTCAGGCTTCCTTTTGTATAATAAATGGCTTATTTTTAAACAGTGTCTTCTGCTTGGTTATATTTCTGTGGTATGATACAGTTGGATATTTACAAAAATATTTCAAACATTTGTTCACTTAACAGTATTGACACTACTCTAGGCACTGGGGATTCAGCAATGAACAAAACAGACCAGGTCCCTCCTCTTGTGCTTATATTTTAAATGGATGTTAGTAGTAAGTAAGGGGGTAAACAAGCAATAAATGAACAAGATAATTCAGACTGTGATGGGTGGTGCTATGAGGAAAACAGAACAGGTTGTGGTGATGGGGTGTGGGAAGTTAGTAAGGAAGGCCTCTGGCATGAATTGAGACTCAACAGGAAAAAGCCAGTCATGCAGGGATAAATAGGAAGATTACAAACATTTGTGATAAATGATTTTAACACACTATACACAACCAAATAAATAATTGCTCCTCCAAAATAGTCACCTTGTGAACTACAAAATTGTGCAAGTTATGCTTCCATTACCAGAAACATTTCTTGAAGCTCATTTGTAAACTCCTTGAGAATCTGTGGCACATCTTTGGACTGTTTTGTAAACAGTTAAGTCACTTAGAATCAAGTGTGATGAAGCTATGCATCACAATTGTGAGGCCAAGTCTATAAATAGGAATGATACTACCAAATACCTTCACAAGATTGGTCAGAGGATTAAAAAAGACGGTGAATGTTAACGTGCTTCAACTTCATCCTACCCAATGAGATCACTACAAATGAGCAAACGATATCTAAACAGTAGCAGCTGTTTATTCTTTTTAAAAGATTTTATTTATTTTTAGAGAAGGGAAGGCAGGGAGATAGGGAGAGAAATATCGATTGGTTCCCTTTCCCACGCCCGCAAACAGGCATCAGCCCCCAACCGAGGCATGTGCCCTAACCAGAATCAAACCAGTGACCCTTTGGTTCGGAGGCTATGGCTCAGTCCTCTAAGCCACACCAGCCAAGGCAGCAGAGAAGCTGTTCAAATAAATGAGCCTAATTTTTCTCTGCGGGTGGTCCTAAAGATAGTCAAAATCAACAATTACGCAAGACATTAAAACAAAAATATTTCCCAACGTAACATCTTAAAGTCTCATATTTTGATTCGCGTCCATTCACTCTGACCTTGCCCATATCATCACTCTAATCCAGCCGGGCAGCACAATGAATAGTGTTCATTTATTGGGGCCCTTTCCTGGGTGTTCCCGGCACAGTACTGCCCCGAGACTTCAGGGCTCGGAACCTACGACGAGTGCCCTCGGTCATTTATACGACCCCAAAGATTGTCCTAACCTGCACAGTGGTCTGGACCGGCCGCTGTCCCAGTCCAGGATCCAGGAGACCCCACCAAGAAAAAAGTGGATCTAACAAACAACATGCCGACCTTTCTGCCGGGAACGCACCGAGCCTCGTCGAGCTCGTAGAGGTCACGCGGGGTCACGCAAGGCGCCGCAGGGCCTGCTGGGAGCCTGGTGCACAATGGCGACGCCCAGTCTACGGGGTCGCCTGGCGCGACTAGGAAACCCACGAAAACCTGTACTGAAGCCTAGCAAGCCCCTCATCCTAACTAACCGTGTTGGAGAACGGCGCCGGGAAAGGGGCGGTGAGCAGTCGGAGCCGAGGAAACTCCAGAGCGGCACACAAGGGGTGCAGGGGCAGCTGGGTGGGAGGGGTGGAAGGTAAGGGTATTCTTGTGACTGAGGGTCCCCCGTTTTTACTCTCTAGAGGCGACCTGTGTCACCGAGATGTCGGTGATGATGGCTTGCTGGAAGCGGAATGAATTTCGCGACGAAGCGTGCAGAAAAGAGATCCAGGATTTCTTCGATTGTGCTTCGAAGGCTGAGGTGAAAGAAGGCTGCTGGAGTACCCTCTTCGGAGGATAATAGGGTGGGGGGATACAAGTGATGGCTTTCCCTGCCCCTTGCTGGGTGGTAAGAATGCCCCTCTCATCCTGAAAGGACGAGCAAAGTTTTGGGAGCTATTTCATCCGTGCCAAAGTGGAAAAGGTTACAATTTTGAAGGCCTTGCGATATTGAGCTTTAGCTTTATCAGATGTAAAATTAGGTTAATAATTAATACCTTAACAGAATTTTGTGAGTGTCAAAGGAAGGAATGAATGGGGAACAACTTTGTAAAATTTAAATTGCTGCTCCAATAGAGATTATTCTCTGAAGTAGAACTAAAGATAGTGAAGGACAGATTGTTTGGTTTCCAGCCTAGGCTTAGTTGTTAGCTGGTATGGTTGCTTCAGGTCCTACAGTCATGTGTAGGTCCCACGTCCCTTTTATTGAAAAGGGACTGAGATGACACAGATCTCTCCAGGCTGGTTAATACCTTAATGTTTTGGGGCGTTGTGATCCTCACCTATTGCCCTAAGTCAGGACAAACTTTAGATTTGTTTTTTTGTTTTGTGTTTTCAGGCAGCCCGAAAGATGAGATCAATCCAGGGAGAGTGTGGGAATTTACCCCCTAAGAAAGTGAATGTGTTGTTACAGAGGTTTCCTAACAAACCACACATCAGCTGAAAATGGAGAAGCATTTTCATTGACTGGACTGTAGCTTCTAAGAATTATGCAGAGGTGTTTTAGAGACATTTGCACTGGTGTGCTCTATTTGAAGGGTAAAAGGAGGCAAAACGCTTTTTTCACCCTTTGGAATTACTGTCTGGGAGGAAGTTACGCTTTATCTTGAAATAAACTCCTCTGAAGAGAACTTGGCCTTTTGTTGTGGATTCCCTCCATACTCGAATCCTGTATCTTTAGACTGGAATTTCTTTGCTCCTTGACATCCCTCAGGAGCAGGACAAAAACCATCGTCTTACCCCGCATTTGAAGTCCTTTACAACATTTAGTGCTCTTGCATTTGGATGCACTAAGAATGCCTGTATACAGAGTGCTTTTATTTTGCCATCATCTGTATTTAGTGACTACCTACTTTATGCATAGCCCCTGCAAGGTGCTCCCAGAATAGCAGAGCTTCACAAACTAGTGATCCAAAGGTACTGCTACAGATGTATTTTATTTGGCCCACCTATTTAAAAATTTGTTTTTATATTAGCTGACCACATTGAAAACCAGGAAAAATGTCATTTTATATTTTTTAAGATTTTATTTATTTTCAGAGAGAGGGGAAGGGAGGGAGAGAGGGAGAGAAACATCAGTGTGCCAGATACATCGATTGGTTGCCTGTTGCACACACGCCCCCAACTGGGAACCTAGCCTGCAACCCAGGCATGTGCCTTGACCAGGAATCGAACAGGCGACCTTTTGATTCACAGGCTGGCACTCAATCCACTGGGCCACCCACACCAGCCGAAGGAAAATGTCATTTTAAAAAATTCACTTTTTAGCTTTTCTTTAAAAAGAATGAAAAGATTAGGCAACTGTACTTTCTCATTACCACATGGCAGTAATCAAATACAGCTAATTATTGTTCCTCTCCATTTTTCAGGGGCCTGTCCATTGGACTGCCCCAAATAGTGCAACTGAGACTTAATTGGCAGTTACCTTCTTTGTGTGTCACCTGTCTATGTCTACAATCCACTCAGTTGCTGAAGGCATTTATTTTTGTGACCTCCCCCCCATGTTAGAAACAACTGCATAGCATTTTATGTATACTCTGCCCTTCAGTCATAACTGAGTTAACCTTTATACCTTCCAGCATTATATGGACAAAGGGATCAGTGGGGTTTTTAAAGTTCCAGTGGGATAATTATTAAGATAAGGGTCTTGCCTTCCCGATCCTCTACAAGTACTTCTTCCTATAGTCCTCATACTCCATGGGTAGAGCACTGAGCAATTGTCTGGTTCTGCAAGCTGAGGCTTTTAGCTATGGAAAGAAGTTCAGTGGTTAAGCCTCTAAACTTTGGACTAGACTTAGGAGTTCTTAACCTAGAGTCAACAGATACCACAGCAAGAGATTGGTGAACATGGATGGGAAAAATTTTTATCTTTAACCACAGCCGATTTAGCATTTCAGTTAGGACTGTGGGAAGTAAACCACAGTATCATTAGAAATGCCTATACAAAATCACTGTATTTTCATATATTACAGTTTGTTACAGGTACCTCAGTATCATTTATACTCATCACTGGCTTCAAAAGTATTGTAACTATTACACTGGCTGCTGGATCTTATGTAATGTTTAAATAAATATTACTGTTACAAATTTATTAATATTTTGGTAATTGTATTTCAACATAATTGCTTTTATAATTCTCGTAATTTTATTTTGTGCATTTATAAACAACCTGAGAAGGGGATCCAGGGGATCCATTTCCTAGTTCCACAGGTTTAGGTCAGAGGCTTGGTGCCAGGCACTTCACCAGGCTGTTAAAGGGTCGGGGGCGCACAGAAAGGCTAAGAGCCCCTAGACTCAAAGGCCCCACTGACAAAAAGTACAACCATTTCCTGAAATCAAGTGCCCCAACTGGACTTCCCCTATAAAGTTCTTCTGGAATGCCGACTTCTGGACTACAATTCCCAGAAGGCGAAGCGGCCCGAGGCCTATCCCGAATTAGGACAATAACTATCCAGTGGTTCCTGTGTTGTTGCTTGACAGCCTACGATTCCCGGCGTGCCTGGCGAATGTTTATTCCTTGGGGACATTATGAACGCCGAGTTAATGCTGAGATCTGTAGTCGTTTTGTTTACCTTGGGGGTTGGCTTCCTTTTATCGTATCTGAGGGTAGGTTCCAGGAAGAAAAAGCAGGAAATGCACCCAGGATGAAACATACAGGGCCCCTACACCGGCCCCTGCCCGGTCCGGTTTCCGAGCGCGCGAGGGCGGAAGTGGTGATGGCCGGCGCGGCCGGAAGTTCAGATCAGCTGATGGGGGAGGCGGTGCCGCAGCCACCGAGAGGCCCCGGCTGCCGAGCGCTTCGCCCGGGCCCTGGGTCTCGGAGACTGGCCGTGATCCCCGTTCGCACCTCGCAGTTCGGCGAGGCCGGGTCCCATATCTCTCCCAGGCCTGAGATCCTCGCCCGGCACGGCCGCCCTGAGCGCCCCGGCCACCCCCAGCCCCGGCTCGCCCCTCAGGCCCCGGGCCTCCCCTCAGTCCCCGGCCGGCGGCTCAGGCCCCGGATCCGCGGGGGGGGACCCGGCCCCGGGGGGTGCGGGCCCAATGGAGCTGATGTTCGCGGAGTGGGAGGATGGAGAGCGCTTCTCATTCGAGGATTCGGACCGCTTTGAAGAGGATTCGCTATGTTCCTTCATCTCCGAGGCCGAGAGCCTGTGCCAGAACTGGCGGGGATGGCGCAAACAGTCAGTGGGGCCCAATTCCCCCACCGGCGGCGGTGGCGGAGGTGGCAGTGGCGGTACCAGAATGCGAGGTGACGGAGAGCCGGGGGGGTGGGGGGGAGGGGCGCGGGCAGGCCCTGCTCCGGCCTTGCTCGAGAGCTGTCCCTGTTTGGGAGGTGTCCCGGACCGCGAGCTGTATCAAGCTTTGAACGGACTTCAGGACTCCCTTCTCTAGTCTTTCTGGGATGGCTTCTCTACAGCAGCTTGTGTGTGTGTGTGTGTGTGTGTGTGTGTGTGTGTGAGAGTGTGAGTGATTTGGGGTGATGGCTGGGAAATCCCGGGAAAGTAGATCTTTTGTCGTGCAAAGAGATGGGTAAGAAAGAATATCCTCTCGGACTTGGGAATACTTAACCGAGTTCAGCCTAAGGCAAGCTAGAAAGTAGAGAAGAATGTGGGTAGGGGCGGATTGTGAAGAAGTGGCCATTTGAGGTGTGTCATCCCGTTGCAAAGTGCATCGGGACCTTCTTGATTCAGGGTGATGATCTCTGATCCCAGCTGCACCAAGAAGGGATTGGAAGAAAGTGGAGGTGAACTGACCTGGGAGGGAGATTTCCTAGTACCACAGGTTTAGGTCAGAGGCTCGCTTCCTGGCTGTATTGAACATCTGTCAGAAGCCAGGGCTGGGACCACTGGATTAGAGCCTTAGATTTTCATCATTTGGGCCCTGGGGAAGGTTGTGGGTAATTGTCTCTGGAGTTTCCTTATGAGCACTCTTCCCGGTTTTCACTGAGTTTCTTTCATCCTTGGGTCTTTCTGTGAATTAACCAGTTAGTGCTGTAAAGAATTTTGCTTTAAAGGGGCTGGAGAGGAGAGTGATGATAAGTGAAGCTCGGTAGGCTCAGGACTCACCAAATCCTTTCTCTGCCTTCCTCATGGAGCACTTTTTGTTCTGGGCCCCAATGGAAACTGACCTTTTCAGCAGTTGAGGGGTTTGATTTGTGATTACACTCTGGCTATTCCAAGGGTCCTTTTTACTAAACTGCCCTGCAGAGATTTCTAGCACCCCTTTGGGACAGAGAGAAATGTGCATGTGTTACTTTTTAGGAGTGGCAGTATTCAGCTTCAGCTGGAGAAAGAGCTTGTGCTCTGTGTGTGTGCACACCAACGCACACACGGGTCATAGACAGCCTCACTGTGGGTCGTCTCCGGCTTCTCTGCTTCTTTCATATTTGCATGTGGGTGGCCTGGAGGCTTAGAGGGAAGTATCCTCACTTTGAGGGAAGTATGAAGTCATGGGGTGAAGGTTTTTAACATACTGATATCTTCCTGCATAGGTTAAAATCTAGGAAAACATGTCATTCTCCCCATCCCACTCCTGTCCAGGGCTACCCTCAATCGCTCATTTGTAAAATAAGAAGATTAACTGGAAAAAAAAAAGTTCCTTTCAGCTCCATGATTTTCTGTCTGTTTTCTAATCTGACTAGCAGTTTGGTGAGATATGCAATCTGTTGTGTTTCACTGCTTTTTGATTAAGACAGTGGGAAACCTTGAGTGGTAACTCCATCCTACTCCAGGTGATTCTGGGAGTTCTAGCTATGTTCCCTTAGGATAGCCTCTCTCTCCTCCCTCGCCCCAGGGAGGGAAGCCAGGGTTCAGGTGTGCCAAAGGAAGTGCAACCTTTCTTGTTTCTGGAGGTCCCTCTTTTTGGGCTCTGGTCTATCTTCCCTCCTTAAATATAGGTCTGGAGTCATCTAGAGAAAAACGGATAGTAAAAAAGCATGTAAAGAAGAGCATGTCAGAGGAGAGACATTAACAATGTAATATGACTCTAAAGTGGTAGGTATATGGGAAATTAGATGCTGAGGCTTATGAAAGGTGTTACTTGCTAGGGTCCTGAACAACACTCCTATTTGACCAGGAGTTTCTGGGATATCCCTGATATCTTCTATTTTAGACGTTAGGCAGCAGGCTGTGGGCTGGGGTTGTTTAGCTCCCTTTCCCAGGATGGAGTTTTAAGAGTTAGTAGTGTATCCTGACAGGAGGGTCCTTTAGTTTTTCATCCAGATCTTCCCTTTCTTTCATAGTGAAGGTGGGACCCAAAATGTGGCACTGGCATTGGTGCCAAGTAATCATGGCTCTTTTCATTTCCCCTCACCTCAACCTTTGTTACCAAAGATGGACTGGTGATCCCATTGGTGGAGCTGTCAGCAAAGCAGGTGGCATTTCATATCCCATTTGAAGTTGTGGAGAAAGTTTACCCCCCGGTGCCTGAGCAGCTGCAGCTCCGAATTGCCTTTTGGAGCTTCCCTGAGAATGAAGAGGATATTCGGTGAGGCTAAAGGACTGATGGTGGGGAGTGGGGTCCTGACATTTCACACAGTGTGCTGGGCTTTCTATAGAACAAAGGAGATACTGTATTTGGGGCTGTAGTAAGAAGACAAGGGGAGGGGAGTGCCTGGGATTTTTCCCAAGAGGGAGTGACACTGGGGAGAGAGCGCCCAGGGCGCTCTCTCTGACTCAGTCTGTAGAGGTCATTTGCTGAGTTGTGGTTATGTCTTCCTCTTCTTTACTCCCAGGCTGTATTCATGCCTGGCCAATGGCAGTGCAGATGAGTTCCAGCGAGGGGATCAGCTATTCCGCATGAGGGCTGTGAAAGACCCACTGCAGATAGGTAAGAGTCCCATCGTGTCCTGTGGCGCTTATGCTCCTCCCATCCCATGTGTCATGAATTAAGGATTTGCTGCAAGAAGCTGGAGCAGGTTGTCTGAATAACTGAAGGACTAGAGTTGGAGGCACAGAATTATGTCTTGATGGCTCTTTCTGACCCTACCCATGTTTCTCCCCAGGGTTCCACCTGAGTGCTACAGTGGTGCCACCTCAGATGGTCCCCCCAAAAGGGGCCTACAACGTGGCTGTGATGTTTGACCGCTGCCGGGTCACTTCCTGTAGCTGCACCTGTGGGGCTGGGGCCAAATGGTGCACCCATGTCGTGGCACTCTGTCTCTTCCGAATCCACAACGTGAGGCCCTCCCAATTTATCCTGGCCCTATCCTACGCTCCATCCCCCTCTTCTCTGCTGCATGCTTGGCCACCATGTGAGCCCCCTGGCCTCCCCTACTCTGCCTCTCTAGCCCCAGTTCCAGCACCAGCAAGCCTTTCTCAGATTGTTCTGTTTCTCTGTCTGTTCGCCCCCTAGGCTTCTGCAGTCTGCCTACGGGCTCCAGTCTCAGAGTCCCTGTCTCGGCTACAAAGGGACCAGCTGCAGAAGTTTGCTCAGTACCTCATCAGTGAGCTCCCTCAGCAGGTGAGTGGGGTTGGCACGTCCTCCTCCAGCTAGCTCCAGGGCTTCTTTGGGTCACCCATGCTGTTGTCACTTTTCTCCTCAGATCCTACCCACAGCCCAGCGTCTCCTGGATGAACTCCTCTCCTCCCAGTCAACAGCCATCAATACAGTGTGTGGGGCCCCAGGTGAGTGTGGTGAGACAGAAGAGCAGTAGGAAGATAAGAGAGCTAGTAGTGCAGAGCACCACTTACTAAAGGCTTGCTCTTGTCAGGTGAATCCAGGCCCCTATCTCTAGGTGACTAACTGCCTGTCACTCCCAGACCCCACAGCAGGGCCTTCTGCCTCTGATCAGAGTACTTGGTATTTGGATGAATCAACACTTACTGACAACATCAAGAAGACACTGCACAAGTTCTGTGGCCCCTCCCCTGTGGTCTTCAGGTAAATTGAATCTGTTCACCCTCGTGTTTGGGGGAAAGGGCGCATCCCTCAGGCTGTTGACAAATCCTTTTGTTTTGTTAACGCCTGTGCCTCCCACCTTTTGTTCCCTGTACTGGTACGGTACCAGGCACACAGAAGATGTCACAAATAAACCAATGGATGATGATAGGTTTGTATAGTCACTGAGTGGTCTCTTAGCTAGGTAGAGCAGAAGTTATTTTTCTTCCTTTGAGAGGTTGGGAAACTGAGGCAAAGAGATTTAGAATCTTTGTCACAGACATCCACTTTTTCCGCATACTGTGTATTTAGGGTTCCTTTGGTGTCAAAGCCCTTTCACCTGCTTTATTCAGTCCTATCTTAGAGCCATCATTTTCTTTTTCTTTTTTTTTAAAGATTTTATATATTTATTTTTACAGAGGGGAAGGGAGGGAGAAAGAGGGAGAGAAACACCAATGTGTGGTTTCCTCTCTTGCACCCCGCACAGGGGAACCTGGCCCCGCTACCCAGGCATGTGCCCTGACTGGGAATCGAACCAGCGACCCTTTGGTTCGCAGGCCGGCGCTCACTCCACTGAGCCACACCAGCCAGGGCAGGGTCATCATTTTCTACTCCACTACTTTCACAGTGATGTGAACTCCATGTATCTGTCTTCCACGGAGCCTCCAGCTGCAGCTGAATGGGCATGTCTGCTGCGCCCTCTGAGGGGCCGCGAGCCGGAGGGTGTCTGGAATCTGCTTAGCATCGTGCGGGAGATGTTCAAACGCAGGGATAGCAATGCTGCCCCCTTGTTGGAAATCCTCACTGACCAGTGCCTCACCTACGAACAGGTAATTCCCATAGTTGGGTAGCCGCATGATGGTTCATTTTCTCCTTCCCTTAATCTCATTCCCTTCAGGCTGACGGAGACACTGGCCAGGGCTGCTCTGTCATTCCTCCAAGCTCTTTGGCATATCTCAGACCTCTCTTTGTTTCCAGATAACAGGTTGGTGGTATAGCGTGCGCACCTCAGCCTCACACAGCAGCGCCAGTGGGCACACGGGTCGTAGCAATGGGCAGTCAGAGGTGGCAGCCCATGCATGTGCTAGCATGTGTGATGAGATGGTCACACTGTGGAGGTTGGCTGTGCTGGACCCTGCACTCAGCCCCCAGCGGTGAGTCTTCTCTTATGCTCACTATAGCCTGCACAGACCCAGCCTCATCTCCTTGTGCACATACAGATGTACCATTGTTCTAGGGAGGTGGGAGAGGCTGAGCATTAAGGTTACTCAGTGACTTATGAGTCCTTTTAGTGAGAGACTTTCTTCCTTCTCTCCCCTAAATAGCACCCACTTTCCCAAATCCAGAGTTTTAGAGTGATGTCTATGGGGCTGGCTTAAGAAGTTTTTCCCTGGGTCCTTCCCTGTGCCCCCCTTAGGGGTGTATGTCCCCCCCACCCCCTTCATCCTTTCTCAGTGCAAAGTGTAGTCCCCCAGCAGCCTCACCCCTTTGTTTCCACAGCCGCAGGGAACTGTGTGCACAGCTCCGCCAGTGGCAACTGAAGGTGATTGAGAATGTGAAGCGGGGACAGCATAAGAAAACCCTGGACCGGCTCTTCACTGGCTTCCGGCCAGCAGTGGAGGCCTGCTACTTCAACTGGGAAGAGGCCTACCCCCTTCCTGGTGTCACCTACAGTGGCACTGACCGGAAGCTAGCACTGTGCTGGGCCCGAGCCCTGCCCCCTCGGCCAGGTGCCTCCAGATCTGGGGGCCTGGAGGAATCCCGGGAACGGCCTCGCCCTCTTCCTGCTGAGCCAGCTGTGCGGCCCAAGGAGCCTGGGGCCAAGCGCAAGGGGTTGGGTGAGGGGATCCCCTCCTCACAGAGGGGTCCCCGCCGCCTCTCGGCTGAGGGGGCAGACAAGGCTCTGCATAAGATGGGTCCAGGTGGGGGCAAAGCCAAGGTACTGGGTGGGGCTGGCAGTGGGGGCAAGGGCTCAGCAGGCGGCGGTGGGAGCAAGCGACGACTGAGCAGTGAGGACAGCTCCCTGGAGCCAGATCTGGCAGAGATGAGCCTGGATGACAGCAGCCTGGTTCTGGGTGCAGAGGCCAGCACCTTTGGTGGATTCCCGGAGAGCCCGCCACCCTGCCCTTTCTCGGGGGGCTCCCGAGGCCCTTCTACCTTCCTTCCTGAACCCCCAGATACTTATGAAGAAGATGGTGGTGTGTACTTCTCAGAAGGGCCTGAACCTCCCACAGCCTCTGCTGGCCCCCCTGGCCTACTACCTGGGGAGGTCTGTAGCCGGGATGACCTCCCTTCCACAGATGAGAGTGGCAGCGGGCTCCCCAAAACCAAAGAGGCAGCCCCTACAGTTGAAGAGGAGGATGATGACTACCAGGCATATTATCTGAATGCCCAGGATGGGGCTGGGGGCGAGGAAGAGAAGGCTGAGGGTGGGGCCGGGGAGGAGCACGACCTGTTTGCTGGACTGAAGCCACTGGAACAAGAGAGCCGCATGGAGGTGAGAGGACTCTTTTGAGTGTGTGCCTTAGCCACAGCTGGGAGAGGGGCCATCTGGCTCTAGTGAATGTCAGGACCATAGCACGGCAGTTAGAATCCTGTAGCTGATGACTAATTGGCATTCTTGCCTACAGTCCATTCTTTACTGCTTTCGTATTAGTTTTCCTGAAATGGCTGATTGTGTCACTGCTGCTTAAAACTCTTCTGTGGTTTCCCATTGCCCTTCGTTAAAAAATGAAAGTCCTCAGCATGATCTTTGTATGCTTCTCCAGCTTCATCTGGCTGCTCAGTCCTTTACACTTCAGTCATTTGAACCATTCCTGTAGCTTGCCATGCTCTCTTCTGTGCTTTTGTATAGATTGGCCTTTCTGCCTGGACTGTTCTTCCCTCACCTTACGTGGTTAGCTCCTGTCCCTTCTTTAGGTCTCAAGAGGTCTTAGAGATCACTTCCTGTAGGAAGTCTTCCCTCAGTCTGCTCCTCTGTCCCAAGTCCCAGTGACCCTTCCCAGTAGCTGGCTTCACACTGGTTTGTTTGTTTCTGTAACCAGACAGTCCCTGTGGTATACCCAGGACCAGCACAGGGGCTAGCGTGTAATGAGTGCTCGTGGGATGTTTGCTGCATGAGTGAGTATGGTGTCCTGCACTTGGAAGTTGAGCCTTCAACTTGTCCGGTGCCTGTGTCTTCTCTCCAGGTGTTGTTCGCCTGTGCTGAGGCCTTGCACGCGCATGGCTACAGCAGTGAGGCCTGCCGCCTCACCGTGGAGCTTGCCCAGGACCTGCTAGCCAACCCACCCGACCTCAAGGTAGAGCCGCCCCCTGCCAAGGTGAGAGAGACCTCCTTCCCCAGCTCTCCCCATTTATCCCTAATCCTCTCTCATGCCCCACACCAAGTGAGAGCCTCCTTCTTCCACCAAGGTGAGCCAGACTCACCTGCCTGCCTCCTTGTGCTTCTCTGCTTAGGGCAAGAAGAACAAGGTATCTACGAGCCGTCAGACCTGGGTGGCTACCAACACCCTGACCAAGGCAGCCTTCCTACTGACAGTGCTCAGTGAACGCCCAGAGCACCACAACCTGGCCTTTCGAGTTGGCATGTTTGCCTTGGAGCTGCAGCGGCCCCCAGCTTCTACCAAGGCCTTGGAGGTTAGAGGTTCTGTCTGAGGTTTACACTATAATCTCCTTAGAACCTTACCTCTTGATGTCCATTGAGATATTAGAGGTCTGAGCTCATTCCTGTGCCCTCAGGTGAAGCTGGCATACCAGGAGTCTGAGGTGGCTGCCTTGCTCAAGAAGATTCCTTTGGGTCCAAGTGAGATGAGTACCATGCGGTGCCGGGCAGAGGAGCTCCGGGAGGGGACACTCTGTGACTATCGGCCTGTTTTGCCTCTCATGTTGGCCAGTTTCATCTTTGATGTTCTCTGTGCTCCAGGTATGGTGCCTGACTCTACAGCAAGCGAGGGACTCTGGGGCAGGGGTAGCTTTCTCCAAGGAAAAACCAAGAGTCCCAGTGCTCTGAATTGCTTAGCACCCATCTGGCAGCTTCGTGGGAGGGTCTGGAATGATGACGGTCTTGGGTTCCCTCCCTTTCATTTTTCTCCCATGATACTTCTGCCTGACATACTCCAACTTTCATCCAGTGGTTTCTCCCACGGGTTCTCGGCCCCCAAGTCGCAACTGGAACAACGAGATGCCTGGGGATGAGGAGCTTGGATTTGAGGCAGCCGTTGCTGCCTTGGGTGAGTATGTCAGTACCTTGAGCATATCTGAGCTAAGCCTGGCTCAGACTGTGGAGGGCATGAGATGTGGGCCTTGTTCTAAAGGGGCTCTGTGGTCATGGGGAAGCCAGGATGACGTGTATGATTCAAGTAGTGCCTATGAGACACTTAAGAATTTAGGGTAAAAATACGTGCTGTGTTGCCCTGGCTGGTGTGGCTCAGCTTGTTGGAACATCGTCCCCATTACCAAAAAGTTACAGGCTCAGTTTCCGGTCAGGGAACAGGCCTGGGTTGTGGGTTTGATTCCTGGTCTTGGCACAGGTGGGTGCTGCCCCTGGTCTGGACACATACAATCCCTGGTCCAGATGCCTACGATCCCTGGTCCCACTGTGTACAGGGGGCAACCAATCAGTGCTTCTCTCTTGCATCAATGTTTCTCTCTCCCTTCCTCTCTCTTTCTAAACGCAATGAAAAAAATGTCCTCAAATGAGGATTTAAAAAAAAAAGGTGCTGTGGGTTTTCAGTGTTGTAAGGTCAGTAAAACAAAAATCTAGGGAAAGTCCTCAGGGAAGGGGTAGAATATGAAATGTGGTTTAAAAGATCAGTTAAGTTCTACACAGGGGGACAAAATACCATGAATAAAGACACAGGGGCAGTCAAGTGTTCATGAGATTCAGGAGCCCAACTTCCCTGAAGCCATGGATATGCTGGGAAGGTAGAGTAGGCCAAGTTAACGAAGGTCTTAAAAAGCAGACCGGAGCTTTGCTAGGCTGGGTGTAATAGGTAATGGGGACCTTGCACGGGAGACGTGGGTTAGACCCAAAGAACTCCTTACCTTACACGCTGGTGGCTGAGGAGCCCTGGTCTGTTTACCTTTTCTGTCTTGGGAGTTATGGTGATTCTCAGTTCCCATGAGCCCCTCCTTCTTACAGGCATGAAGACAACAGTAAGCGAGGCAGAACATCCCCTCCTGTGTGAAGGCACACGTCGAGAGAAGGGTGACCTGGCATTGGCACTAATGATCACTTACAAGGATGATCAGGCCAAGCTCAAAAAGGTAAGGGACTGAGGTACTGGGATTCTGATAGGCAGAGAGCAGATTCCCCCATCTTCCCCAGGGGTTTCCAGTACAATGAGAAAAGAGGTATTCTGCCCACAGGAGCTAGTGGAGAATCTTGGGGACATCTCATAAAGAACAAGAGAGACCAGTGGTTCTTTCAGGACTGCTTTGGCAGAGGGTGGAAGAAGAGAAGCAGAGGGCATAAAGTTGGTCATTCGTTCACTTGTGTGAAGTGTTATAGAGGATACCAAGATATTTAAGGCAGCCCCTATCTTTTAGGACAGCAATTTTTAACCCATGTTCCACAAGGATTTTTAAAACTTGCAATGCCTGACTACTTAGTCAGGAGCACTGACCTCTTTTCCCTTAGATTGTCAAATAAAAAAATTGGCAACAGCCAACACAGCAATACGCCACCTGGTGTGATTGTTTCAGAATTATACCTTTTTTTCTTTTTGGTAGACGGGCAAAAAATCTATTTTTTGGTGTGCTGCAGAATTTTAATTATTCGTTTGTGTGCCATGAGACAAAAAAATGCTGAAAATCGCTGTTCTAGGTTTTCCTATCATTATAACTGGGGAAGGCTTCTTAAGGAGGTAGTATTAAGCTGTTTCAAGGAGATAGGAAAGTAGAAGTCAAGAGATACAGGGCATCCTGTCACTGCTTCTCTGTTCTCTAGATCTTAGACAAACTTTTGGACCGGGAGAGCCAGACGCATAAGCCACAGACCCTGAGCTCGTTCTACTCATCCAGCCGCCCAGCCACAGCCAGCCAGAGGTCTCCTTCAAAGCATGGGGGCCCATCCGCCCCAGGGGCCCTGCAACCACTGCCCTCAGGCTCTGCAGGGTCTGCTCAGCCAGGGAATGTGGCCGGGGCTGGGCCAGGCCCCACTGAGGGCTTCACAGAGAAGAATGTGCCTGGTGAGGTGGGGGCACTGGGCAGAGGGATGAGTGGTATGGAACCACATTGGAGTCACCTTTCCTGGGTTAATCCCAATGTCCTATTTTCCCCACCTAGAGAGTTCCCCACATTCCCCCTGTGAGGGTCTCCCATCTGAGGCAGCTTTGACCCCAAGGCTAGAAGGGAAGGTTCCCAGCCGCTTGGCACTTGGCAGTCGTGGAGGCTACAACGGACGGGGCTGGGGCTCCCCAGGGCGGCCTAAGAAGAAGCACACAGGTATGACAGCTCATGGGATGACATGGTGGGAAGGATATTCCTGAAGCCTGACTTCTGAACTTCTGAGACTGACTTGTCTTTTGGGGGGGGTGGGTTAGGCATGGCCAGCATTGACAGCAGTGCCCCTGAAACAACATCGGATAGCTCTCCCACCTTAAGCCGGAGGCCACTTCGAGGGGGCTGGGCCCCTACCTCTTGGGGTCGAGGACAGGACAGTGACAGCATTAGCAGCTCTTCCTCAGATTCCCTGGGCTCCTCGTCTTCCAGTGGAAGTCGCCGGGCCAGTGCCAGTGGAGGGGCCCGAGCAAAGACAGTTGAAGTTGGCAGGTCAGTGGGAAGAAATGCTTATCTCTGATCTGGCCCACCCACAGAGCTGCATTCCTAGTGTAATACAAATATTGTCCTGGTAATGTCCTCACTTACCCTGGTCTTTCCCAACCTACCTGGACACCCATTTCAGAGAAACCCCAATCCCCGTCCCTACCCCATTGCCCCTTCAGGTACAAGGGCCGCCGTCCCGAGAGTCATGCTCCCCATGTACCCAATCAGCCGTCAGAGGCAGCTGCACACTTCTACTTCGAGCTGGCGAAGACAGTGCTGATCAAAGCAGGGGGCAACAGCAGCACTTCCATTTTTACACATCCATCTTCCTCAGGGGGCCACCAGGGTCCTCACCGCAACCTGCACCTTTGCGCCTTCGAGATTGGGCTTTACGCCCTTGGCCTGCACAACTTTGTTTCTCCCAACTGGCTCTCACGTACCTATTCTTCCCACGTTTCCTGGATTACAGGTAAATCCACTGTTTTGATTGGGTATGGTAAGGGGATTAATTGAGGAAGATAAGAGCCTTATTCCTTTGGAGTTACTGTTCTGATAGGAGAGACATTAATTTCCACTCCCCAGAGGTGTCCATGCTAACACAACTCTTTCCTTTCCTCCTTTCCTCCAAGGCCAGGCAATGGAGATTGGCAGTGCAGCACTGACCATACTGGTAGAATGCTGGGATGGGCACCTGACGCCTCCTGAGGTCGCATCCCTGGCTGACAGGGCATCACGGGCACGAGACTCCAATATGGTGAGGGCAGCTGCGGAGCTAGCCCTAAGCTGCCTGCCTCATGCCCATGCATTGAACCCCAATGAGATCCAGAGGGCCTTGGTACAGTGCAAGGAGCAGGTATTTTTATAGGCAATCTGGGGACCTGCTTTGGGGCATCTGGTAAGGGTGTTTGGGCATGGGGAAAACTGATGACCCAGCTCGATTCCTGTATCGTGGAATTCACAAACTATTGTTTGTCCTCACAGTGGTGCCAACTTGCTTGACATACTAATGTTCTTTCAGTCATTACTTCTTTTATTACCTTACGTTTCTGAGGTTAGGATTGTTCCTATTTTACAAATAAGGAAATAAAGGCCTATAGTTTAGGCACCAAGATGATCACTAGGATGGAATGCTTAGGGATGGCCTCGGAGACATGATGGGGCCGGGGTGGGACCGAATGGCTACATTAGTTTGGAACCAGGACTGTAACCCAGGCCTTGACTTCTACTGGTCAGCAAGTTATTTGTTGTCTGTGTGAAGCTTTCACTGCTCTGACAGAGAGCACTGGCCCTGACCTCTGGTGCTTCTCTGGGAATCTGGGAATCAGCCAACTCTGGAGGAGACAGAATGTTGTCCTGAGTAAAGCCCTCCCCTCTTAACCCTTTGTTCTCTCTTCCAGGATAACCTGATGTTGGAGAAGGCCTGTATGGCAGTGGAAGAGGCGGCTAAGGGTGGGGGTGTATACCCCGAAGTGTTGTTTGAGGTTGCACACCAGTGGTTCTGGCTATATGAGCAAACAGCAGGTGGCTCATCCACAGCCCGTGAAGGGGCTACAAGCTGTAGTGCCAGTGGGATCAGGGCAGCTGGGGAGGCTGGGCGGGGGCTGCCTGAGGGCAGGGGGGGCCCAGGGACTGAGCCAGTTACAGTGGCGGCAGCAGCAGTGACAGCAGCAGCCACAGTGGTGCCAGTCATCTCAGTGGGGTCCAGTTTATATCCAGGTCCAGGACTGGGGCATGGTCATTCCCCTGGCCTGCACCCCTATACTGCTCTACAGCCCCACCTGCCCTGCAGCCCTCAATACCTCACCCACCCAGCTCACCCCGCCCACCCCATGCCTCATATGCCCCGGCCTGCCGTCTTCCCTGTGCCCAGCTCCGCATACCCACAGGTGAGACCAGTATTCTGCTGGGGGTGGGGTGGGGTTGGGCATGTGGGAGAACATCAGTTCATGGGAGGTTGGAGTGGGGTATTCTGGGAAAATAGGGCTGTCCAAGTGTCCTGGATGAGATGGTGGGAGTCTGGGGAACCCAGCACAACTAAGGAAAGAAATGCAGGGCTACCCAGTTGGTGGGATGAAAAGGGGAGTTACATCCTAATGTAATTTGCTATCTTCCTTCTCTTCCTCTTTCTGCCTCTAGGGTGTGCATCCTGCATTCCTGGGGGCTCAGTACCCTTACTCGGTGACTCCCCCCTCACTTGCTGCCACTGCTGTGTCTTTCCCTGTCCCTTCCATGGCACCCATCACAGTACATCCCTATCACACAGAGCCAGGGCTCCCATTGCCCACCAGTGTGGCCTGTGAGTTGTGGGGACAGGGAACAGGTGAATGGAGGGGAGGTACACTGGGCAGGGGAGGTAGGGAGGGAACTCCCCTTGCCCTTCTTTGGGCTGAGTTCCTCACATGGCTTTCATCCCTCAGTGAGCAGTGTCCATCCAGCATCCACATTTCCAGCCATCCAGGGTGCCTCGTTGCCTGCCCTGACCACACAGCCCAGCCCTCTGGTGAGCGGAGGTTTTCCACCACCCGAGGAAGAGACACACAGTCAGCCGGTCAACCCACATAGCCTACATCACCTGCACGCTGCCTACCGTGTTGGTGAGAGGAGGTTCCTTTCTGTACTCCCACCTGCAGTTGTGCCAGAGGCTCTTCAGTGACAACCGCCTCCCAAAGCTCTGAATTTGTTTACTGTGGGGTCAGGTACCATGTCAGGTTACAGGGTGAAGAGGATGGACCCACACTGTGCCTGCTCTTTTCTCCCAGGAATGCTGGCACTGGAGATGCTGGGTCGCCGAGCACATAATGATCACCCCAACAACTTCTCCCGCTCCCCTCCCTACACTGATGATGTCAAATGGTTGCTGGGGCTGGCAGCAAAGCTGGGTAACACCTCCCCTCCCTAGGACCATTGTCCACCCCCACCTGCTTCCCCCACCTTCCTATCCCAGACCTACTTCCTAGCTCTTGCTCAGAGTTGAGGCCTTGGTCGGGTATGTGTGCGTGCGCGGGGCGTGGGGGGCTACCTCAGCTCCTGGGGTGGAGGGAGGCTCTCTGTCTGGCCAGAGCTGAGAGATAAAAGTTGGGTCCCTAGGGCAGAGGTGGCCACCCCCGTCTCATGCCCCTCCCCCTGCCCCCCAGGAGTGAACTACGTGCACCAGTTCTGTGTGGGGGCAGCCAAGGGGGTGCTGAGCCCGTTTGTGCTGCAGGAGATCGTCATGGAGACACTGCAGCGGTTGAGCCCTGCTCATGCCCACAACCACCTGCGTGCCCCAGCCTTCCACCAACTGGTGCAGCGTTGCCAGCAGGCATACATGCAGGTGACAACCCAGGCAGTGTGGAGCAGGGTGGAACACCTCCTGGGCTGGCATGGAACAGATCACTCAGCATGCAAGGTCAGAGGGGCCTGGTTCTGTGCTTAGTGGCTCATCGTCCATACATCCTCTTCCAGTACATCCACCACCGCTTGATTCACCTGACCCCTGCCGACTACGACGACTTTGTGAACGCGATCCGCAGTGCCCGCAGCGCCTTCTGCCTGACACCTATGGGCATGATGCAGTTCAACGACATCCTGCAGAACCTCAAGCGCAGCAAACAGACCAAGGAGCTGTGGCAGCGGGTCTCACTCGAGATGACCACCTTCTCTCCCTGAATCTGGCCTCCTTAGGGCCCTATACAGGGACACAAGCCTGTGGCTATGGGGGCCTCTCACACCGGGGGAACTTGGCTGGACAGATCGTCCCCACCCAGTTCCCTGGTAACCCAGACTGGCAGCTGCTCTTGGGCTGTAGCTTGGGGCCAAGATGTCTCAGACCCTAGAAGCCTAGGGTTGGGGGAAACAGCCCCATCTGGGAGGGGGCATTGGGTGGCCTCTGGTATTTATTTGGCATTTATAAATATATAAACTCCTTTTTTACTCTAATCTGCCTGGGCCTTTCCCTTCTTTCCCTCCAGGAGCAGATGAATCTTGAACTGGGGCAGGGGAAAAGTCTGACACTTGCTTTACTATAGGTTTCTCCCACTCCAGTGAGGTAGACAAAACAGAAAAATAAGGATGTTTATTAAGGACATTTCTAGCCCACAGCTAGGGCTCATACTCAGCTCCATGAGCCACTGTCGGACCTCATCCGCATTCAATGTGAATGACATTAGGGAGGCCGGGCCACAGGTAGATCCCATTAATCCCACAGTAAGGGGTCCCTCCCATAGCCAGGTATAGCTACACTCTGGGCATGAAGAGGGAAATCGTTTGATTAATATGTTCCTCTAGACCCTGCCTCTAATTCCTCCCCAACTTCCAAGACCATGGGTCAAAGGTGGCTAGTACCATAATGTGGGGTATGAAGGGAAGCCCCTTTATCGACCTCAGGGCAATGGGAAAGGGATGTCTTTTCCCTTCTCAGCCATTCCAGGCCTGGGGGCCACTGAGGTAGAAGGTGGGGGGCCAGGCCACTCAAATTCCCCTTGTGGGCTCTGCTCTGGGCTTGCCCCTTAGGGAAATGGGCTTTTTTTGCTGGTACGGAGGCTGGGACGTCAGCCCAGACTGGAATGCTGCAGTTCTTCCCGAAGCCATGAGGGCATTGGCTGTCCAAGCCGGCTCAGGAGCTTTGACAGCTCCAAATTGTGGTTCCGGAAAAAATCCGTAAGGAAAAGGCGGGACTGACGGGAGAAAAATGAAGGCAGAAACAGTAAGGAGTGGGACACAGAATCAGGTCTTAGAGGTGGAGAGGTATAACCTGCCCCATAGTTTACATACCTCCGTGTCCATATCTGGGTACCTCCGACCTTTGCTCTTGCCTAGACAGCGAGTCTTACCACCTCCAAGTCCCTGGCACCAGAATCCCTTACCTTCATCAAACCTGCTCAAGAGGAAAGGCCATTAAGGGGCAGGGAGAAAAGGAACTCAAGCCCCAGAAAGGTACACTACCTCTCCCAGCCCACAGGGACCCATGTCTCTGTTTGAGAGACAGGGTAAATTCACGTCTCTTCCACACAGACACGGTCAACCTGCTTCCCCTTTTCCCCATGGTCCTCCTCTCCTGGGTCATGCTCTCCCACCTGAGGGTCCGTGTGTAGTTCAGAAAGGGTGTGATACCCAGGAACTTCTGGATGTTCTCCATTGAAGCAGCTGGGTTGGTACGCAGCTCTTCCCCATCCATAATCAGCAACTAGGGACAGGGATGTGGTTAGTGCTGTGTTTCTTGGAAGCCTCTGGGCCAAAGGAAAAAGAAGGGCAAGGGGATCCCAGTGAGGACTACTGGGGGGTGGTACCTGTCCAGAGGGGTAGTAAGTCAGCCAGCGTTGTAGGTGGGTGGAATAGTAGCCAGGGACAAGACAGCGGCTTTGCAAAGAACGAAGTGCCAGAGGGGCCTGGGAGGAGGCTGAAATCACCTGGTAGAAGGTATAGTTCAGAGCAGCTGGGTCTCCATGTGCTCGCTGGTGCTGAAAGACAGGAATAGCAACAAAGGGACTGGGGATTTGACAGAATTATTTGGCCCTGCTCTTGGTCTGATGAACAGGTAGCACAGGCACCCCTCCCCAAAGCATTAATTTCATTTCTCTACCTTATTCTTTTCTGTCTCTCTAGCAGTCACTACCTCCCTCCTTTAAGCCTAATGTGTCCCTAGCTTAGGCTCACCTGGTACCAAGAGTAGGCTCTGTCAGCAGGGTTGGTGAGCACAGTGATGATCTTAGCTCGTGGTAGGAGGGCAGCACCCCTCCGTGGTACAACTTCTGAGTCAAAGTAGGTGGCACTTTTTTCAAATAGAAAGTCAGTGCTCGCATTGGAAGGGACAGGAAAGAAGTCCATGTACCTAGGAAGCAGCACCGACAAGGGGGAGAATGAAGGGGCCAGATGTCTATGCAGTGGAAGCTGGAATAGGATATTTTGGGGGAAGGAAGTGTTCCTCCGGGAAGCATTCCAAGGGGTCCCAGCCTCACCAGTCAATGCCCTTGTGGTAATTAGGGCCGTTGAAGAACTGAATTTCCTCAAAGGTGCTTGGGCTAGGGAAGCTGCTGGTCACAGCTGGGTGCAGGCTCAGGAAGAAGTGAATAGCTGTGGTCCCTAGACAAGAGAAAGTCCAGCTATTGTGGGAGAGAATCTAGCTCAACGTGAGCTTGAAGGAGGTGAGAAAATAACCACTCTGGGTAGTAAATCCCCTTTGGCCAAACTAGAGCAAGAGAAGGAAAATCAGAGAGTCCCTAGGAAAAGTTCAATTAGTGGTTCTCAGCCTTGATTGCATCAGGATCACTTGTGGACTTTTTAAAAAAATTTTTACTTATTGATTTTAGAGAGGACAGGTGAGAGAGAAAAACTGATTTATTGTTCTACTTATTGAGGCACTCATTGTTTGATTCTTGCGAGAGCCAACTGGGGACTGAACCCACGACCTTGGGTTATCAGGATGATGCTCCAAAGAACTGTGCTACCTGGTCAGGGCCACTTGTGGATCTTTTAAAACAAAAACTCCATAGACGATTCTGCTATACAACCAGAGCTAAGAATCACTGTCTCAAGAGACTGGATTAATGTGGGTTGGGTATGAGAAGGGAGTTCCTTAGCCCAAGAATCCTTTAGGTTTAAGACAGGGCAAGAGAAATTGGCTAAGGCTGATTCACCTGTCTTCTGGGGTCCCACAATGAGGAACTTGGGGAGCCGATCACAGGTTTTCTCCTTGGACCAGATATCTTTGTGCCTCTTGTCATCACAGGGATTCTGAAGGTGAAGCCAAGAATCAGATAAGGCCTAATCTTTTCTTCAACGCACACCACCATCATGTCTCTGGTCAGCCTGAGTTCCACCCATACCTGCCAAAGGGGGCTTCGCTCTTGAGGGAAGAGTTCAAAGTACTTTTGTGCAAGAGGGACAGGAGGAAGGGTCTGTAGGCGCAGCCGTGTCCAGCACTGGAGGAAGCGCACCAGGCTCTCAAAGGTGTACAGGCCCAGCCGATCATTTCCATAATTGGACAGATGGGTCATAAATATGCTGATCTGCAAAGGGATGCCTGCATGTCAGAGCTGAAAAGCCTACACACCTCAGAATCAGGCTTGGTAAGCAAAGGTCCCAGCCTGCAAACACTTTGCTTCTACCATCTTGTAGCCCTTCCTATTGGCATCTTACTGGATTAAGCAGCACTGTCAGGAAGAGCTCTCCACCTCGGATGCTCCGATCCAGTTCATGAGAGCCTCCGGGATACTCATTATAGAAGATTGTATGAGTGAAGAGGCCACATGTCTGCCGTGGCAGCACCTGGAGGGAAAAGAACAGGGATAGATAAGATTTGAAAGGTAAAATGAGTAGATGAAGCACAAAATCCAGAGGCTTAGGATTCCCTGGGTTTGTGAAGGACTCAGTATGAAGTTACAGCAATAAAACTCTTGCTACGTGCATTACGACTTTACACCCTCCTACCCCCTATTACGTGGATGAACTGTACTGGCAGTTGACAGAACACAGATCAATGCAGGTTGGAGGCTGTCAAAATGTGGGAGTTCAAGTTCATATTGGGAGTCCCTTACCATAATACCATTGTGAATGAAGCCACGGCGGTAGCGGGCAGGACGGAGATGGGGATACTCCTCAGTGCTCGTCACCTGGATGCCCCACACGGATTTCCAGGCCTCATAGAGCTGCGTGTGGACAGGATACACGCCCGAGTGGTGGGGAGCCACAGCATACCCCAGATCCGTGGGAATCCCATGCTCCTGGGAATGGCATAGACTCTCACCAGGACCTGGTGAGGTTTGGGGAATAGAGGGCAAAGGGTGGGGATGCCTCCACAGAAAGAAAAATGGAAAGGGTACCCCATGCGGGGAAGGTTGAAAAGAAAGTATATCTCTGGGAAAAATGTATGGGGAAGAGATCCAAGGGTCTCACCAAAGCAAACTGTTTGTTGAGCCTCATTTGGTCAGCCAGCACGGAGCGATTGTGGAACAGATGTGGCTGCATGTGGCTCCACATGTGAGGGAACCACCAGAACTCTCTGCGGTACTTCAGCAGCATGTCGTCCCCTGCATCCTCCTCCTCTGTCCCTATGACCACACACTGACCACTGAACACAGCCAGTTAGTCCCTGTGCCCTCCTTTGTTCTGTAACAACACTGACCACCTTCCATCCTTGGGACAACATACGCCCATCTAAGACCGCCTGCCTCCTTGCCACCTTGCCCTCTAGCCACCCACACTAACCAAAATTCATACCCTGTACTCGCTCCTCACAGCATTCGGACCCCAAATCTCACCCCTTTTCTCCAACTCGTCTACCCAGGAAGATGGGACAGTGAAGAAACAGATCAAACTAAGTTGATATGCTGACGGAGCAGGGAAATAAACTCACCAGTATGATAGAACTTGCCCGAGAAGCCCAAGTTGAAGGTGAAGTTGGGGACTAAGGTCCTGAGTTTGTTCTGGGTGGTCAACAGAGCCTGGGAAGAGTAGCAGGGAAACAAGAAATCAGGAGATAGCAGAATGAGCAAGAGAAAAATGAGTAGTGTTCTTCCTACCTGAAAAGGGCAAGACAGTATACCTATGGCAAGCTCAGAATCAAGGAAGGGAGTCTGAGGGATTAGAGCCTGAAACAATTTCTAAGGAAAAAGACTGACCTCAACATCAGCCACCTTCATGCGGGTACCTTCCTTGCCCACAAAGATGTCATCAATGTCTACCAAGATGTAGCGGTCAAGGTCCAGGCAAAGGCGCTTGCCAGTGAGGTACGCAACGGCATCAACGAAAATAAGTTTGTGGAGCCAGAAGGAAAGGCCATGGCCAAAGAGCACCCGCTGGATGCCATCATGAAGCCCCAGGTCCTGTACCACAGTGGGAAGCCGTGCCCGGCGAGGCACCAGTCCTGGCACAGGGGGCTCAGCTGACTGAAGGCTGGCAAGAAGCACTGGTTCATATGTGCTATGATTGGATTGAAAAATGGTCCAGTCATCACCAGGCAATGGTCCAGGCTCCAGGCGGCTGGGGCGTGTGAGATGCAGTAGGGGGGCAGAAGGGTTCACTTGGTAGTCCCGGAGCCCCAGGTTTGAGTATAAAAAAAGGGGAAAGCCCTTAAGCTGGGCACTCAGTAGGCTATGCTCATGGGCTCGGAAAAAGCCAATGATGCCCACACCATACTCCACACAGTAACGGTCTAGCAGTTCCCGACTCCAGGCATCCAGGTTGACGTACTTGAGCAGATTCTCATAAATGACCAAGACATAGCGGCCACGGGTATGATCAGTCAGTGTGGGCATGTCCCCTCGGCCAGGTGCCAGTTCAGTGCTATAACGAAAACGACTAGACTCCAAGATGGCCACAATCTCCTGCCCCAGTTGTGAGTATGCACTCTCCACAAACACAAGGACCACAGGTTCGGTTCGAGCTGTCTCTGGAGGTCTGGGAGGCCGAGGTGGGGCTGCAGGCTGAACAGGGCCAGGGCCAGCTGCCCCGCTACTGCTGCAGTCTCCCAAGGGTAAGGGCAAGGGTTCCTTGGCCTTGGGGCTGGTGGATACATAGTAAGCAAGGAAGCCCATGGAGCCCAGACTGAAAGCGATTAGCAACAGTATGAGGCGATGCAGTTCCAGCTGCCGAGCTGGGCGTATCACCTTCCACAGCTTGAGCATGGCGGGGGAGGGGAGGCAGGGATGGGGACTACCTCAAGGGATGGGAGGTAGGAGTTCTATAGGCTAGGGCTCTCTTGGGAGGGTGGAAGGCTAGGAAAATAGGGAAAAGGGATTCCCTCAGGGTCAATTTCCTGAAGAGGTTGAGATAAGTTCCCTTAGAGTAGGGTAGGGGAGGTAGAAGGGGCAACAGGGGGCAACTGGACAGAATCCATTTTTGTCAGGTCACCATGGCCCCCTGGCCCATAGCTTCAGGATGCAAATCCAGTCAGGCTCCACCCTTGGTCCTGTTTCAGCTCCTCACATCAGAGGTCAGCAAAATTCACAATCTCTGCCCTTCCTATCTGTAAAACAGGGAAATTGATGGATTATTCCTCCCTTTGAAACTGTATCATTAATCCGTTACCCTCTTCGCCCCATCCTCTTACCTTCTGCTCACAGGATTTGTTCTCCAAAAAAAGAAAGTTCCTGCAGAAGAACAATCCAATCTGAGTCTCATACTTTAGCCTCAGAGCTTGTTCCTCTTCTTAGAATACTGTCTAAATTTTCCTCCCTGAGCTACGCTCAAGCTGGAAAAGTATATTCAAAGGCTGGAAAGAACAACTTTCCCATCAACAAGAAGGCAAACGGCCCAGGAAGCTGAAAATGAACCTGCTCTGAAAGGAGTTCCCAGCCCATGACCAAGCAGTTGGCCAGTCAGCAGGAGTGCTGGTCTTGTGAGGAATGAACAGAAAGCCCCAGAAGTCCCATGCTGCAACGAAATATCAGATAAGAGGAAACTCATGAGCCTGTTAATCTTCTTCATCAATCAAACTCAATACCACAGGCTAACAGCATTAACAAACTTGCAGTCAGGTGGACACTATGGTGGGGGAATTCAAGAGGAAAGAGAAATGATGCTAATCATTCTATTAGCTTCCAAACCCAGAAATTGGGAACTATCTTTTCCATTGCTTGTGAAAAATTACTTATCCTCTGCCTTTCACCCCACCTGCGCCAGTGTCAGGAGAGATGATAAAAATGTAGCCCCACAGTGGGTCACATCACTGGGGCCTAAGAAAAGCCAGAAAGCTGAGTCCAGAGTCTCTCTCCCTATCCATCCCAGTTCTCCCTCCTAACTCAGCCTAGGCGGTACTATACCCTCATCCATTAACAGCTGAGAAGAAGGCCTCAGCTGGCCTGGAGAGACATGAGGGATTGAGTCCTGTTATAAAAACAGAAAACTGAGTGGGGTTGGATGAGAGAGAGAAATCAATCAAATTCAACCAATAACAGAGTGAGAGGAGAGCAGGTCAGTGCGTTTTAAGGATATCTTAAAAAAAAAAAAAGACAGTTTTAAGGATACCTAATTTTGGAGGCGTTTTTCTTAAATAGATGGGCTGCTTCTAGAAGCTTTGTGGTACCTTTCCCCACCTTAGTTACTCTTAGTAAGGCCAGGGGCTGGCAATTCCTCCCAGCTACCCACTGCCGGACATACACACCTCAGAGGTGATTAGGAGAGGCAGAGTCTTTCAGAATTGAGAGCGATGATTTAAGAATAGCTCAGCTTTGCCCTAGGTCAAACTACCGATAACTGACATGAAGAGAGAACTGGGAGAGGATCAAAATGGTGATGGAAAGGGGTGAATCCTAAGAATTAGAGGAAACTCCTTGGAGAAAACACAGCAGTGAGAAGAAGTCACTGATGAGAAGTGAATACTTAGGGTGAATTAAGTACAATAAAACAGTTAACGTTTATTGAGAGTTTACTGTTTGCCAGACTTTCTTCTAGGAGCTTTCCATATACTTAATGCTCACACCGGCCCTAAGAGGCAGCGCCTATGATTGCCCCCATTTCACATGAGTAATGTGAGGTTCAGAGCAGCTTGGTAACTTGCCCAGGCTCACACAGCTCAGTCAGTGGAGGAACTGGGACTCAAAGTCAGGCCTGTCACGCTCCACAGCCCGTGCGCTTAGCCACTGCGTTTTCCCTTCATACCTAGAAGAGGCAGCAATGTTTAGGGAAGCGATGCGGAGGGAGCGACGGGGGTAGGGCGTGGTGTGGGGCGATGCGTATGGAAGTAGCCACATGGGGTGAGGGAGGTGCTGCCGTACGCGGGAGCAGCAGTGGGAGGTTTTCTGAGGGAGAAACGGGAAGGGTCATCCGGGCTTGGGCTGGAGGACAGCACTAGTGACAGAGCCCGGGGGAGGCGGGGGTGTGGGCCCCGCGCTGGGAGACAGGCAGAAGCTGTGGGAGAAAGGGGTACCGAGTGGCGGCACGGGCATCGGGCCACGGGCGGAGGGGCCCTGCTCGGGGTGGGGGGCGGGGGGCATGGGGTCACAGGTGGATGTGCGGAGGGCGCCGGATGTGGAGCACTGAAGGGGAAGGGGCAAGAGGCGCGCACAGAAGAGTCCGGGCTAACGAGGCAGGACCGGGCTGGGAGAACCCGCGGGAAGGAGGAGCCCCGTGCTGAGGGGTAGAGCTGAGGGAGTGAGGCCACTTCGAGCAAGGCTAGTGGAAGGGACGCGGGGCGGGGGGCGCGCAGGGCCGCGCTGAGGGGCCGCCCGACACGACCCTTGGGGGTGGTTATGGGGATAACAGGGGGAAAGTCTGTGAGGGGAGCAACTCCGGCCGACCGCATGTGGGGTGGTATCCTCAAGGGTGGCTCACCCGGCGGACTGCGCGGCGTCCCCGCTGCCCCCGGGCTCCGCCGCGTCCCGGGGCTGCCCGGCTTCCCTGCTCTCGGGGCCTCGGGCCGCGTCGCGGCGGCTCCGCCATCTCCGAGCGAAAGCTCTGCTGCAGCCGGGCCCAACCACCGCTCCCACCGGGGGGAGGCGGCGCGCTGCCGCTCGCGGTGTCCGCTAGGGTTCCCGCCGCCTCCGGGCCGAGCAGTCGCGCGGCGGAGGTGTCGAGCGGCCGGAGGGTCCTCTGCAGCGACCAGCCGAGCCCCAGCCTCCGAGACGGCGGGCTCCGAGCCCCACCGGCAGAGGCCCCCCCCGCGCCACCCCGCAGCTTGGCACAGTCAGCCGAGCGTCAGACGCCTCGGCTCACCAAGAAGGGGCGGGCCCAGGGCACGGGCTGGTCCATCAGCCCTGCGGAGGGGGAGCCGGCCCGGCCCACTGATAGGTGGAGGGGGGGGCGGGAAGGGGAGGCCCTTGGCGCAGGCGGGAGGGCGGGGCGAGACCCCCAACCCACCAACTAAGGGCCCAAATCCTTTCTCCCCACCCCAAACTCTCCTCCAGCCGGGTGAACTGGGTGGAGGCTGATGAGTTTATTGTTTCATTCCAAAATGGGCCCAAAGGGAGTGGGGGAAGATATATCTCTCCATCTGAAGCCCTAGTAACTCAGGCTGCTAAAATCTAAAATCTAAGCCTCCGGCCATAAGCCTCCAACAGCAGTAACACAACGGACGGTTTAAAGGTTATTTTATTAAATATCTTCAGTTCAAGGTTTCATTGTAACAAAGCTATGAAGGGTCTACCAACATTCAGAACAAACACTAACTATTTTTAAATTATTTCTATGTCATCATGCAAAAATTCTGCATCAAATGCCTTCCATTTCCTGTTTAAAAGGTGATTTTTTTTTTTTAATAGTCTATTGACTATAGATGCTGACATTAGCCCCAGAAGAGGAGTAAGAATGCTAAGAAGTGGGGCTGGAGCAGCCATATGAAGCTATGGGTCTTAATGAACTCTAAGACCATTTGTCTTCAAGCCAGCAAAACCAAACCCTGTGGTGAAGGTGTCTGCGTGCTGGTACTGCAGGCTGCAGGGCAGGAAAGGCCCAGGGCCCAGGGGCTGGGGCATGCATGAGGTGCTCAGAGGAGCCTGGCTAAATCCAAGCACCAGCACCTGTGAGTTTGCTCTCTTCTCAGCTGGCTCCAAGGTAAATCTGTAGCTTTGCCTCCTGAAGGTAGTCCAGGCTGCTAGAGTCTACCCACCTTTCCCCCGAGTAGTGCAAATATTTGCGCAGAGAAGTTTGCACGGTTGTTTGGGGGAAACCAAGGTTGTGACCAATTGCTCCTCCATTATCTTCTCTGCTACCTGCTTAGAGTATAGATCTTTCCCTCCTGGAATGGAACTCCTTGAGCACAGAGAAGGATAATGAATGTAAGTAGGAGTCTTGGCTCTGTATACCTCTTTTGGGTACATGCAGGTGGTGGTGGTGGTGGTGCCCATGCAGATTGTCCAGCAGTTAAGTCTATACTTCAGTTGGTCAGTAAAGAGACCTCTTAAAGAGGGTACCTCTTCTTCTTGCCAAAGCAGTTGGGTCAATCTCAAAAACAGGAAAAGAGATGGACGTGCAGCAAGGGAATAGTAAGAAGGGAGACAGCCATCAGGGCAGCCTGAACGCATGGAGACAACCATCAACTCAATCCCGCTGCCTCACTCCTCCCATCCCACAGGGGCACTTGGCAGAGGGCCCAGGCCCAGATGAGGGTCAGCACGGGACCACCACCATGAAAAGGCAAGACAAAGATGGTCCAAATCAGCACAGAAACAGAACTGCCAAAGGCAGCAAAGGGAGCCCTGACCAGGGTCTGGCTCTCTCCTTGCTAAGTTATAAGAAAACAAACATGAAGCAAAGCGCAACCCCTCCCCCTTTCCCTCTGCAGGGATTGGGCCTTAATATCAGGGCCCACGTGCATTGTGCATCCTATAGAAATGGATGAGTAAGTGAGTACATGTCAGACTAACACGAGGCTTTTCATCGGCTTCGTAGCGGACACACTTCTGCAGCACCAATTCTCTTCCCTTCTATGCTAAATGAAACAGTACAGCAACATCCGGGCCCTTAGTCCTGAGGCCACAGCTTCTCAGCTTTCTCCATAGAAGGCTGGGAGCTCTGCATTTTCTCCCAAGTAGGTCTGATGGCCACGGTGTTCTCATCAGCCTCATTCTAGGTGCCTATGCAAATTCTGAAGAAGTCCATTCCTAGACCTGGGCCAGGCAGGCCACCTCAGGGGCTGCAATCACATCACGGCCCCCAAAGTTTTGTCAGAGTTCTTGCCTGGTCTCCTAAGTCCATGGAGGCCACAGGCCAAGCTCACCTCTTCAGGGCTGGCGAGTGAGCCCCGCTGCTCATGCCAGGGTGGTCATCACACAAACTCCTGCCTTCTTGCCAGCCCAAGGGCTACTGGTGGTTTTAAAACGCATCATGGTATGGATTCCATTTTTTTTAAAACAATCTTTTTTTCTTTTTTTTTCCTTAAATGTAAAAAACACCTCAGTACAGCAGAGACAGACACGAAGGGCGGGCGGGAGGGCTGCATGCAGGGGCGTGCATTGGCTGCTGCCGCTTTGTAATTTAATTGTTTTAAACCTCAAACGAACAGGACTGCCGCTCGCTGTCACTCAGGCCCTCCAGAGCCACTGGCTGCAAAGGTTCGACCTCCAGCTGGGATCTCCTAATGCCCCTGTCAAACAGGACAGATGTGGTGGTAACAGAACAGAGGACAGTAAACACACAGATGAGTTCCAGAGACTTAAACACACTCTACACGTGGCCAAGTCTGCCTGAGAAGGTGAAGGATGGGGGAGAAGCTAGTATTTACGTATAACAATACCTCACATTTGCTGAGCACTTACTAAACGCTTTACTTATAAGTACCTTATTTAATTCTCAGACTTAATGAGACAGGCACCATCCTTTCTGTTTTTGAGAGCCAAGAAAACCGAGGCTCAGGGAAAGGAGTAAATCCAACTCAGATTCCTAGAGCTAGACTCAAGTCTGTCTGATTTAAGAGCATAACTTGTTACGACTACAGTCTAGTCCTTGCCATTCCTCTAGGGTGGCCCATATCTCCTCCCCAATGCCACCTCTCAGCCGACTCTTCCTCCTCTGACCCCACCTGTCCCAGCCCCTCCCCATCCCCACCCCCCCACCAGGTGCACCTGTGGCTGAGCTCACTGCAGCGGTGCAGCAGGGGCCCCTGAGCAGTGATAGTGGACATTGAGCCACTTGCCATCCCGGCGGTGCCAGACCCGGGTCTCCTCCGACTGGCTGGTTCGAGGCCGGCCCTGCCCATCGATGTACTGGGTGAGGCGGATATAGGCGATGCAAGCTGCGTCCTCTCCGATCACATGGACATGTGGGTTCAGGATGGTGGTATGAATGGGCTTGCTGTTCTTGGACAAGACTGCAGGGGGCAGGGCAGGTTGGGGTAGGTAGGAGGGCATCAGGCTTGGGCACCAACATTTTCCTCCCATCCTGCCCTTCCAAGTCTCACCCTTGCTCCAGCAACCATTCTGGGAGTCCCCAGTGCCCCCCATACACCTTCCAGAGGCCAGGAAACCTCAACAAATCAGTTTCAGTTATCCAAAAGGCAGGGGAATGTGGGGGAACAAAGATGATGACGGCAGCTACTGTTTTAATCAGACATTGTGCTGGGGGCTTACATGCATGAGCTGTATTCTTTGGTCGGTATATTATTTTTTTCATTATAAGACAAGGAGACAGGCTCAAGGAGGTTAAGTAATTTCCCCAAATCACACAACATTTGAGTTCAGGACCATCTTACTAAAGCCTATGATCTTTCTACTCTGCTAGGCTGGTGTTTAGGTTTCATAATTGTTAGCTTGTGCCTAATTAGGGCTGTAGAGCAAAACCGAGAACTTACAATATTCAAAATTGATCTGTGATTTAAAAAAAAAGAAAGTCCAAAGTTAAAACAGAATCATCAAAGCACCAAGCCCTGGTTATTCCTAGGGTTCCCAGGATCCTCTGGGGGGAAGTCAAAAGATTGCCATTGTCAGCAAACACTGTGAATTGTGTTACTTTTATTGAGATTCACATCTTAGTTCAATTCAAATGGTAGATAGGGGCTACATGAAACCTTCCCTAGAGCTTCTATAAACTCTGGAATTGCTTCTGGATAATAGAATTACTTAGATAGCCTAGGGTTTACGTTTGCAGCTGAAACACGGAGGAGACGTAGTTAGTAGAGAAAACAGTGACAAAATAAAATTTGGGGCAAAATGGGGGAAGCCCAGGATACAGTGGAAAGGAAAAGAAAAGAAAAAATAAGAGGGAGGGAGGGCCTTAGAGGGTGGGGAGAAAGATGGTAGGAGGTGAATATTTAGTTTCTTATCCCCTGGGACTTCTATGAACTGTCCAGTGTACACCCCCCAGCCAGGACTCCTGTCTCCCTCGATATTCAGGAAGATCCTAGCCATAACTTCCAATCTCACAAGTCACCAACAGTGCTCTGTTACTTGCTTGCGCATTCTTATTCTGGTTAATTTCCTCTGTTGTGACATTTGTAGACGCAAACCTTCATTATTATTTGCTGAGATCATCCGAACCTCATCTCAAATGGTTTCAAATCATCTTGAGAAGAGATGAGGCTTAAAGAAATACAGTGCCCCTGACTGCGGCAACCAGCACTGCCACGAGGCAGCTGCGGAGTGAAGGGGCACACGGGGGTCTGAAGCAGGGCCTTCAAAGGTGCCGTTTAAGACCCTTCTCCGGGCACGAGGAGGCAAGCATACAAACCAGGGTGCAGCAGGCAGGTCAAATAAGGGGAAAGCGGGCAACTGGGAAGAGGAGAGGGTAAGCAGGGACAGAGGCAAAGGAGGCGAAGGGGCAGGCAGGAGTATATCAGCAGCACGAACCCACTCACGATTCTCAAAGTAAAACTTATGGAAATCCATTCCCTCCACGAGGTTACCAAGGGCTTCGGGCTCAAAGGAAGTGAGGCCTGGATCACAAATTTTCCTGTAGGGGGAAAAAAAAAGTAGCCTATCAAGTCTTCTACGGGAATTACTTGTCTTTCTTCCTCACCAGTGGTGACTGTCCTGCAGCAGGTTAGCTGTGCGCGAGGCCTGACAAGATGGCTAAGATCTTGGGGGTCTGCTGGCTGAGCCTCTTGGCCCTGTCCTTCCAGCCCATTGCCAACACACCTCGGGTGGGCTCAGTCATAGGGTGTCTACCTGGAAGGGCTCCCAGCCTAGCAGGCTGGTGTTTAACTCACACACTGTGCCCAAAGCCCAGCCTTCCCTTTCCCCAGGGTCCTGGTTTTGGGGGAGGAGGGAAAGGCCTTGAGAAACTCGACTCGCAAGGAATTGGGTCTCTACTCACGTGTAGGCCTCAAAATCTCCATTGTTGATAGCCTCAATCAGTTGTTCTGTGATCTTAATGATCTCCTGTTTCCGCACTGTGGGGAGAAAAAAAATCCAGCAATTTACCTGTGTGGAACTGGGGAGCTCCCAAGTGATGGAGCGCCCACCCCAGTCCTTCAAGAATCCCCTGTGGTCTCTTTGACAAAGACATCCCTCTTTTCTGTCTTTCAGGCCCTTTGCAGGAAGAGTGAGCCCACCTTTCTCTCCATCTCTCCTCTGTTGTCTGTAGAACTAATGACCCCCTCCTCCTGAAGCCCACACATTTGTTATGGTCTCTGGCCTTTGTCTCCCTCTCCATCAACAACCAGGGTGCAAAAAACACTGTTGTTTTTAACAGCTGAGGAGCCTGGCGTATCATGAATACTCTGTCCAGGGTCTGTGCAGCCCATCTCCAGCAGAGTCAGCTTCTCTAAGAAGCATCTCCTGAGAAGGCTCTTTCTGTCACCTGCTTATGTCTCTCACCTGAAGGGGCTCAGGCAGATCTCAGTTACCATGCTCCCCACCCTGCAGCTCTCACTCAGTGGCCCAGGGCCTAGCCCTGGGCAAGAGCCAGCATGAGAGCCCAATCTAGTCAGGGATGCAGGCTCCAAAAGGATGAACAGAGCCCAAGGATGGATGTTCAATTCTCTTCACCCTGCTCATCTCCTCCACAGGGCTTTTCTGGGATAAAGTATCTTAGAACGAGAAACGCTCTTTTTAAACAAAGCCTCTCACCAGAAAGCTCCGTTTACCCTCGACAAGCCTTGGGAAAGCTCTAAATCTCATACCAGCTCTCATGCCAGTATGTGTTTGTCAGGGAAACTAAGGCAAGGCACAAACTGACAGTCAGGCAGAGCTGGTGCTCCCGGAGCCCCCACCCATCCCAAGCCAAGGAACTGCTGGTGACATCCTGTGCTCATGGACAGATCACTTACAGGGAGCGCCACTATTAGCAGAGGGTGCTGCCAGGGTAAGGGAGGTCTTGGGCTGAGCTCAGGCTAACCCTGGTCAGAACCCTGGGCTGGCCCAGGCTACAAGCCTAGCCTCACAGGAGTGAGACGCTGCAAGACAAACACGAGCATTAGGACAGCACAGCCCAGGGGCGCAGCTGGGGGAGGGCACGCAGCCAAAGGTATAGCCAGAAGGGGAACCCAGAGCCATCGGCACCTTCAGGTGAGTAAGCAGCAGGTGAGGGAAACCATGAAGCCCTATCCACTTTCTAGAGGTGGGAGCGCGCGCACACAGACACACACAGACACACACTCCTTCTCCAACCCCACCATGCCCATCTGCAGGGCCTCACTGGAGCCCTTTGGGTGAAGAGGATTGTGTTTAGAAACTCTAAAAAGGTAGAAAGTAGGAGAAAAAGAAGCAAGACAAAGGCATACTCTACACAGACACAAATGAAAATATAAATATGAGCTACCGTTTAACTCAGCAAGGCATCATACCAAGACATTCTACTGCCTCATTTATTTTTCACAACAGTGCTATGAGGTGGGGGCCATTTTATTCCCACTTCATAGATTAGGAAACAAACTCTGGGAGGTTTAATCTACTTCGCACATGTTTTAAAGTAGTGCAGCTGGGATTCAAACTCAGGTCTGTCACACCCAAGCCCCATGCTCTTAACATGACCGGCTGAGCCTCAGGAAACTCCATTTCTCAAAGCAGTTTCTTAGCTACTGCAATTTTCACCATCACCCCAGCTCCCACCACCTCTGACCTGACTTCTGACTTAGCCTTTCTTCCTGGCTCAGGGCTGAGGTACAGCCCCCTGCACAGCCCATGACTTTCTGCTCCTTCCCACCATGCGATGTTCTTCCACCCACCCTTTATGTCTCTGGGCCCTGGTCTCAGGGGCCCCTGTCTGGTTAACAGCGCCTCCAGTCAGCTCTCCCACCCGGCAGAGGCCGAGCTCCCAAAGCTTACTAAAAAGGACGGCTGGGCTGGGCTGCCAGCTCTGGGGGCAATCCCTGAGGGGCTTCAGGACAAGCCAGGGAATGGAAGCCAGATTGTGCCTCCCTCACACTTACTGGCTGAGGAGCAGAGAGAAGGCTGGGGCTGCATGCCTGCAGAGGGGGCTGTTCTGTCCCGGGAGCTCCGTCCTTCAGGCACCGAGCTGCCATTCCCAGTGCGGAGCGGGGCAGCTAGCCAGCCAGGGCAGGGCAGGGCAAGGCAGAGCAGCCAAAACAAACAGAACAAGGCAGGTGAGCGAGCAAGCCGACCAGGACCCGAGCCCGTGGCACTGAAGAGCCGGGGCAAGGCGAGGCCTCGGGCTGCTGTGGACACTGGGCCACATCCCACGTTGCCACCTCTGCGAGAGAGGCCTCCCAGCCAGGAACCCCAGGAAAGTGCACAGACCTGGGCTTGTGGCTTCCAGAGGAGCCTTCGAACAGCATGTACAAGGGGCCCTGCTCCCAGGGAAAATGTCTAGGGAGCTAGGCTGCAAGGTCAAGAGCCCAGCAGTGAAGAAGCTGTGTACCCTGCCAGCACTGCCAGAACTGAACTGATCTGATCTTCATCCCAGTGGCCCTGAGCTACTGTTCTTTACTGCCTTACACATTTACGCTTTGCATCTGGGGGGTCCCCAAAGGTTCGGTGCCCCCTTAGTACCCCTGGGCATACTCTCTCAGCTCTGTCCCACAACATTCCTCCATCTTTTCTGAACACCTGGCCTAAGGTCCCTTTCTGAAGGCAAAGGGAGCAATTCCAGGAGGCCAAACCAAAGAGCAGGACAGAGGTTCCCAGTGGCCTGGCCTACCATGCCCTCCCACATCACTTTGGCCAGGCTCAGACTTAGGCTGGTGGTTCTTACAGCATCACCAGGATATAGCGAAATCTGGTTCTGACTCCATTATTCATGCCAGGGCTTTGTGACAAGAGTGACTAACTCATCCCTATGTGCCTAGGTCTGTTCCAGTTTTAAATCATAAAGTTCCACATCTTGGGAATCACCTTAGTCCTAGGGAAACGAGACAACTGGTCGCCCTACTAATGACTCACATTTATGGGCTACTTCTGCAGGGACTCACGGTGTCCCTGTTCTGGGATGTCACATCGTCATCAGAAACAGGAAGAGTTCTCTGAGCCCTGGCCATGGGCAGGCTCAGAAACAGCTCTAGTTTAGCTATACCAGACTTGGGGTCAAAGAAGAGACGACTCTTGCCTAGCCCAGCCACAAGAGACAGGGGCCCCATATCTCGGCCCACGGAAAGTAATTTTATGCCAAGCCCTGTTCTGGGTATAAGGAGCCACGAATCTCAGTTCTGGGGGCAGGTAAGGCAGATGCTCCACTGAAGCCAAGGTGTATCTGGGACACTGCTGGCATCCTTTCCCCAGCAAGAGGCCAGCACCTACCTTTGAGGTCCTCATCTTCTGTGGTGGTGTTGCAGCTCTCTGTGGAGCCCTGTAGGCAAAAACAAAACAAAACAAAACAAAACAAAAAAACCAAAAAAACAAACAAACAAACAAACAAAAAGAAAACCCACCATGTGTTTAAATACTCAAGCCCTGGGAAAACCAGAGGAACTAAGCAGAACAAAAGCAGAGAATAAGATCCTACAAGAGGTACAAGGAAAAACCATACAAAGTTCTACTTCCGCTCCTCCACCTGACTTTTACAAAACTCTGGATTCCCAAACTCCCTCCCTAGTCTTCCCCGAATCAGTAAATGGCACTATTTATGCCGTTATTTGGGTGAAAACCTAGATTCATCTCCTGGGTTTGATTTTAGGTTGATTCTTTTATTTCTCTTTCCCTCATATAATTGGTATATCTAAAATCAAATCTATCAGTCCTACCTCCAAAATAAATCCCATCTTACCTTTTCCCCTCAAAGGCACAGCTACTACCTGACTTCAAGCTACTAACATCTGTCACCTGAACTACTGCAGTCACTTCCTGGTTTCCCAGCTTCCACCCTTGCCTCCTCTCTAAAGTTCTTGCCTATGACATGGCCGGAGTGGTTTTTCAAAGAGTCCATCAGACTGTATCACTCCCCTGCTGAGAACCTCCAAGAGCTTCTTGTTGCTGCTGGAATAAAATGCAAACTCCTATAAAGTCCTACATAGCAGGCCCTGCCTGCTTCTCCGATGTCATCACCTTCCTGCCACCTGGTCCCCGACCCGTTGCTCTTCCTGCTCTTAGGTCTGCTTGCTTTCTTCTATTGCTTCATTCCATACACAGGCCGAGCCCATGCACCTGCGGCTCCCTCTGTCCGGGGCACTTTGCCCCACGGTTTGCCCGGCGGCCTTTTGCCCACTGAGTAGTTCAAGTATCACCTCCTGAGGGAGGGTCTTCCCTGACCACGTAATTAAAAGCCCTGTTCACTCTCTTGCTTTACTTTGTGCCATTTTCTTCATAGCACTTATCGCAACTGGATTTTATCTTACTTATCTGATTTTTGGTTTATTATCTGCCTCCCCCACACCTGTGGAGAGGGATTTTTGTCTTGTCACTTCTGTAAACCAGAGCTATGGATGGTCTGGGGCTCCATAAATATTTGCTACTGGCAGTGAAAAGGAGACGAAGTTATTGAGGGCATAAAGGGCGAGGCCAAGGAGAATGCCCTAGGGTCTGATTATATTCTTCCTCCATTTTTCTAGCTAATGCTTATTCTCATTTAAATTTCACAAGTCATGGAGGAAAACTCTATTATTACTATCGCTAATTTATAGATAAGGTAACTGAGGTGGAGAGCAATAGAGTGGCTTGTCCAGAGGCCCAGGGCCCAGAGCCCAGATTCAAACCTGGGCCTGTCTGCCTATAGAGCCTGAGCTCAGAATCACTAAGAATGGAGTAGCAAATAGCCTCTGCAAACACCTTGGCCTTGGCGTACAGCCCATAGGCTGCCATCTGCAGGGCCCTCAGACCCTGTGGCCCAGCCCACTGGTTTCCTACAGACACAGAAAGCAGGAGACAGGCTCGGGATACACTCACCTTGATCCCATCTGTAGCGTTATGCACCACGGTGGTTTGTGGCTCCTATGAGAGAAGATGAAAATTACCCTCCTGACCTTGGGGACAGACTTACTGCTTTTCCCTTAGGGACCTCCCCACCTCTACGCCGGCACCCTCAGAGACCTCTATGATGACCACTGAGGAGGCCTGCCCACCAGCCATTCTCACAAGACAAAAAGACCTGACTTAACCGGTAGCTGAGAGGCCCCAGATTTATGGGACAGTACCGGCTGGTAAGAAGGAGAGGCCTGGCGCTTAACAGAAGCAGATCCCAGGGAAGCCGTCCCTGATTCCTACTAGTTCTCCTTCCCCCTGGGACAAGCGCACTGGAGGAGCTACGGGGCTAAGGGCCTAGCTGGGCCCTGCCAACGCCGTTCATCAAGGGGTATGCAGGAAGCGGGGCCAACGGACTAAGGTTTCCCAGAAAGACCCAGGGCGCCCCCTCAGCAAGCTGAGCACAGAGAACGGCCTGCTGCACCCACCTTCTGCCTTCCCCAGAGCTCCTGAACATCGCCATGCCAGGCAGCACGAGGGTCCACAGGAAGTCGAAAGAGGAGCAGGCACCGTTACCCCTCCCTCTTTCCGAGCCATCCCCCTGCTAACTCTAGTTAGCCTTCACTAGCAGAGGGAGTTCTGAGAGCACACAGTGCCCCGTGGACAAGCCCAGAGAAACACAGACCGCACGGGCAACATGGCGCTCTCCAGAAACAGAGAGATTGGCACCATCCAGAGGTGGGGAACCCCAGCCCTCTTTCCTGTTCATGGCTTTGCAAAGGAGAGGCTGAGGCAGATTTTATAAGGAGGTCTCCAAGGACTGATGTACAGGCTCCAAGAAAGCTCCTACACTCTTCTTTTATAAGCAACCCACCTTCCCGGCCCCCGCAGCAGACCCACCGGGGGCCCAGCCTGGGGCTGGGAGGGCTAGCCGAGAGCCCTGCTCACTCTTCCCCCACCACAGCAGAAGGCGCAGGAGCAGCAGGTGTGCCATGCAGGAAAGAGCATGGTCGAGTGGGACAACGAGAGGGGGAGGGGCCTACGGGGCAGTACACAAAGCAGCCTGCTCTACAGAGATCGAGAAAGGAAAAGGGCCAAAGGGGCCCTGGAAGGGGGGGCAAGAAGAGGAAGCAGGAAAGAGCGGGGGCAGCCGGGGGCAGGGGCGGAGAAGCCGTAGTCAGGAGGTACCATGGCCGTCTGCAAGGGCGCGGGCTCTTGGGCTGGGCTTACGAGACTGTTTTTGTTGTTGCTCTGTGGCTGAGACAAGAAAACAGATGGTTTAGTTCCTCTAGAGTCACCAAAGCCCCTCAGGTCCAACTCCCAGACCTCCCTTGCCCCCTGGCCTGGCTTACAGGAGCTGGGGCTGAGGTGACCTCCGTAACTCTATGTGAATTGGAGGCAATGGCTGGAGAGGTGATCGAAGGAGGGGAGTATTTGGAGGGGTCCAGAGACCTGGCTCTGGAAGCATCCTCCAGGTGGGGCCAGCCCAAGGACTTATTTTAAAGCATCTCTCCAGAAATCTCTGCTTATACCACATACCATGTCACTGCACAACCATACTTCACCCAAAGAAATTCAGGATCTTCTCATTTTACAAGGGGAAAAGGAAGGTGGTTTATAAGAATGCAGAACAAAATTCAGAAACTCTGGGTCTCCTATCTGTGGGCAGTCTTCTGCTGCCCTTTTGACCTGCCCCTTGCATTTCCTTCCCTTAAAACACCAGCTTAAAGCCTGATCTGAAAAGAAGAGGAACAAGAAGAGAAAGAAAACCTGGCCCTGGAGATGGTGTCCAGAGAGGAAAAGGGTGGAATTTGGCTTTGTTTACAATATGCATCTACTGATGCCAGGGAGCAGAGACGGGACCGTGTTGTTGGCCTTCCTGCCTGATAACTTTTGGATCTGGTCGGCTGGCAACAAGGACAGAGCTCCAAGGAGGGGCAGGTGAATCCAGGTGGGGCTGTGGCTGCAGTCCCAGAACCTAGCCCCCAGGAAAGAGCAGGCTGATGTTCAGGCCAACATTGCAACAGCAGAGACCACCAGAATGCCTCCTTGTCTTTCAAAATGTTACACTGAGTCGCACAGTAAGGGAAGGAAGGAGGCCGATCTCTAGGGCAGGGAGTTGTATAGATGCTCCCTGCCTCGTACGATCCCCTAACCAATGGGTTCAGTCTCACTGGGGGCCCCAGTGGAGCTGATGGCCACTGAGAAGCAGCCTGATGCCTGTGAGTTCTTCAAAAGGCACAGAGACAAAAGCGTGGCTACCGTCTCTGTGCAGGGCACAACTGAAGACACACACGCGGGAAGATATCCAGACTGTTTTTTCCTTCTAGCCTGCAGGCCTCTTTTACAGCCCCTTGTACCACACCTGAAGCCATCCACCCAAAGCTTACAGAGGCATCCCCAAACCTGGGGCCAGACATGGAACCACAAACCAAGAACCGAGTGCTGTAAGACCACTAAACTCTGCAGGCTGGAGAAGAGGGGTTCCAGGAGTAGCCTGGATGTGGATCTAAACTCAGCGTGAGCTCTGCTCTCTTCCACTCCCACCAGGAAGGAGCAAAGCCCTCCCAGCTCAGATGTTGACACTGACCTCCTGTGTGGCGCCGATTGCATCAGGTTGTCTTGCCCACCAAGCCCAGCTGAGACAAAGACCCTGACGTGGCGCCAGGACTCCAAGGTGTTTATAAAACCTGCCATATCTATAGAGGGCTGAGATGTCACCAAGGTTGCCCCACCTCTGGCTCTAATGGACGATTTCATAATAATTCAGGCTGCTCTGTTCATCCTGGTGCCCTGCATCCCACGAGAATAGAAGGTGTTCCCTGCTGTCTTTCGGCTGTTCCCCCTGAGGGCTGTGGGGAAGGATAACCACTGGGCACTGCTAATGGTCGCTTGCACAGGGAAAAAGGCCAGGAAAGTAAGTTCAGAGCCATGAGCCTCCAACCAGCTCCTCTGCCCACCACACAGATGTCCACTGGCTGCCAGTCTACAGAAAGTGGCTGTGTGTGTCCAGGAAGCAGGGCCTCTCCTTCTGAGCGACTGTAAGTGAGGGTCTCTCCCTGTGCTTGTCACCTGTCCCCAAGTCCCTGCCAGCTTCACTTCCTGCCCTGGGCTGCTGGAGGAGCCCAAGCTCTGCAGCAGGGGGTGCCATACCACACATTCCAATGCCCACTTTTTAGGCCACCGGGGGACCTTGGGCAGTGGCCCCCGCCTGGCAGGACAGCCACACCTGCCCACACAGCACAGACATGCAGTGAGGATGAGTGAAGCACACGCACATGGCAGAATGGGTTTGCGTGGCTGGCAGGTGGGCACAGGCAGCATGGAATGGGCAGATGGGTGGGCAGGCAAGGCTCACCATTAGGTGCACGCTGGAACTCGACTTCCTTTTCTGGACACACCATAGCAAAAGGGAAAGAGAACGGGAAAGAGGAGGTAAGAAGAGAAGCACAGAGACGCTGCAGGTTAGTGCACCAGCACAGGCTCTGCTTCAGGAGAAAAGAGTGGAAAGAGATCTGGAGTCCAGCACCCCAAGGGTTCGAGCAGCACCTAGAACCTCCAGGCACACACGGGCCTCCAGACCCTGGGAGAGGAAGAACTCCTTTGCTGTCAGTTTCACAAACACAGATTTAGTATATTCTGACATGTCTAAGCCTGGCTCAGAGAAAGCTTCGTGAGGAGATTAAGTCACAAGTCTTGGAGGGTAAGTAACAGTTGCTGTAAATTTACAGGTTTGGGGCTTATAAAGCTAGTTCACCTATAAGGTTAATTATTTGCCCTCATTACTAAGTCTGCCTGAAATTCAGGTGAGCGGCTACCAGGTAAATTAGTAAAAGATGCTGTAGGCCATCCTCATATTAATAACATTTGACTTCTTAACCTCAACTTTTTTTTTGCTGCCCCCCTAAACTACTTTTAGATAAAGATGTTGAGCTTTGGAAAATCATCTGACAAATTCTGGGAACCCTTCCTTTATTGGTATGGTGACCTTCATTTATATGATTTCAATGTTTTATTGCGTTTTGCAATTAGTGGGAAACGGGAAGATAGGAGTGCTGGTGATTACAGGTACAGCGGTCACAAAGACAGAGGTGTAAACCATGGGGATGCCGAAAGCAGTGATTTCTCAGCTTTAACCAGATGCTCATGGACTTTATGTTCAGATGTTAAAAAAAAAAAAGAGCATAAAAATAAAGGCCACATGGAACACTGAAAGTACATCTCAGAAGACTGTGTCTGAAAGGTGAAAGGTAATTAAGAATTTTCTAATTAGCTTGCTGGGAGACATAAATCCCGTTGGACCATGTCTGTCTGCTGTGTAACTACTGCATATTCATTAACGATATCCAAAAAGTACTTATGAAGGGCTGTTTCAGGTACAGTTAACATATCAGATAAATGTTCCTACCCTCAATAGGCTGACACTCTGTTTTTTGCTGCTAAATTATCTTTAACTGAAATATTTTCCTTTGGAGTTCCTAAGTAGCCGGGCATCGCACTGTGCCACTGCTGATTGTCATCTATGATGTCACGAGGGTGGCGGACATCGACATTGAAGCCCTCGGGGTGGCAGTCCCCAGGATCTCTTTAATGGTTCCAGAGGTTCCTCTAGCTAAACATTAGTGCCAATCTGTCGGGCAGTTGACAATGTGCTTAACATATTTTGCTTCTTTCTGTTTCGTGGTGGTTCTTTGAGGGCTTTGATGACCAGGGCGGAGGCAGAAGGCACCACCTCAATCTGGGCCTGTCTGTTCCAAACGGCCCAGTATAATCCTCAGACCCTTCCAATGACTGGTACATCCCTTTGGCAATGCCATCGCCAGTGTTTTTTGGAGACAGACTCAAGGGGCTGATCTTGGGGGCCAGAGCAGATGTGGCACCGCCTTCCCCACCTGTGCACCTCAGGTATACAACAATGATCTCATTGGGGGCGAACCTTGGCGGCATGGTGGAGGTGCCTGGTGGAGGATGAACCAGGATTTGGGAGGACTGAAGAAAGTTGCACCTAAGTGTCCTCCAAGCCGAAAGCTGTAAGACCATAAAACTCTTCAAGTACACTGGATATCATGACACTCTACTTTAGAAGACATTTTTGGGAATGTACTATATTTTAAAAAAAAAGAGGGGGACTACAAGTATTTAAAAGAATGGCCCACAATTTAGATCTAAATAATTTTTTTAAGAAGCCTAAATATAATTAAGACTCTTTCACATTCACCTTTTATATGTGCCCAAACACTGGTTTGCGGAATTTCACTTTCAAAATCATCCCTCAAAAAGGAGTTGCCTCACATTCACACTTATCCCTTCCCCTCATCCAACTAGAATGTTAACACTTTGAAGGGAGGTGGTCCATATCTTATTTATCTTTGTAATCTCCCTGGGGCCTAGCAGAATGCCTTAGAGTTAACATACCATCAACAAGCTGAGTTGAACTGGGTTTGCTGACTGGATTTCCCCCAGGCAAAAGCAAAGCACAAGTCTCTAACTTGCCCAGAATCAGGTCAGTGAAACTCAGCAGGGACCCAAGCCAGGCCCAGTCTTGGTTCTCCCGATTTTCAGGGGCCTGTAGCACGCTGCCTACCTGGACCCTGCCTTAGCGAAAGCACTTTCCGTTGCCTGCTTCACGTAATGAGGACTAAGCTCCCAGCTTTCTCCTAGCTGGCTGTCTTTCCCCTAAACTGTCCTGCAGGAAAACCTGAGATAATCCTTTTCTACTCAAGGGTTAGTTTCTACTAGGTGAGTAGGCTTCTTTCAATTCCTCTCTCTGTCCTTTCAGGGTTTTGCCCTCAGCCATGCACAGCGGAGCTCCTCAAACAGCACACTGCAGCACTGTTTAAATACCAGATCATTTCTAAAGAACCGTATCTCACTTATATTAAAAAATTAAATATTTATTTTAAATTTTAAACCAGAACAGGGTTCAAGCCTCCTTTCCATACTTAAAACCCGCTCAAGTCTTGTCCTAACAAGTGGCTCTTACTCTTCCACAGACCCTGGGTCACTAGCATCCACATTCAAAGAAACCTAACCAGAACTGAGGTCTCCAAGTTCAAGGCCACAAAGCAGACTTGCTGCTCAAATCGATGCTAACATTAGAGCATCTTGTGAAAGCTTCTGGACAGTGAGAAGGAAACCACTCGACCAACCTTAGGCAGCAGGAACTGGGGCAGGAGAGGAGCTTGGAAAGGAAGATAAAAAAGAGAGACCCAAGACGCTGACAGCTCGGGATCTGTGCAACTTCACAGGCCTTGCTCATAACTCAGGTTATCTCCTCAACTTTCAGGAGGGCCCAGGAAAGTCAAACTCCACACATCTTGTCTTTTGTCCACCCACGTCATTAAATGTCATATACTTGTTCCTGATTATAAAAGTACTGCAGCCACATTACAAGCAATTTGGAAAGCAGAAAAGAGGGGAAAAAACAACCACAATCCTATCACTCTTGCCAGTCTTTTTTCTTATACAATTTAAAAATATCATTATAAGCTATACACGAGTTGTGCTTTACTCTTTAAATATATTTTATTTATTGATTTTTAGAGAAAGAGAAGGGGGGGGGAGAGAGAGAAACATCGATCTGTTCCATTTATTCACACACTCATCGGTTGCTCCTTGTATGTGCCCTGACAATGGGGTCGTGTGAGTGCACAACCTTGGTGTACTGGGACAGTGCTCCAACCAACTGAGCTACCTGGCCACCGCTTTACTTTTAAAATACACAGTATTTTGATTTTTATTCTGATTATCAAAGTAATGCCCTGTCTAGGTGAAAAATGTATAAAATACAGAAAAAATGTATAAAAGTTTCCCAAATTCCCATCACCAAAATGAAGTTATTATTAACACTTCAGTGGGTTTCCTTCTTGTTCATTTTTTATCCACATATTATATACTGAATATAATCTACGAACATATGGTTTTTTTAAAACAAAATTTAGATAGTAGAGTATGTACTGCTTTATATCCCACTTAATATAAAAATTTGTCATTATACAGTCATGACAACAAATAACTTTGTAATGGCCTATTAAGGATTTCCCATTATTGTTTAGTCATTATCTTACTGTTTTGGGGGTTTTTTTAAAAAGATTTTATTTATTTATTTTTAGAGTGAAGGCACGGGAAGGAGAAAGAGAGGAAGAGAAACATCAACGTGTGGTTGCCTCCTGTGTGTCCCCCACTGGGGACCTGGCCCACAACCCAGGCATGTGCCCTGATGGGCAAACTGGTGGCCCTTTTGTTTGCAGGTCGGCACTCAGTCCACTGAGCCACACCAGCCAGGGCTATCTTACTGGCTTTTGAGATCATCTCCAACCTTTTCACAGTTATAAATAATGTCATGTTGAACATCTTTCAGCTTTCCATGTTTCCATATTTTGAATTATTTCTTTAGAATAAATCCCCAGAAGTAGAATTAAAGGGTACAGAAGGTAGGAACATTTTCATGGTGTTTAACGCACAGGTTGTTTTACAAAGGTCATTCCGGTTTATCATTAACTTAAGAGTCAAAAAACGGCACTTTGTTTCAACTTGTCTCTGGTACTAGCAAGGCTAGGCATCCACATTTGTGAACCAGTTCTACTTTCTTTTTTTTTCAGACTGTCAGTTCATCTTCTTTGACCACCATCTGCTGGGTTTTAGGAGCGATTCTTATTTGCTATAGAAAGCGCTTTTGTATAAAACTGATACTAACCCCTCTGACCATCTTGCTACTATTATTTTCTCCAACCTCTGTTGCTGGCTTTTCACTTTGGGTTGGTCACTGTCTTCTTAAACACTTGCATCTTAGCCTCTGGTCCCACCACTATATTACAAGTCTTTTCTCAAGGACCAAACTCATTTACTGAGCACATCCAGTCAGACACTGGGCTGGGCTCCCCACGTGTTTTCACTTAAAGCAATTTAATGATTCTGTTCACCTAGCCCTCAATCCTTCTGTGTTCCTGGAAGGTCCCACACTGCCGCATACCCCTGTTCTCCCCCAGCCTCTTTGTTCTTTCTGCATTTCCTTTGTTGATTCTTCTTCTTTTCCAGCTCCTTAATAACAGATAATCCCAAAATTTTGCCTTTATCGCACCCTTAATCCTTCATGTGCTTTGGATTCATAGGAGAAAGGGGAGTGTTATTAAAATTCAGATTCTACCTCCCAAACAGTGCTTCCTGAATCTGAATTCTAGGTTAGACCCTGGAATCCATATATCTTTAATTAGCTCCTTAGGCTAACTTACATGGCTGCACCTTACAGTCATCCTTGGGGCCAGCATCTAGAAAGTTCTGTCAGAAATGTGCTCCTTGACGGCTTTTATTCATCCTCTCACCGCCATCTCAGCTGTCATTGCTTTATTTCAGGTCCTACTTTGTGCAATCGCTCTTTGCTTCAGCCGTACAGAAAGTTACTAAAGTTCCCAGAATCATCATGCTGTTCAGACTTGCGTGTCTTCACACATATGTTCCCTCTGTCTGGAATATTCTCCCTCCTCCTCTTTCCTCCTTAACCTGGCAAAATCCAGTTAATCTTTTAAACTCAGCTCATGGGCCGTCTCCTTCAGAAAATTTCCTGTTCTGGGTCCGATGCTTGTCCCTCTGCACCCCTAGCACCTACCCTACGCTGGTCTCCTCACAGGCCTCACCAGAACGCACCAGAGCTGGCGGCTTCCCTGTCTCTCCCCCACTGTGAACACAGAAAGGGTGGACTATGTCGTTGCCTTCCCAACTCCCGAGGCACAGGATTGGCCGAGTAAGTGGACTCATGTGATTCACTCATGCGAGTCCCCATTTGCCCCTCCCGTATTGACCTCCTCTCTGGGCTACACCAGGTATTTCCCAGCACCTCTGAAGACCTCTCCACCCAGATCTCCACCTGTCTCTCAGTCTCAGTTTGGTCAAAACGAACTCTTCCCTCCACACCAGGTACGCTTTCACGACCACTCCCAGTTCTAGCAGAGGCACCACCAGTTCTTTCAACTTCAAGAACTTTGCAACTATCATTGATGGATCCTTTTAAAATCCCCTTTCCTTTGGCACATCTCTCTAATCAGAGCTAATAACTAATCGGAGCCTAGCATTCTCGGGTACAGCTAGACTAATGACTCACAGGCAACACCTATTCTGATTGGTTGGTGCCTATGCTCTTCCGGTGGGTATTTTGAATATTAACCCTCAGTATTTATAATCACCTTTTCTCCACCCTGCGCCCAGACTATAACAAATCCTAACTGACACCAGCGCGTCCAGTTTCTACACTCTTCTCTTCGCCCTTTCAAAAACATCACTCTTACTGTAGCTTCTCTGCTGAGTGGCCTTCGGTGTTTCCTGTGGTCTAACATACAAACCTCTAATTCCTCTGTCCAATCAGACCAATCCAGCTGTATTTTTGTCATCCCTCTGCCACACACCCCATGTTCCAGTTGGGCAGAAAACATCAATATGGATAACAGAACCAAAAAATACTTTCTGTTGTCCTTACATTACAGAATACATTCTCATTTAAAGAAAACACATGTGCACAAAGTAAAAAGTAAAAAACAAAAGGTGTGTTTCCCTACCCTGTCCTCACCCCCAATCCCATTACCTAGAGGCAACAACTGACTTGGTTCCAACCTTCCTACATCCGTAAGCTTTCTCTAACAAGCTTTTCCCCAGAAGCTTCTTGAACTGAACCATCTTACATTGGGTCTAGTATCATACACCATTCAGTGCTTAGCTGATTCCAGGTCTGTCCATCTTCCTCTTTTATTAACTTTATAACTTCCTAAAGCTAGAGGAAAGCATCACCTCTTCCTAACGTATCACCTCCTATGCCTCCTGTGTGCCCCTAGAACTGAGTGCGGCACTGGGCCGGGTAAGTACTTATGAAATACTTCGTAAAGGTTGATTGACTGTAGGTTCTTCCCCAAATACAAATATGCAAAATCTCTCTCCAACTAAACCTATCACCTTTCCTATCTTGGCTCCGCTCATCTAGCTCACAGCCCTGTAACTTGAAGGGGTCGGGGCGCTGCCGGTCAACCCCAGCTCCACGTCAACAGGTGTGTGCAGAGCCCAAGCTCCCCTCCTTGGGGCAGAAGTACACAGAAGCAGGTATGCAAAGAATGAGAGAAAGAGGAAAGGGTGGGGAGAAGGAAATGGGGCACACGGGTATACCTCAGCTGGGGAATAAGATTCTGGGAAAAGACGTAATTTAAACTTTTGCTGGGATTTAAAGGTTTGGATAATTTCACAGTTTGAAATTCTCCACTGTAGCATAAATTGGTCAGCTTCAATAGCATGGACTCCGATCCAAGCCCCTAGCCCCAGGACCCTTTCTGTCCCCAAAGCATCTACACAACACCTCGGACCCTGCGAGGACCCCCCAGCCACCTCTCCTCTATCTTGACCAAACAACCACTTGCACTAGGCTTTCCTGCCGGTAACTGCAGGCTCCCATGCCCTCCTCTTTCTCTGATCCTCCAAAGCTCCGTTACCAAATGGGGACAGGTTGTGATACACCATGTCCCTCACCTGTTTGTGAGGGGCCTACGCCTCAAGAAAGTTTAAGACGCTTTCACTTAGTGGTACCTGAGCTGGGTTCTGGAAGTGCTTGGAGAAAAGGAAAGGCCAAAAGGATAATGAGTCAACCAGACCAACTTTGCTTTCATTTGATAAAACGGGTTTGTGTTTTAAAAAGAGAAAAAAATTAACGCAATGACTAAAAAGCCCAGAGTCAGTTCTGAGAATAAGGCACCTGTCTGGAAGTCAAGCACAGAACTTAGCTCTGGGAGACTATGATTTGGATCACTTCCCCTGAGTCCTTCCGATCAGTTAGGGTCGGGAGACACACGGCTCCCTTCCCTCTCAGGCCAGTGGAACCTGCTGTTCTGAACACAAGGGTTTCTGGTTTAAAGCAGAAAAGCAAGGATAGGAAGGTTCCCAGGGAAAGGAGGAACAAGGTGCCAAGAATTTCCATAAGTGACTACAGGAGAGAGGCCAGTCTCAGGCGAAAAGGGCGGAGACACCTACCTTGACACCGCCGTCTGACTTCTTGTTCAGTAGGCTTTTGGCAGCTGTGAAAACAAAGAAGAAAATGAAGTCTCTTGCATTGTACCCTTTCTTCAACCTGACGCCTGGCAGCTGGATCCACAAGAGACTGCTGTGTCTGAAAAGGGGGCCAAGGAGTCTCCTGAGACCCCTGAAAGCAACACCCTGCCTGGTAGCCCCAAAGCACGAAGGACATCTCAAGCAGGGTCAGACCCTCGGGGTGGCACCCAAGGATCTCCTCCGCCATGGAAGAGGGCTCAGCAGAAACAGGGACACACTACGCTTAGGAGAAGAAACCACATTCAGTACCAGAGCTGCCTGGGCCATTGGGAGCTCTGCCCTCAACAGCTTCCACCCAGGCCTAGCAGCAGAGTGCCGGGGTGAAAGGTGAGGGCTCCGCCCCTAGATGCCATGGAGATTCTCAGGATGGCCAAGCTGGAAGGATGCAAGACATCTCCTGAGTGTTCTCAAAAGACAAGAGTGTCACAGTTCACGAAGGAGACCAAACGTGAGGACAGACAGACACAGACACAGAGACCAGGACCACCTACAGGAGGGTTTTGCCAGGGGATGAAGCCTTGACTGGGCAGGTCTTCACCAGGTTTGCTGGGTCCTATCTGCCACCCTTTCCCCAGAGTCCACTCTCTGAGCCCACTGAGCTCTGGACTGGGCAGAACAACAAGGTATTAAACAGATTCCAGCCAGCACAGGGTGACTGATGCTCAGGGCTGATGAGCTCTGTGCGGGAAGGCTGGTAGCAGGAAGTGGGTGGGAGAGTCTGGGAGGCACGAGGGGATGGAATCAGTCTAACTGTCTGATCCACTGGATTTTGCTGGGTTTGCATCTTAGTTCTACCACTTGCTGACTGTGTGGCCTTGAGTTACTGAACCTCTCTGAACCTCAGATTTGTGTGTTGTTGTTGTTGTTTAAATCTACAAAATGGGATAAAATAGGACCTGGAACACAGGACAGTGATGGGGACCCAATGAGATCATGCATGAAAAGCACTAAGCGGAGTGCTTGGCACGTAGCAAGTGCTCGGCACGGAGCAAGTACTCAGTGCTAACCGCTGTTACCATTGCTGCTGCCACTCTTGCCTTCAGGTAGAGTCACCCAGACCCAAGCTGGGTCCCATCGCTCTACAGTGTGAATAGGGGTCCTTCCATCCCAAGAATCCCTCTCCCCGAAAATGGCCTTTGGTCCTACTTCCAGTCATGCTAGGATGATTGGAAAGTTATATTTTTACTGTATTTACTACTACACCTGACCACCTACTGTGTTAAGCGTTTTACATACATCACAGTTCTCAACTCCAACTGCCCATCAGAATCACTTGGGGAGCTTAAAAAAAATGCTTATGCCTATCCCATGCCGTAGGGATTCTGATTTTATTTGTCTGGGGTGGAGTCTCAGCATCCGGAGTTTTTACAACCTGCCTTGTACAGGCAGGGTGAAAGTCTTGGACATACATGATCTTAATCATCACCATGATATTTCATTAGCCCCACTGGAAAGATGAGAAAACTAAGGCTGGGAGAGCTGATGTGGCCCCGTCAGGGTGTGGCAGGGCTAGGATCCAAACCCAGGGATGCTGCCTCCACAGCTTCTGCACACTATAGCCTTTCGCACCGAAGGCCTGAAATGCCAGACTTCACAATTTTGAGGGGCGTGGTTTCCTCTGCGGGATCTCCAACAGTGGGGAAGCCTAGTCCTAGCATACCCAGGGATGGGGCTGGGTCCACCTTTAGCCACAGCCTCACAGGGAGGCCGAGCTCTCGGGCCATCTGGAGGAAAGCCTCCTGCTGCCCAGCTCCATGTCCCCAGGCTATTGCCTCCTGAGAGTTGGCAAGCGCCCAGCATGCATGGCTGGTTAGGGGGCACTGTAACACCAATGCGCTCGCAGATGCCAAGTTAGGTGGTCCATCCGGCATGCCCATCTCAGCCCGCAAGCATGGGACTCGCCTCCCTGGTGAGTGGGCCTGGCATGCTGGCCCTCCTGGTGGGGTGGCAGGGAGCCGAGGCAGGCGGTCGGGGAGGACTCATGCCACGTACCTTGCCCGGCCAAGCCGGCGGCGCTCGCGGCAGGCGAGGCGGGGGCGGAGCTCTGCCTGCCAACTGAGGGGATACAATCTCTCAGTGCACAGAGCTGCCGCAAAGCCACGGGGGCCAGTCAGCAGCGAGCATGCCCCAGCGCGAGGCGCAGGAACCCGCTGGCCGCCCACGCACAGCAGGGTCCGGGTGGCGTGGCCAAGCCAGCCGAGCTGGGGGAGCGAAGGCGCTGGGGGCAGGCTGAGGAACAGATGCAGCCAGCCCTGCAGCAGTCTGGGGACCTGAGAGGACTGGGCTCAGATGGGGCGAGGGAATGCCATGGCTCGGCTTGGTGGAAATGGCTCAGCACCTGTCCTGTGACCACCTCAGATGAGGGTCTACAGGGAAAAGCCTGACTTGGTGAAAGGCAGTGTCCTTTCCGAGGTAGTCCAGCCCTGGCTTGCGGCTATGAGGAAACTGAGCCCCACTTTCTAACCTTCCACCCTAGGGGGCGCTAAGTGAGGACACTTTCAGAGAGCCCAGAGCAGAGGGCAGCCCTTTCCTCTGGCCACATTCCAAACAATAGAGAGACTGGCAGTCGGGGCCCCGGAAATGTCCATGGCCCATGTGCAGCCAAGTTCGCTGATGTTCCATGTCTGCCCGCTCCTTAGAGAAAGGTTTCTTCCCTCTTTCAGGCAGAGAGCCAGTATTTCTCAGTGTTCCGAGGGTACAGGGGCCCCAGAAATGAGGCCCCAGAAAGAAAACAAAGGCTGCTGAAGCGATGCATTCTAGAAGCCCTGATTTCGCCATTAGCCAACCTGCTAGGGTTCTGGGCTAAGCTACACCTCTGTCTGGGATCAACTCCGCAAACAGCCTAGCTTGTGCCTAAAGAAACACACAGGTTACCTTCCTTCTGGACTGTATCTGCAGAAGCTTCTGGAGATAACCTCTGTCCTCACCTGTCCCCGAGTCAGGGTAGAAGAGGTCATCCTGGAGCACTGGCAGGGTTTTTTTTTGTTTTTTGTTTTTTTTTTGGTCTCTTCTGACCCAGAGCAGAGTGAATGCAAAGGCCAGATGAGGTCTGGGTCGGGAGGACAGGAGGCCCTTCAGGGATTAGTGAAGGTGCTTTGTTCTAACAGAGACTGACTTCCTGAAATGGGTGGGGACAGGCTGATGCAGAGGCCTGAGGCCTGAGGCCACGGGATGGGGCACAGGCTATCAATTTCCCAGGATCCTGTCTTCAGGTTTCTTCTACTCAGAGAGGGAACAGATCACCATTCTAGGGTCACCACAGAATGCCCTTGAGCGTCCTAAAGAAAGGGTCTTAAAACCAAGAAAGTTGAAGCGGCACGTAATTAGAAGACAAGAAGCGCGACGGGGGACTTCAGCTCCATCCCTGTTGGAGGCAGCCAACTGTGCCATCCTGCTCCCATCTGTGAGAGGCGAACCCAGGACCACGAACTTGCCCTCGTGGGTACCCACAACACAAGAATGAGCCCCAAACCAGGGTCAAGGGGTGGCCTGAGGTGTGACGCTCCCCCAGCTCCCGCTCCAGTCCTGACCCTCCAGGGCCCTGTGGCTCTCAGGAGGCCCGTGCCCTCTCACCTGTGGCTTCCTCAGAGCCAGGGCTTTAGGTTACCGGAACCAACACAGACGAGCCCGTAGGGACTCAGGCTCTAGGGAGCAACCTCTCCCAGACTGGCTGCTCCCCAAGCCTCCCACACAAGCCCCTCTCCATGGCAGTGCAGAAGGAAAGCAAGGGAGCGAGTCTTGTTATGAGAATGACAGAAGGGGGTCTTGAACCAAAATAGTGGGGCTGGGAGTCAGGGGCAGAGAAGGCCAAGGGACAAGGAAAGCAGAGAAGAGAACAGTCTTCCGTTAGTCCTGACGTTAACCTTTTTCTCACAGAAAAGCCACTGTGCTTCCCAATTGAGGGCAAACAATGATGGGGGTGGCGGTGGGGGTGGGGATAGGGACCGGGTGGGGAGGAGGTGGAGTGTCTTGCATCTTAAAAAGAAATGTCAAGTGTGATTTACAAATTACTGGTCCCAACTTTCCTAATTCCTCGTGCAAATTTAAGCAGGTGCCTGTCCCTCCATCCTGCTAGTCTTTTATTTTTTCACTTTAAAGCTAATATCACAGAGAATATTTTAAGCACAGTTGCTTAAAAGGTTTAAACATCTGGAATAATTTCTATTAGTCATCTCTACGTGGACACAGTGAAGTAGAGATCATCCCGGTCTACAAATTGCTAGTGGTAATAGAAGATTCACTGCAGCTCATCTCCTTTTCCCCAGCACATCCTCCAACACCCCAGAGATGAGCTAACATCTTAAAGTGCTGAGAGTTCTTCAGAAAAGAATTAAATAAGAATTCCCAAGGATAAGGTCAATGGGAGGCTGGACAGGCCACTCCTTGGGAGATTCCAGGAAACAGAGCTCATCAATTTGAACCCAAGTAAATGCCCACAGTGTATCAGGTTACAGGACCCGGCAGCAGCAGGGTCCTCGTCATCTTGGTCGAGGTGTTGCCTGAGACACCCAGCAGCAGGACGGCAGGGTATGACAACACCCTGTTCTGACCCACTCACCTCAGGAGAATTAAAGTGCACGGCTGGGAAAACATACCTGAAAAGTTCCTGGAAACAAGCATGGTCGTGAGGATGGCACCCTGGGAAAAGAAGAGGGTCCTATGAATTCAACTGGACTCTAGAAAAGCGTTGCCTGGTCTCAGGAAGAGGGCATTGCTGGCTAGGGCCTGAAGATATCAAGTCTCTCGAGATCCCCAATATGTACAACTCTAGCCAGTTCTAGCCAGGAGGATAGCTTCCTTCTGTGATGGGGCAAGGGGTGACTGTCAAAAGGTATGATTTCAGGGCACTAGCAGCCCAGAAGGCAAGACTCACCTTCAGTTTTCTCCGGGCGTTGAACTTGCGCAAGCACTCCACAGTCTCCTGGCGGTGCATCATAGATGCCACTGTGGACCGTTGCTGGAAGCCAGACAGACAGACCTGTGAGCCCCCAGCCAGACTCTCGTCCCCTCACCATAGTCCCAGCAATGATGGCCATGCACTCAGCCACCTGAGTTGCTCAAAAGAGAAAACGAGGTCATAGATATGAAAATGCTTTTAAAATAAAAGTACTACCCGAAACTCAAGGTTATGTTAAGGACAAGAATCTGAACATGAAATCACCACAGTATTTGCGGAGGGTGCCTGAGAGGGCACTCTCATCCTCTCGGGCACACGGAGGCGAAGGACTGAGAGAGCGTCCTGCGTGCTGTGATCCTCACGCATGCGCTCCTTAAGCAACTGGTACTGAGCACCCGTGGAGTTCCAGGCCCTGAGCCGTGAGAGCAGCCAGGGTGCCTGCTCCCTACCGAGAACGTTCATTCCTTCCAGGGAACTCCTCTCCGCGTGCCCCACAAGGACCTAAAAGAAGCTGTGATCTGAGAAGCTAAGGATTTTTACCCTGAAGCATCAGTTCTTTTTACCATTTAGGAAGGGGGTTTTTCTTCACTGTATGACTGATAACTTCCTTCCTCCTTATACAGAGGCCACTGGACATGATATACATCTCCTTGATGACTCAGCGTCAGTCATACAAGAATCAGTTACCACACAGTATAGTTCAGTGATGTCCTCAGGGGCTACTGAGATATATAAGATAATGGAGAGTGGAGCCCACAAAATGAGCCCAGAACATGATATTTCCTCAATTCTTGAGTGCCCATTTTAAGTTGCTCACCACCTCCTTTTGCTGTTGCTGTCTTGGCCAGCCGGCTAGAAAATTAAGTCCTACCATGTGCAGCCTGGTGTCCACAACCCCACGGGGCCACCCTGCACCATTCCCCACATCCTGGGCCTACTCCCTTTCCTGGTTCCCAAAGCAACTCTCCCAACCTTCTCTCTTATTTCACCTTCTCCTTGAGAGTGTAAACTTCTCCACAAAGAGAAAGGAAAGCTCATCAAGACAGAGCCTCCACTTCAACAGCCCACCCCCTCAAGCTGACTTTCACCCACGTGGGTCTCAGCAGCATCATCCCTCATATCCAGTGCCGAGCCCTCAACCTGGGCTCGGGAGCCCCTCTCTCCTTCAGCTGTTAAAATCTTTGCTTCCTTAATCAGCTAATACTTTTAACCCCTTACTCTCAACTATATTCTTCTCTGCAGTCAGTACATTATAGTCAAGCCTCTCCTTAAACAAAAATTTAAAAGCTCCCCTAACCCATCTGTCCTCTCTAAACAGTACCATTTCTTTCTCCCGTCACCCCCATTCTCTCTTCACCTCACTGAAAACAGGCTTCGTCCATCTCTCTTAGTCCACTGCCTCTATTGGTAAAATAAGTAAACAATGGCCTCTAATTGGTCAGAGCCAATAGACTCTTTTCTGTCTTTATCATGGGCTCTCTGAAGCATCTGAATACAGATGCTCCCTTACTGAGGCCCACCCCCATCGCCCCTTTCTTAGCACCTCCTGCTCCTGCTCCTCCTCCTCCAATGGAAGCTCCTCATTGCACGCTCCTCTAACTCTATCATGAAATGTTGAGGTTTACTGGCCATCTCTCCTCTACAAGCCCACAGCAAAAATTCGATCGGCATAGAAGCAATCTCATCTTTTTCTATAGCCTCAACGCTTACCTATACAGAAATGACCACAACCTGCATTCCAGACTTTTAACTTTTCTAACCTCTAGAACCATATGTCTAACTACCTACTGAATGTCTCCAGTGGAAAGTCCTTAGACACCGTAATTCAAAATGTACGAAACTAAAATCGTCACATTTTCTCATAAACGGACTCCTCCCCTGGGTTTCTTCTAGGTCAGTGAATGGTACAACCCTCTATCAGTTATCAACTCAAAACGTGGCAGTCCCCATAGAACCCTCTCTCTACTCCTCAAATCCGACTGGTTACTAAGTTCTTTTGATGCTGTCTCCCAAATATCTCAAATTCGTCCTCCTCTTGCCGTATCGCCCACTATATCATTACCCTTAGCTGAGGCCGCACCTGGTTTTGCTTAGACAATTATGACTTCCTGAGCTCTCTGCCCCTCAGAAAATTCCATTTTCTACACAGCTCCCAAAGTGTTCTTTCTTAATTCCCATGGTTCCCTATGTTTTCAGAATAAAATCTAAACTCCTTAGGTAGGAACTTATACGGGCTCCATTCTCCTGCACTTCTGTAGCCATATCTTCATCTATAACCAAATTAACACTCCTTAAACTCACTACAATTTCCTGCGGCCTCTCACCCTGGTCCGAGCGAACCCCTATCTGAAGGTTATCATCCTGAGGAACCCCTAGTCACCTGTCAAGAACCAGGACAAGAGGTCACCTCCTCTATGCAGCCTTCAGGAATCCCACTGCCCATCAGGGATAGCAGATGTACCTAAACACTCATCAGATTCTTTTATGTACTTGTCACATTGCAGAGCTTGTCTGTTTGAGTGACTGTCTCCCTAGATAACCTTTGAGATCTTTGGGGGAAGGGACCATGCCTCATTCATCTTTGTATCTCCAACACCCCCATGGTGACTGGCATCAAAGTGGCATTCAGTGAACACAGGAAAAATAAACGAATGCACCGTGGTTGTCAGAGGCCTAACTGTAGCAGATCCCCTGCTTTGCTTGAAAACAGGTATTTCAGCTTGATAGACTTGTATATAAAAACAGAGTATGTTGACTCACGTTGTTAGCCTAGGGGGCTCTCCCAAAGTAGGCTCTATGACTGAACTTCGGAGTGCTTGTTTTAATTGCTCAGAGGCCCCTCTTGTTTCTGTTAAATCTTGGTTACATTTCCATTAGATTTGTATGAGAACTGAAGTCTGAATATGCACCTTAAGTTCGGCAATTCACTTGGGTTCTGCCAGTTGCTTCCTATTGTCAATTACCTAGAGTCTGCAAAGGTCAATCTACGCCCTCTTCAAGATCAGAGCTACATCACATCTGACAAGTGAGTGGGAGGGAGACAGGTAGAATCCAGTTAGCCCCATCTGCCTCCCCAAATCCTTCCTGGTGATCGTTTACTGACCCTGGGCCCCACTTAGCCCCCCTCCCTTTCTGAGGAGTCCTTGCTCAGGGCACAGAATAATTATTTTCTGCTTGTGAAAACAAGGGTAAGGAGGGTACTAAGGGCATATTGAGGGCTGACATCCCTCTGTCTCGGGGTGAAGACACTTACACAGACCCATGGATGCTTGAGAGCCTGGTCAGCTGTGATACGTTTTGCAGGGTTTATGGTCAGCATCTGGTTGATCAAGTTCTTGGCTTCAGGGGTCACCGTGTCCCACTCTGGTGATGGAAACTAAGGAGCAGAAATGGGGGAAGGAGAAATATGAAACTTATGAGCCTCACACCCTGAAAGGTAGCTCTGTCTTCATCACAACTCCTGACAGTGGGACACTCTGTGCTACTTAATGCTGTGTGGCAGGGAGTTAGAGAAGCCCTGGGATATCCCAGCACCCGTGTCAACTTAAAGACTGGGAAAGGAAGACACAGCAAGCATGGTTAGAACACCAGAAGGTGAGATCAAAGCAGGAAGGGGACTCCAACATCTTCCGGTTGGAGTGATTCAGCGATGTGCCCAAGGCCCTCCTGCAGAGGAGGAAGCTTCCAGACCCTGTCTCTATGTTATGCAGCACATCACACCTCCATGCCCAAGAGTGTCAGTGGGCTCCTTGGTTTTACAGATACTAAGAATGGCTGTGCAAAAAAGTGGCTCCCTGGGACAGTAGGTGGAAAGAATTGTATGCCCATCCCTGGGTCCTCAAAGTCCCCAACCCTCCTTGTATCCCACCCCGTCCCTTTGAGAGGGCCCATGGAGTGGGAACAAACCAGTCCTTACATCGTAGGCTCCAGCCTTGATTTGCTGATACAGCTTGTGTTGATCCTCATCCCAGAAGGGAGGATATCCCACCAGGAGAATATACAGGATGACTCCTATGAGACAGAACACGGGTCACTGGGGTGAGTCATCTACTCCGCTGAGAAACCGAGAAAAGCCACATAGGGCTCAGAGCTACCTAGAAGGTCAAGGGTCATCCAGAGATAGAAGTGGATACCAGCCAATAATGCTGTGCCACTAGTCCTTCCTGCTATGCTTCAATCCCCATGACACCAGGCCACATCAGGGGTTTCTTTAGGCACAACACATCCTCAAAGGCATGGGCCAATCCCTCTTCGAAAAGGATGGCATAGAGTACATCAGGATCTTGGGGAGAGGGTGTGACGGAGCAGCCATCCCAGGGGCACTAGAGCAAACACCATGGTTTCACATAAACCAGACACTTGTGGGACCCACGAAGAATAGCAATGCCTTTTTCCCTCCGTCACTTGAAGTCAAGGGCCCTTAACACCGAGAAGCTGAGAGTGTGGAATGGGCTTACCGCAGGCCCAGATATCCACAGGTTTTCCATAGGGATCTTTCCTCAAGACCTCAGGGGACAAGTAACCTGGGGTGCCAGCAAAACCTGTAGCAGAAGAAAGGGCAGAGGCACACTGAACCCACTTCCTCTCTCATTAAATCCACAGCAGCAATTTCCCCCAAGTCCCTTCTCGCTTCTGATGCTTTTGCTACATAAACTCTCCGCGCATGGGCGGCAAGAGATAACAGGCTCAGATTCTGGTCGTGCCCGGAATCTAAAGCACAGGGCAGGTCCGTGTGCCTACCAGGAACTCTCCATCCTCCCCAGAGGCAGCAAGACCGCAGCGCTGACAACAGCTAGGATCACTGTACTGAGTCACGTAGGGCCAGAGGGGAGCTCTGCACCCTCCCTCTCCTCCAGTCTCTGAGGAGGCCAGGACCATTAAGGGTCTGGCTTCTAGTTCCGAAAGAGGAAGGCAGATCAGGAAGAGGAGGAAGGGCGGGGGCTGCGTTCCAGGAAGACAGGGTCACTCTTACCAAACCAAGCCTGCTGCTCTCCCTGTACTTCGATGGCTAGGCCAAAATCAGCCAGCTTGACTGCGGCACCCTTGCATTTACTCGCCAGTAGCAGGTTCTCCGGCTGCATGAGGAAAAGACAGAGCCCTGTGAGGCCCCCACCCCTAGGCCCAGAGGGAGCGTAGTTTGGGTGGGCCCCCGCAGTACCACCATCTGGCACTAGGTGGCAATAACACCCCACGAGCAGGAGGCAAGGGGGGAACTGGAGTAGTACCTTCAGGTCTCGGTGGACAATGTCATGCTGGTGGATGTGGTTAACGCTCTCCAGAATCTGATGTATACAGTGGCTGCAAAAGCAGAAGAAAAAGAAATGTCAGTGTACAGTTAAACCTCATTCACAACCACATGCTGTGGACTAAAGCACGTAACTCAGGTTTACAGGTTCACAGAAAATCACTGAACAGTTAAGTTTAAGTTAGAACCTCAGACTTTGGACATCATCTAGCTCAACCTATTCTACAAAAGAAGAAACTGAGTCCCAGGCCGATTAAGTGGTTTGTCCAGAGTCTCCTAGTAGATTACGGCAAAGGGGCAACTAGAACAGGGTCCACCAGGGTCCACCAGAGTCCACCAGGCCTCTTTAGACTATACAGGCGCAACATAACCCACTCTGTTCCCGAGATATTAGAGAGACCCCAGACCCCTGAGAAGGGGAAACCAACCAAACCCTTCTTTTCTTCTTTTTTTCCCTATAGTAACTCTGTTCCAGAAGAGGCTTGTGGTGGCAACTTAGGCAGGAGAGTCCAACTAAACTGACTTGTTTTGGGGTGGGTACACTCATGTTTATTTAAACATTTATTGAGTGCCTTCACGCAGGCACCAAGCTTTATTGTACTTGGCACCACACAGGCATTAAAGATGAGAAAGACCCAGTGCCTGCCCTGCATTCTAGTATGGGAGATAAAATGAGTACACAGACACTCTAAAAAACAATGCAATACTTAAGAGGGGTCCAAACTGGGTACCTAAAGAGGATTTTTCTTTCTTTTTTTACATTTTTTTATCCTCACCTGAGGACATGCTTATTGATTTTTATTGGGGGGCGGGATGGGGGGGGGCGGGAAGAGAGAAAGGGAGAGAAACACTGATGTGAGAGAGAAACATCAATCAGTTGCCTCTCACATGTGCCCCAATCGGGGACCAAACCCACAACCTAGGCATGTGCCCTGGCCGGGAATCAAACCCACAACCCTCCGGTTCACGGGGTGGCCCTCCAACCAAGAGAGTCACACTGGCCAGGGCCCTAAGGAGCATTTCTGATCATGATTTTACATAGAAAAAGACAAATTACGACAGGGTCACATTCATGATGATTCTTTTTTTGAAGATTTCTCATAATTTATTGCGGTTATAGGTCATTAATAATGAACAACGTTAAAATAAAAACGTGAAAGATTATCTAAGTTTTAAAATATTCATACTATTAATAGCTTAACATAGTGGACACTCTTTCTGTAGGTAATCAGGCTAAAATCATCCAGAGCTAAATAAGTGTGTATATTAATTGTCCAAGCTGATTCTTGAATTAGGCTGCCCAACTTCCAAGTCATCCTGCCCCACTCTCAGTCAGACTCTTGGCAGACAATGTTGACAGTCTAGAGCAGTGGTGAAAACTGGGGGACAATTTTGCCTCCCAAGAGACATTTGGCAATGCCTGGAGACATTTCTGGTTGTCAGAACTGAGGGCGGTGCTATTGGCATCTAGTGGGTAAAGGCCAGGGATGCTTCTAAACCTCTAACGCACAGGAGTCAGCGGGGAGGGGGTCTCACAACAAAAAATTATCTGGCCCCCAATGTCAGTACTGCTGAGGTTGAAGAATCCTGGCCTAGAGAATGGAGCCCCAGACAGAGGGTACTACCAGGTATATGGTGCAGGCTTGCAGTGCCTGGGGGTGCTGGGCTGGTGACCTGGACTTATTACTCCTTCCTTCAAGTCTGATACTCGGGCTTCCGCAATAGCCAAAGGGGCTTATGAGGCTCCAGCCTCCCTACAGGATACAGCCCAAGAGTAGGCCAATGAGACTTTAAGACTGAGCTGAAGAGGCGAGTCTCCACAGAAATGTATAATTAGAACAGAGCCAGGCTAGCAGGGAGAGCCTTCTGGCCAAAAATGGCAAAAGTGCGAAGTGTCCCAGCAGAGCCAGGCCAAGCCCACTGGTACAGTCACACCGCACCCCACCCCCCCACCCAGCTCTCCCTCCTCCCCATCAGACTCCCTGAGCTATCACCACCTCCTTCCACCCCACAGCCTGGTCCTCCCCTGCTGGCACTGGAATTCATCTCCCCACTTGAGAATTTTTCCAGAGGCTGAAGCATCTGAAATTGATCAGCAAACACTGGCCTCTCAGTTGAGAAATTGGTGAGGGAAGCTGTGCTCCCCCACTCTCCAGAGGCAGCCGGGCCAGCCGCCACATGTGCCAGAGAAGCTGCAGGCAGGATGATCAAAACCAGGTTGTAAGGACATCACCCTCAGAGAAAACTTAGGCTGGGAGGAGCCGAGGCAGGAATGGCAGGCCAAGCAAGTGCCCAGGGCTGTGGTGTGGGAGGAATTCTGCTGTGTCACATGAAGGAGCTGCCAGGGCTTCCATGGAAGGCCTGGGGCCAAGAGGTGTGGCAGAGGAATGGTCCTCCGGCCACAGGAGCCCCAAAACAGGACTGGTCATGGTGGTCAAAAGACAACGTGATGAAGGTTGAAATCTCCCCAAAAAGTTCCCCAGTGGATGATTAACCCTTTGAGACGTAAACTGTGTTTCTCCATCTCTGGATCATCCCCAGGATGCATTATACACGGTAGAATTTGTTGAAGGGGAGAAAGGGGATAAGGAGGGCCCTTGGGCATGCCTGCAAGTACATAGTAGGTGCAAAGGAAAGGTACTTCTGGGGTGATGAGGTAAACGAGACTTGTAAGAAATTGCAGGGGAACAGGAAAAAAAAATTTGCCCTGGTTGGTGTGGCTCAGTGGATTGCGCGCTGGCCTGCAAACTGAAAGGTTGCAGGTTCGATTCCCAATCAGGACACATGCCTGGGTTATTAAGGGCTGGGTCCCCAGTTGAGGGCCTACAAGAGACAACTGATTGATGCATCTCTCACACAGTGATGTTTTGCTCCCTCTCTTTCTCCCTCAGTTCCCCTCTCTCTAAAAATAAATAAAATCTTAAAAAGAAAAAGGTCTGCAAGTGCTGAATTTTTAACTTTTTGTATCACCCACAGAATACAATCTGAGTCCAGCTCTACAGAATCTTTGTCCAGGCACAAGCTCTTCACCAAAGACTATTCAAATAGACATAATGCCTGGTCCCCTAAGATGGCCAAAATTTACACTTGAACTAGAGGGCCCTCATCTCACCTGGCATCAGCTTCACTGTAGTATTCTCTGGCCACGATGTCTTCAAACAGCTCTCCGCCAGTAACACTGCAACCAACAGACAAAGAGGGTCAAGGGAGGCAGGCCAGCTGGCCAACCCCAGCATCCAAGAGGTAACAAAGAGGTCATACTATAGAACAGCTTTTAAAGAAATCCTAACTCTGTGTGCATCTCATCCAAGAGCCCAGAACACACTCAGTCCTTCAGTGACATGGGGCTTCTCCTTGGGGTAATGTGGGCCCTCCCTTCCTCCTGCACATTTGTTCTTACAATCTACATATGGCTAATACTCAGGCAAAGATGAATATACAGGGATCTAAGAGAAAATAACTGACCTACTCAGGAAGTCATAGATTTGAGACCAACATAAACACTAAGATACAGTTGCCCAGAAAGAACAGACCTACTACTTGAAGTTGAAGAATAATGAGACTACGGACAGTGACCCAACCTTGAAAAATACCAAAGAGGCATTTCCAGGAGGTGAAGAGCCACTTTCAAGATATTAAACCACAACCAAAGTGGACGAGAGACCAACTGGAGCCCAGTTTACAACGAATAAAAGCTATCTTCGAGCTCTCAGAATTTTTAACGTCATGTAAACAGCTGCATTCTATTTCTCTGCTAAGGACAACACACCAAGAAATAAGAAGAAGGCATATGCACAAGGTGTGCTGCTGAACAGAATGTGACAGCCATGCCATTCTGAGGTCTGGGGTCCGGGGGAGACACTGAGTGAGCAATGAGACCCCCTCAGCAACATGCCCCTTACCAGAGGAAGTTCAAAATCAAATTCTTCCCCTAGGGCAAAGGAGAGGGACCCTTGGCAGAGGCTGAGGACCTAGTTTAGGCCTTTTTCCGAGACTTCATTTTGAACTAGCTGGCGGGAAAGGCCCTCACACCCTAAAAAAACGGCACTTACAGGTCAAACACGAGGTAGTGAAACCCTTCTTCAGAAATACTGTCATGGAGGCGCACTGCAAGAGAGGAGACCGGACAGACATTAACAGAGAGAAAACTTGGAAATCCTCTTCCTCTTCCTCCTCAGCAGCCCCACCCCCGGCCCCATCCCGTTGGCCTCACGGGGTGGGCTGTCTCCTGAAGGAGTGGCAGGGAGAAGTAGTGGCACTCCTCCATCCAAGGTTATGTAGCCACGGAGCAGACAACCAGATCCCGGGGTCAGCGCTCTGGTCGCCGCCTCCGACTGCCTCAGAGGTAGGCAAGAGAGAGAAGCTTCACAGCCAAGACAGAGGATATGATGTGTCGGTGTGATGTGCAGAAGCAGCAGGACGCTCACCACAGGGGACAGAGAACGACAAGATGGGACAGCTCAAGAGCTCTTTCAGAGGAATAAATGGGAACAGAAGAATTAAAGGGAGAAAGGAAGTGGGAGAGGCGGAGCCCAGCAGGAAGGCAGGTGGCGCGAGGATGATGGATGGTGAGCACGGGAGGCAACACGCAAGTTCAGGCAAAGACACCAAGAACTGTTATATTAAGTGCTTATTAAGTGCCAGACTTTGTGTAAGCCTCTTTGCATACATTCTGATCCTACAGACATTTATTGAGCATGTACTATGTGCCAGACCCTGTGCTAGGTGGTTTAGAGATTTATAAAGGACATAGAGCCTGCCTTCAAGGAGTTTATTATTTCTGATGACCACCATGAGATGAGGACACAGGAGGTTCAGGGACCTCGAGTATATCTTGCCAAAGGCCAAACATATGGTGGGTTAAGATGTGAATCCAGCTCTGTCTCCAAAGACTGGTCTACACTACTGCTTCCTATAAGACACGTGGAGTGGCCCACACGCCCAGGCAATAAAGTGATGGAGCCAGGGAGAGAGACCATGCACAAATATACCTATAACAGTGTCACAGACGGGTCTGGGAGGCTACCATGTGGAGCGAACTATGGCAACTCACAAACTGCAAGAGAAGGCTGGTGAGCAGAAGCCCCTCCCACTCCTCGCCTCCACAGCTCTTGGGCAAAAAACCAACCTAATGTCTTCTGAGGTCTTCTCCTCAAGCTTCTGCCCACAAAACCACCTCTGGATGAAATGCCAAGCTCTGAGCATCATTCTAATGCAAATGCAACGTGATGCTTTGGCTGACAGTCCGGCTGTTCCTGTCCCTTCCCTCACCTGAACTCTCTTGATGGAAAACCTCAGGTCCAAAAGGCTCCCTCTGTTTGACCTTTGACCCAGCCCTCGGCAGTTTCAGGAGCACCTCACAGAGCACTTCAGGAATGGCCTGACACCAAACCCACCAGCGAGGTTCTTGAATACAGAGAAATCACCATTTCCCTCCGTTGGCCAGACCCAGGCTGCCAACTGCCCCAAATGACAGCTTCCATTTCCAGCAGCAGAGCGTTTCATCAGGACTGAGGCGCTTCCCCACATCCCCTCCCACCAAAGCAAGATCAGCCAGAACACAGAACACAGGCACTGAGCCCTTGCCAGAGCTCCATGGCTCTCCTCACTTGGCAAATGAGGACTCGGACCTGCCAGGCTTTGACCCAGGGCCTACCAACGGCTTACACTTCCTACTGCCTTCCTTATTTGATCCGATCTGGTTACTCAACCCCAAATCCACTCCAAACTGAGTATTTCTACGATGTACCAATGGGATCAAAGGCAGGTGGTACTTCTAAAATCACTCCCCCTCAAACCGTTCTCATCGCTCCATGGGCAAATGTGCTGCTGTTTCCCTAGGCCTGCAGGTGACAGAAGGAGCTACAGCCAGGCCCCAGCCTCCTTCCCGCCCTAGCCAGCCCAGGCACACGGACGCAGGCCACCCCAAAGCCCTGCCGCCACTCTCCTCACTGGGCTTCTCTGGTCCAAGTCAGTGCGGCGTGCTGAGTCCTGCTGTGGCTGCTGCTCCCTCACTTCCAGGACGACTTTCCATTTAATTAAAAATTTGCTATTAAAAAGCATTACAGTGTGTAATACAAATAACCCCCTGGAAATCAGCTGTCCCAGAAGCTAAAAACCAGCCTCATTAGGGAGGTGACTAACAGAAAGAGGGTGGTGAGCTCACAGGACGGCAGGTATGGTGCTAACAACCACTCCTGGGGGGTCCTGCTGCCTCCCCTGCCTCCCCCAAACCCTCACCCTACCCCACCCCCAGCACAGCAGAGCAGGGCTGAGAACAGGGCAGAAAGTGCAGGTACCCGCGCTTATGCCGACAGGGAGCCACTGGCACATGCGCTTGTCCAGGAAGGCCACACACAGAGCCCGGGGGGGGGAAGCCAGGCAGGGAATCAGGGGGAGACTTGCCCTCCCAGGCCACCTAGCCCAGAGAACAGCTTGGCCGCGGGCACCAGAGCAAGGCTTCACCGAGACAGGGAGGGACAGGCCCATATCTGAAGAAGCCTGGTATCGTTTTTATTTTTCCATTTGTAAAGAAAATTAATAGGAACTGAGAACAAGAGGCGAAACTTAGACTTCACCAGTCTAAGAGCCTACCTAGCAGATTCTTAATAATAATGATCCAAAGTATAGAAAGTAACACTTACCTGAGCTGTTTCTATGCGCTAGGCCTTGTGCCAAGGGCTTTACACATGTTATTTTATTAAACTCTCATAGTAACTTTGTGGCACAGGCACCTCTATTACCCTAACAGGAGAGAAAACTGAGGCTCTGAAGAAACTCACACAAGGTCATACCAAGTGGCAGAACTGAGACTTGAAGCCAAAACAAACTGACATCAAGATCCTTGATATTGTAGAATTGCCCACTGGGGAGTCACTTTCTCCATCCTCTTAGGCAAAGGAGCGAAAATCTATCCCCACTATCCCTGGTCATTCTGATTCACTCATCAATGTCCATTTGGCACCTGTGAAGCAGGTGTGGCTGTACATGCCACGGATTCGGCTGGGAAGACGAGAAACCTGGCCCAGCCACCACGGAGCTTCTAGGTGAATGGGGAAGATAGGCTTTAAACCAACTCTACGTCCAAAAACAGGAATGGGGTTTTAAAAAAAAAATTAATAAAAGTTTTATTAAATCATTTAGACTTGAAAGAAGTCACAGTAGTTAACACACTTACGTGTGTTCTATGTACCACCAACCCAAATGGATTGAGTTCAGAATTTTTATAAATAAAAAATAAACATAGTCACGGTGAAAAATAAAACCATGCTAGCAAGTTAGATGATTAAACTGTTATCTATAATCAGTTTTCGGAAAGTACCAATCTACAGAATTACATATGAGGCACTTAAGATTTTATTAGGTTTTAAAAAGTCCATAATTAAAGAAGTTGGCTGTATGTAATATGTGATTCTTTTCTTACTACGGCCTTTTTTTAATCCCCAAACCAAACTTTTGACCAATTTACATAAAAAGCCTCATTCCCTTTTTCGGACGTAAGGCACACACACACACGTGGTTAAGTACGACTGTGCTGAGGGCTATGAGGTAGAAATAAGGTATGCTATGGGTGCGTGCGACAGAATAATCTGACCCCTAGCCCATTCCACAGTAATGAGAGGGCATGAGGGCCAAGGAAGGTCAGACCAAGTCTACCAACAGGAAGATCTGGAGAAAGGAGTATAAAGCATTTAGTACAATATATTACAGTGATAAGCCTAATTATTGTTGTTTACAAACTACAGAAGGAAGAACAGGACAAAAAACACCCACTTTTCCTTGAATTAAAAAAATTTTTTTTAAAGATTTTATTCATTTATCTTTAGAGAGAGGAAGGCAGTGAGAAAGAGAGGGAGAAAAACATCAATGTGTGTTACCTCTCACATGCCCCGCACTGGGGACCTGGCCTGCAAGCCAGGCATTTGCCCTAGACTGGGAATTGAACCAGCAACCCTTTGGTTCGCAGACCGGCACTCAACCCACTGAGCCACACCAGCCAGGGTTACCTGATGTTTCATACCTTCAAGGGCTGACAAAGCCACAACCCAAATATTGTGGCTATTTCCAATTCTTTGAAACCACCCAACAATATGCCATGTTTTAACTAACAAAGCATGGTCAAAAAACACTAAAAAAAAGTGTCACTGTTAATATCTGCAGCAAAAGCACAGTAGGAAAGAGGCCCTGTGCCCGGGGACTGGTGGGGGACTGAGGATGCCCACTCGGAGTGGTAAGAATTTAAGAGCTGCTCAGTTATGATCCAACATTTCCTTCTTTTCCTTTTCAACTACTTTTGCTACACTTACTGGTAGCTGAATGGATCCTGGGTCCAAAGGCAGCCTAGTTTGAATACCTCGCGAACTAAGTTGGGGCTCGGGTCTAGGAGAGATCATTTCTGGCCATTGGAATCTGTTTTCATCTTCATTGATTTCCTAGGCCTCGTTTCCTCGCTGAACCCTCCTCTCGCAACAACTCCACAAGGAGGCACAAATGACAAGACGGAGGCCCAGGTGGCAAAATAATATGCCGAGAGTCACAGCTACTAACCAGCAAATCCCAATTCAAACTTGGACCTGACGCCAAAGCCACAGACCTTTGCTTCTCCACAAATATGGTCCACAGACCAGCATCGCAAGCATCACCTGAAGATGCAAGGAAGCTCCATCCCAGACCTACTGAATCAGATCTGAATTTTAACATGATCCCTAGGTGATCCATGAACACATAAAAGTTTGAGAAGTGCTGCTCTAAACCGCAAGGCTAGACTATGATTGAAATTGCTGGGGCAGCTCAGCACGACGAAGGAAGACAGAGTCTATTCATCAGAGGAATTTGGAGCAGGGAGCAAGCAGATCATAGGTGGAACACAGTCCATTCAAACTCTAGACAATTAGCACTCCTGCTGTTTCCGCCCCTAACTCCACTCCTCTGGCCACTCTCCTAGGGTTGTTTTAGGTTCTGCAACACACCTCATAGGCCTTTTCTTTTCTTTTTTCTCTCAAGTTAATAGACTTCATCTTTTAGAGCATTTGGGTTCACAGCAAAACTGAGCAGACAGTAGTACACAGAGCTCCCACATACCCTCTGTCCCCACATATGCACAGCTTCCCCCACTATCCACATCCCCCACCAGAGTCGTACAACTGTTAAAATCGGTGAACCTAATGATGCATTGTCATCACCCAGAGTCCAGAGTTTACATTAGGGTCCACTCTTCCAACAGGCTTTGTACTCCTGGGACAGAGTATCTATTAGAGAATAAAGCTGGGGATGCCTGGCTCCTTGCAGCAAATTCTCTTCTTCCTCTGAAAGCCACCAGAGTTAGACCATCAGCTCTTTGCTCTCCGCTTCCTCAACTGAGCACCACTCTTGGCTGATCCACTGGTATCCTTGCGGCATGGAGTTTAAAGAGGCTGGAGCCAAAAGGGCCACAGCGCTCAAGGGTGAAGCAGCGGGGAGACGAGAGGAATAGTGAATTAGGGGGACAAACTGCCTCCTCTCCTGCCACAAGCCAGGTCAGGATCCATAGCAACCCCGGCCTCCTGGACCCACAGCTCTGCCACAGCTCCTGGAGCCCTGGTTCCCAGCGGAAGCCAGACAGCCTGGCCAGCCAGCTCTCCCAGGACACAGTCCTGGCTCACCCTTTCCTCTCCCTGTCCTTGATCCCAGAATAGGGCCTCAGACCAACATCCCTCAGGATCTGGGAGCAAGCACGAAATGGGAGCTCAGTCCTAGGCAGTCAGATGCCGACGGGTGGGTGTGACTCGCCCGGCCTTGTCTGGGTCTTGCTATCTCCCTAACAGAGCGGATGGCTAGAGTAGGTCGTCTCTCCTTCTGCCTTAATTCTGAGTTGGGGGCAGGTGGTACAAAGAAAGGGCTACCAAACCAAGTAAAGTCTATAAGGTCAAAAAGTATGTATTTCATTTCTAGAAGGAAAATTTTTAAAAGGTTAGAACTTCTTCTTTTTTTTCCCCCAGCTACAATCCCATTTTTTTGTCCTCCCTGGTTGTTTTGTCCCTCAGTTGTCTTTATTCTGCCCGAACCATTCTGTGGTCACCACGCCTGTGCTGCAGGCGATGCAGACCTGGCTCTGCCTCCTGCCCCACCTCTCCCACCCCACGTTCTCCTTCCTCCATGAGGATAATTCATCGCTGTTCTACCAACTGGTCACAAGGAGCATAAGGAGAGAAAGTTGCTGACCTCAGACCCTGACACCAGGAACTAGAACACCAAAATGCTTCCGTGTTTATGGATGGCTTTAATTACCCGCGTTTTTTCTTTCTGTTCTAGCACTTCTAGGTCAGAGGTCACAAGCTCACAAAGCCTACAGGCGCTGCACAAGCGGTGCAAACGTGACACAACAGGGAGTGGCAAGGACAGCGGCCAGTGGGCTCAGGGGCTCCCACTGCCCCGCCCCCACTGATTCTGGCCGTGCACGGAAGGGGGCTCCGCAGCACCAAGCCCTCCGATTTGAAAGACTGGGAAACAGAATTTTTTGTCAAAACATAAAATCTCATTTTTAAATACTGACTGGCAAATAATAAAAATATTTTTAGACCGCTCAGCCAGCCAAACCAAATATGCCGGAATTTGTGACTGCTGTTCTAGGTGCTCCTCTCTGTCGTGTCTCTCCTATGCTGGTCCCCGCCATGCAGTTTTCAGGTGTGAGTCGAAGTTCAAAAGATCGCCCAGGAGCCCCAGTAGTTCCAAGCCCAGGGCCTGTCGGCTGAGAGCTGCTGGCTCCACGGAACATACTGCACCAGGCAAAGCTGAGCACTTGAGCACTGGCTATGCCAATCTGCTTCGGGTGTAATCCAAGCTGCTGATTGCCATCTATAAAGCCCTGCATGGTTGGGGTTCTGGTTACCTCAGAGGTGCTCCTCTCCCCTTGGGCTGGAGTACGACCTCAGCTCTCCCACATAAATAGCTCACGTGAAGCATTTTAGCCCGAGATCTGGGAAGCCAGAGGCTGAGTAGCTCGGGAGGAAGCATCGAGCTTCAGCAAGCTGCCTGGCAGCCCTGGCCGCCGGCAGAGGACAGAGGGTGGCCTCCGGGGCACCGAGGGAGCCCTGGCATTTAGGCCATGCCTGAGGAGCATGGAACACATGTTTTTTTTGTGATGACTCAGGGTTTTGGGGGAGAACCTAGGAAACGCTCCCTGCTCTGCCTCAAGTCAAGACTGGGGTTTCTGCTCAGACACAGCAGCCAGCCGCCCCGTTTCCATCCTCCCTGTGAGAAGCACCAAATCAGGGCCAACGCTTTTGGCAAAGACGATTTCAGCTGAACAATGTAAAACTGAGCCAGAGTGGGCTGTGGCAGGCAAGCCTCCTCAGGCTTGAGAACAACCAACAATGTGCTCTTGTCCCCCGAGTCAGGGTGGGAGCAGGGAGAAATCCTCTTCATTTTTCCTCCTTCCCCATCTGAGCGGCTCCCGCCATCCCTTCGCCAGAGAAGCTAGGCGGGTGGACAGCCTGCTTTTCTGGCTCTGGGGAGTACAAACAGGAGCACCATGGAAACCCCCAGAGTGTGCACGACACTGCAACAGGAACAAAACTCTTTCAAGTCCAAAAACAAAATCCGGGCCCTCCTAGGATGGTCATGGAGGGCCCCTGGGGAGGGATGCTGGCAGGCTCCGAGCCCAGAACCTCACACGCTGAGGACCTTGGACCTCAGCCCAAAGATGGAAGGAGGAGGGAAGAAACGGTGTCTGAAACCTGTTTCGATACCTTACATCCCAGCCCTGAAGTGGTGCTGTAGGTATGAAGACACCTAGGTCTCAAAACTAGAATGTCCCGGAATTCTGAGCAAGACAGGGCTGCTTCCCCGCTTGGGAAAAACAAGACACCAGGAGCAAAAGCCCAGGGACAGAAGGAGTTCCATATACAAAAGCAGTGGATCTCTGTTCTCCACCCCCTGCTACAGAACGCCCATGAAATACTCTATACAAGCACACTTACCAATATTTGGATGTTTTAAAAGTCGGCATATCCGGGCCTCACGTTCTAGTTTCTGGTGATCTAAAAGCAGAGGAGAGAAACCAAAAGCCATCAACCATCCTTTCTGTTTGTGGTCACCTGGCTATTCATACTCCTTCAATTCTTAGGCACCAACTAGGCACTTTTTACAATGTGCTGAATGAATGTAGCAAGTCACAGCAATCCCGGAGACAGGTACTATTACCACCCTTTCCAGATGAGGAAATGCCTTAGGAAAGCACCTCAGACTGGTGAGCGGCACAGCCAGGATGTGAATCCAGGCCTTCGGCTAAACTCTGGTGCTCTTCCCACTATTGTAGGGATTTCATGGGGGCCAGGGTGTCCAAAATCTCTTTCTCATTAGAAATACTAATAAGAGCCCAGTTTTATTTAGCGCCTGCTGTATGACCAGGTACTGTGCTAGGATTTTTGCATATATTCTCTACTTGAGTCTTCACAGCAACCCTAAAACATAATGGTGCTGACAACAAAGATGATGATGATTTGAAAAACTAATCATAGGTAACATTTATTGAGAGCTTACTTCTACGCCAGGCAGATACATCTTTTAATTTATCCTCATAATAACTCTAACGAGGCTGGTACTATTACGATGCCCATTTTACAGAAACCTGCTTCTCCCCAGGATACCCTTGGGCACCCACTGCTGGGGCACTCAGGCTCTGGGGCTCCTCTACTTTGGTGAGATGACCAGAATGCAAGAGTCCCCAGATCCAAGCAAGCCGCACTGGCCAATCCCTTCCACAGGAAAGCAGAAGGAGAGGGTACTGCTACTCTCTACTTCACGAGCTCTACTTATTGGAATCCTTCCCAAAGTTTTCTCTGCTCCTTAGTGGACATCACTTCCCCGCCCAGTGATAACCCCCTCATCGCCCACTGAATCTCTCAGAATTCTCACATCATACATTACATCAGTTATCTTTCGATCACAATCTCTTCAAAGGGTGGGGCCTGTCTGAGTGGTGCTTTCTAGAGTTCCTTCCATAACAGGGGCCTAATAAGGGTTTTTAATAACATCAGCAACAGTAGCAGTAACTATTATTTACTAAGCATTTACTATATGCCAGGTAGCAGCATGATGATCGTATTTCATCCTCACAGAAATCCTGTAAAGTAGGGTGTCTGTTTAGCTCTAGTACATTGCAAGTGAGGAAACTGAGACTTCAACAGTTAAAGTAACTGCCCAAGGTCACAGAGGCAGTGGATGCAGGTGGTTGGAGCCTAGAACCCTCTTTCTCCATCACTGTGCTACGATGATCAGATAAAGAACAGTGATGGCATCAAGTAAAGACTCCAGGCTTTGGGGGCCACAGTCCAGTTCATCCCAACATCTACAGGCCCAGGTCTTTACATCCACACCTGTCGGCAATTCGAGTCTCCCTCACTGGGGGCTTCTGCCCACCCCACCTCTACCCTAAACAGCAAAGAGCCTCTGTGACGCCCCCCATGACCATCACAACCCTCCTGCTGGGCCAGTGCTATGACTGTCCCTGCTTCACAGATGATGAAACTGAAGCCCAGAGACTTGCCTGATGATCTACAGCAGGAAAGGGATAGAAGTGGGGTTCAAACTCGGGCCTAAGATAATGTAGTCTGCGATAAGGAAGGGATTGTAGACTAGAAGGAATTCATATTTATTCTTTTACCAACCCCCTCCCCCAGCTTTGTGCTAAACTTTCCCTCTAACGACAGCTCTGCTTTGTGGAAGAAGGAGGTAGGGACAGGCAGAGATTAGTTCCTGCTGCCCAGCTAATCCATCCCAGCTGCCCAAAGATCTGGGTCAGGCCTTCCTTTCTATCCTCGGGTTCGGCATGACCACTGACCAGGATGTAGTCGGGAGAACGCCAGGTAATCCCACGCTCCCACATAGCCCAGTGATCCCTCAGTCCTGGGCACCTTCAGAGGGCGAGGTAGTCAAGAAAGCAACGACAGTCCTGCCTGGTGCAGGGGGGCTCACTTCTTCAGGCTCTGGCCTGGAGGACATCAGAGCTAACCCACCTTCCTTTTTCCCTGGGGCTTGGGGTTAGAGGTACCAAGCTAGCCATCCCCAAAGCTGCAGACCCCCTAGCCCTCTTTCTGACCATTCGCCTCACCACCCTCCAACCCCCAACCCTCCGACTTGGCTGCCTGGGCAGGTGCAGAACAGCATCTTACTATGCGGAGGTGGCAGCTAAGGGGAAGGCCCAAAAGATTAATGTTTATCTCCTCCCTTAAGTCTCTTACTGGCTAATGGTTACAGTCCCACAACAGCAACAGCACTAAAAATAAGGGTGCTCTGGCTTTATCAGTGACTCAGAAAGGGAAGAGAAGAGACAGATTCATGCTCCCAGCTCCTCGAAGGAGTTGTCCAGAGGGTCTGTGTCAGTCACTTAGGGCAACCCTAACTCCAAGGAGCTGAGCCCCACGTTCTGCGTGAAGCTTGTGTCTTCTCTAAACCCCAGGCTGTGTCTTGGTCCTTGCTCTAATCCTTTGCCATGGAGTCCCACCACTAACACATCAGCTTTGGAGTGAAACGGCACCGGGCTGAGTCCCCGCACTGCCAAGTTGGGCAAGTTATTAAATCCATCTGAGCCTCATTCATTCATTCAAAAAATATTTACTGAGGCCTGTTATGTGTCCGGCACTTGATCTGGATGTTGGAATATCACAGTGAAAACAGACAAAAATCCCCGCCCTCACGGAGCTGACCCTCTAGCGGGCCTGGTTTTGGGGGAAAGGCAGACGACAAGAACTAGATGGCACGGTCGATGTTGTGGCAAGCGCTATGTAGAAAAATAAAGCAGGGAAGGCGGTCACGGAAAGCCTCAGCAAGGAGGTGACATTTGCTTAGGACCCAAAGGAGGTGAGACAGTTAGCCAGGCACATTATTTTGGGAAAAGAGTCCCCACTTCTAAAATGGAGGCAGCAATATCTGCGAATTACATGAGGTAACTGGGTAAGTACTCAGTACGGTGCCTGGCAGCCTCCTTTCCAAGGGCCCGGGGATAAGATGGACAAGGCCTCCAGGTCAGGCTTTGTGGCCGCGGCTATTCCCAGATGTTCAGGGAGCTGGGCTGACTCTCCCTTAGCCTGGGCAGCCACAGGGCATACTACACACCAACTGAGCCCTCGGACCGGCTCCATCAGCCTTCCTGGGGGTTGGGGGGTTCCTCCGCTCCTCCCATCCACAGCCTGCAGGTAAGGTCAGCAACAGGGGCTCTCCCAGAGAGCAAAGCCCAGGAAGTGTCACTGCTTGCAGGATCCCTCCTCTTCCTCGGCCTCAGCCTCGCCGGCTGTGGCGCCCTGCCATGCAGCTCTGCTCAATGAGCCGTGTGGTTTCTGCCGACCACACTCGCCCCTGCCTCCTTCCGCCACGCACCACTGGCCAGCACCCCAGCCTCTCCAGCTGTTGTCTCCTGTCCCTTTTCCACTCTGTCCTGTGTCCCCTCGTGGTTGATGTATGGGAAAAAGGAGGGCTCTACCCCAGCAGCAGCAGGGCTCCGGAACGAGTATGGTTTGTAGAGCCTCTTTCCCAACTGCAAGGGCAGCCCCAGCTAAACACAGACCCAAACCCCAACCCTAAAAGGAATGAGGCCACTGAACTGCCTTCGTCTACAGTGGTAGGTCCAGGCCCTGGCTCAACAACCCAAGGTGATAACACACCAGCCACTCTTGTCATGAAAGCGTCCTTCTTCTTCGAGACGCACCTCCTTCGAGCGCCCACTGAGCTCACTGTTCTTAGGGAACAGCTTAGACCTGCCAAGACTGACCTTCTTCCCACCCACCTTTCCACCAGGCTTGTCCCCGCCCCCCCCCCACCGCCCAGCCCCCCCTTCCTGTTTGACAACAGCCACTTCCCGCTTTTGCACAGGGCCACTTCCTGCCTGCCTGTGCGCTACTGCATGGAGAGAGAGACCCACCCCTGTCGGCCTTCAGCCCAGGTCCAACCACAGCCCTCTGCAAGGTTTTCCCCCTCAAGAGCAGAGGTGGCAAGAGGAGCAGAAAGCAGAAGCAGCTGTTATCAGGGACCAGCGTCAGGGCTCCCCCAGCAGCCCGCCGGGGGCAGAGCCAGGCCCTGAACCAAAAGGGTCCCTGGAGGACTTGCCTCTCCTGCCTCTGCCCGGGCACATCCAGACTTGGTCTAGGGCTCCACGAAGGACAGGTACCCTTCGCAGGAAGGGCAGGGAGGCGTGGCTAGATGCGCCAAGGGAGACAGGAAGGGGCGAGCAGACCGTGAGGAAACAGCATGCAGCAAAGGGGAGTGCAGAGCCCTAGTACCATCTCTCCCCTAGGACTCCAGGAGAGAAGCCTCCTCCAAATGTACTTTCCTTCCCTGTCAGGATCAGGGACCAGGGGGCTGGCCACTGAGTTTCCACAGCCCTAGAGGGACGTGCCCGCTGATTTAGTGACATTTCTCTAAAACCACAAATGCCACCACTAGCTTCAAACAGGATTCTGCTGCCCCCTAAACACACAACCTTCCCTAAGTGGGAACGGACGCGGAGCCCTGACTGGCTATGAGGACCCTCCTCAATCCCATCGCAGTGATGCCCCTGACTTTTCAAAGGGTGTTTCAAAGGTCCGTGACTGTGGTCCTAATTCTGTGAGTCGCTTTCTGCAGCCCCACTAATTTCAGATGCCAGTGTGGGGTGCCCCCTCCTTCTGCCCCACTAAATGTCTCCCCTCCTTCCTAGGCGGCAGAGGCCCCGTCCGGCCCCTGAGGCATCCCTCTGAGGAGTAGAAAGAAGGGCACTGTAGGGATTTGGTGTCATAATCCATGTTCTCCAGCTACTTATAAACAGCCCCTGGCCTTGGGCACTGACCAGCAGGAATCCCAAACCACAATCCCATTGACCTCGCCCTGACACCACGATGCCACACCCTTCCTCTTTGAATCCCACCATCCAGGTGCGGAGTCTCCAGTTAAAAGCAGCCTGTCCACCACGTGAGAGGGGGCATGCCTCCTATTGTCTTCACACCCATACACACCCCGGAACTGGCCGAGGGTTGTGAGCAGAGAAGGACAGGGCCTGACGTGGACCACGTGAACGCCACATGAACACCAAGGCTCCTCTGTCCTTTAAATTGGCATTCTCCCCTTCTCTTCAGTCTGAATTCAAGCAGTTTGAAGCAGGCAACACAAAGACTGGAGCCCCACTTCGGCCTTTGGGTCTTGGGACAAGAGAAGCTTTAACTAAAGAGGCAAAGGAGAGAGGTGCCAAGAAGTGCCCCACAGCAAAAGTCTCCCAAACCAGCTTGGACGGAGAAAATCCCCACGGGGTCACCAGCAAGCCCCGAGAAGGCAAGGCTCTGCCTCTGGACACTCTGGATGCTCTCATGGGTCAGAGCGGGGCCGGCCACTGAGTTCTCCATGCCCCCAGCAAGGCTCTGGGTGCCTACAGCCTTTGCCCACTGTTTTGGTGACATTTCCTTCATGGTAACCAGCCCCAAGTAAAACATCCCAGGAAGCAGCCCCTAAAAATAGCTCCTCCCGGGGCAGCAGCAAGCGGGGGGAGGAGAAAAGAGGGGAGCAGATGGGAAGCTGCTGGGGCTGCTGGGGCCCAGGAAGTAGAGACGGTGCTAGGAGGAGTGGCTGGAAATCTCCCCACCACTGAGGGGTCTGTACGCAGAGAGGTGGGTACAGACAGGAGCAAGGCCTCAGCCAGCAGAGAGGAGAGGTTTCCTCCACTGGTCTTAAGAGCTCTGGGCCTAGATGGAGTGCTATGGCAGTGACAGATCAGGATTCATCACAGGAACAAAATACCTAGAATCTGTGTCTTAAAGGGAGGACCCAAGGGGAAAAGCGAAGACCCCATCGCTTGAAGACGCTGGGGTCTGAACACTGGCAAAGTCATTGGCATAGCTACAGCTCAAAACAAACAAAACGTCTGTGCCTTGGTTTCCCCACTGGCCCCAAGGCAGATCTGTCTGGCCACGGGAAAATGTTTAAGGGCCTCCACTGAGAGGCACTCAAGAGGTGCAAAGTGCCCATCTCTTCCTGTCACCACCCTTTTGGCACCCATGGGATCAGGCGCTTGTTGCCTGCCAAGGCTGTCCAGAGAGCAGCGAGCAAAGAGCCGGGGGCAGGAGCCAGTCACACCCACCCCTCTCCTTCCCTGCCTCCAGCCTCAGAAGAGAATGGGGTCAGCCGCTCACCTCTAGGGTTTCAGCAAAGCCCTGAAGCTTGAAGCGCATCTTCTGACACGGAACAAGAGCAAGCAGCTGGAGCGAAGCAGGGGCCTCTCTTATGGGGTGGGACCCCACGATGCCAGTGCCCGAAGTCACTCTGGGAAGGGGGATGGGAGGGCAGGCTGACAGGCCAGTGTTGTATAAGCTAAGTCGCACAGCCCACAGCATGACTGCGTGAAGCTGGCCCAGCATATGCGCCTTGGCACAGACAAGGGACCTCTAGGTTGCTTCCTCATGCGCTTGGGAGGAAGAGTCAGAGGAGTTCAGTCACTGACACACAGGGTGTCCATTTCTCTGTCAACCAAAAATGGCCTGTTTTATCCTTAGGAGGAAAGCATGGTTTTACGCACAGCCCCCTTTAATGTTTCCTCAAGTTCCAGGGTCCCAGGTTCCAGGGCTGCAGAGATTCCTCTTCCTTCTCCCCTCCCTCATGGCTGCTTTGCCCTCCCCTCACTTCACCCAGATCCTTAACGGTAAAGTCTCCCTTGGAGATACCACAGGGGACACAAATGTCATGGGGGCTACTCAGGCCAACACTAAGGGGGTGGGGACTCTCAGCTGGCACCACCCAGAGGGATCCTATTTCAGTCCCCAGGGCCAGCTGGACCCAGAAAGAGACAGCCTTTGCCCTTCTGGTGGCCAACATACCACAACCCAGCCGCTCAGCTTGTCATAGCCTTGACCACGGACTGACATCCCAACCTGGGAGCTCAGGCGGAGGCCCCAAATCACAGAACAGCCCATGTACAACAGAGGGCCACACCCCAGCAGAGAGAGACACCACCCGAAGAAAGCTGGATTAAGGTGTGTCTGGTAAATCTCAGAAAGCAGGGTCAGAGCAAGTCGCACTGCTGTTGCTGATTTCAGGTGGTATTTCTTCAAGTGTGGCTCAGGGACCGCCTGCATGCAGACTCTGGAACCCCACCCCAAACCCCCAAAGCAGAGTCTCTGTGGGTAGAGCCCGGGAATCTTCATTTTAACCAGTACTTGAGGTAATCCTTATGCACACTAAAACTGGAAATCACTGCTTCGAGAAGTTTCAGCATTGCCCTAGAAGGCCATTAGGACAGGGAATCATAATCTACACTGTCTTCCAACATCTCCCACCTGCGTTGCGCCCCCAAGCACAGGTCTTTAATCTCACCTGTCCTCTCTAACAGTTGTGTCAGGCCTACAGGCTGACTCCACGGAGCAGAAAGGGGGAACCCTAGCCAGTACTGGGGTATAAGGGTTCCCGCAACTTGGCTCTGAGGTTCCTGAGAGCCAAAAAGTAAACGTGATGGATTATGTAGTCCCTTTAACCTATTCATTCAACGTGTAGAGGCTCTGCGTGTATCAGGCAGTTTGCAAGGCCCTGCCCACACTAAGAAAAGAAACAGATATAGTCCCTACCCTTACCTCCCAGGTCCTCAGGAAGAAGTAAGTGTTTGCTTACATTTGGCTTCAATAGGAATTTCTTCACATAAGGTATACAGAGTAAATAAATAAATATAGCAAGTGCTGTAACAGATTTCATAATATTGTTTCTGGTAGCACCTCTTAGTAAGGCCAAGTATCCATCAGAGTAAAAGTAACTAGAATGAAGATAAATGGTCCAAATACAGAGGTTTCTTATGATGGTAATTGTTCCAAGAATAAATCCTAAACTATGTATAAGAAAGAAAGGACCGTTTGCCCTTCAACTATAGCAATATGGGGAAGTGTTTTGGATGTAAGCAAGAGAGTACGATATAAAATGTTATGCTCCACCCCGGCTGGTGTGGGTCAGTGGACTGACGATGGGCCTGCGAACCAAGATGTCACTGGTTCGATTCCCTGTCAGGGCACATGCCTGGGTTGTGGGCCAGGTCCCCAGTTAGGGGCGTGCGAGAGGCAACTGATTGATGTTTCCCTCACATGTTGATGTTTCTCTCCCTCTCTTTCTCCCTTCCCCTCTCTCTGAAAATAAGTAAATAAAATCTTTAAAAATAAATAAATAAATAAATAAGTAAATAAATAAAATGTTATGCTCCATGAGGTGAAAATGTACATGCATATGAATAAAGATAAAAAGGGAATACGAAGATTAAAAAAAAAAGACCTAAGAGCTCAGGCTCCTGGGGTGCAGGGTGGGGGTGGGGGTGGGGTGCTCTAAAATAACGACTTATCATTGCCATCACCTGGCCCACCAGCTCCTGCATCCAAACTTAAAGGTCTCCTTCGGCCTACCAGAGAGCTCAGCTTGGAACCATGGGTTCCCTTAAGGGCCCCAACTCCACACCTATTGCCGTTCCAAAGCAAACGGAGTGACATTATATGACTCTCAGTGGCTTTCTGTAGACAGGCCAGCAGACAAAGACAGTGTTCAATGCACAGCCACATGAACACCCTACCTTGCAACCCAGCCACCAACATGGGCCTGAGGTCACAATGACAAGAAACAGCAGAGCAAAAGGAGGATTCCATCCACATCCCATGCCCCAGAAGACCAGGTGATCTCCCCCTCCCCTGCCCCCGGGCTTCCTGGGCCACCTCACCATGAATGCCAAGGAGAAGCAGCTTGATACCCTCTTTCTTTCCTTTCGGTTTGCAGCACAGAGAATCATAAAAAGAAAGAAAACAGGCAGGGAGACTCAGCAAACACAGCAAGCCCCTTCAGGCCCTTAGAGATGACCCTGGTGGACCCACCACATTCCCAGACACAGAAATCCAACACCTGTAGAGCTCTAGACAGACAGACAGCGACTAGTGAAACCCAGCCCCAGCTGCTGCACCTTTATAAAATATACAGCGTAAACTGAGAGGCTGCAGGAAGCCACGGCCTTCACTCCCTAACCCCATGGGCCAACCCTCTCCAGAAGCTCACATCCCCTACGCCCACAGCTACAGCACAGCTCCTGGCTTGCTCCCTCCATCTCCAAGACAACACGTTCCCACTCTCCCACCTCCAAACAGTGCTGGCACTTACATATTCCTGACCCCTCTCATCGGCCCCTATGCCTAGCAGCCAGGAGTAGGCCTCTGTCCCAAAGTTAACCTGGCACACAAACCATACAACAGAGCCCCCGTCTTGGCATAACCATCTCAAGAGAGGGGTAGTTGCTGTCTGAAGCATATAATCCTATACGAAAATTTTCTTCTTGAGGAAAAAAAAAATCAAAGAGAAATCAAACCTCACCTGGTTTGGGTGGGGAGGGGGGGAGAATGATTATCATTTAGGAAAGGCAGGACAAGGTTGAGAGCAGGTGAGGAGGGGAAAAAGACATGACCACACAGGTAAGGGAAATTCAGGTGAGTTGGGAGGGACTAGAAAATGACAGCCCAAGGTAGGCAACTCTACAAAGTCCCCTCACCAGCCATCCCCACATCCCATAGTTGGGCTCCCAGTTATCTTTCTGTCCCTGACCCCTGGGTCAGAGGACACTGATGGAATGAGAAAAAGCAAAGCACTGAATGATTAACTGGGGACACCAGACACCAGCCCCATTTCTGATGCGCCAGGGCTATGCTGTGTGGACACGGGAAGGTAAGCACTCTCAGACTGTCATCTCTGCCTGCACCTTGCATCCTTGGCCAGAGGATGCCTGCCAAAGAGCCCGGCCCACTGCGCTGCACCGCAACACCCCCCAACCCCAAGGGAGGAGTGCTTCTGACTACCCACATATCTCTATGGTAACCGTCGCCTCTAATTCAAGGTACCCAGAGAGAAAGAAAACAAACAAATAAGTCAACTTTATGGCCAGTGTAGAGGAACAGCAAGAGAGGGCGGCTGGGAGACAGCAAGACAACCTCTGCTTGTGGGGATGCAGAGAGGCCCTCCCAGCCAGGAGGCAGACAACCTGCTATATAAGTCCCAGAACAATTGTCAACATGACAGAAGTCCACTGTGGAATTTTATAGTTTCTCCAATACTTAGGGACATCTATTACATCTCGTACCCCAGAGAGGCCTGGGTCATTACCAGCCATAGCCTATGTCTTCCCCAGGCATCTGTCCTGGCTTCTAATGTATTTATGGCATCCTACTGCCCAGCCCTAATTCCCTTCTCTGAATCTCATAAAATTTGTCCCCCTGCTGCACCCTGCAGCCCTCAATGACCCCACCCATCCACATACCTTTGTACTCACCCGACCTGTTCACAGAGCACTTTACACTCTGCTGAGTCTATACCTATCAGGTTAGGTGAGTTTGGCAAGCACCCAATACAAGGTTCAGGGAGTGTAGGTTCAAGGTGTGAAAGACAGGGCCTGACCCTCCTGGCCTCAGGTACTCTCAGGCACTCAGGAGGATCTCACAAGTCAGGCTCCAAGGTCTGGCACTCCATGATCCTCAGACCCTGAGGCAATGCTGCTCCCACCAAGTCCAGGCCATTGAGAATTCCAGACCATGAGGCATCACCCTCCACCCAGGACAGACTGCATCTGCTGCTGCACCGCCAACTTTGTAATTTGATCAAAAAAGCAATCAAGTTCATCTGGCAGGATTTGTTCCCAGAAGCTCTCACCAGTAGCAACCTTCTCTGATGTTTACAGATTCCCTTCCCTTGGGAGTCTGTTCCGCCGCCTGGTGGGCAGGGGGAAGCTGGGTTTGTCAGAGCTGCTCACTTAGTGCATTTCCATCCCAAGTCACCACTGGGCACAAGGATTAGGATAAGCCTGGAGTGGGTACTACTGCCCCAAACAGAAATTCCAAATGCCCCAAATTAAGAGCCCTCCATTCCATGCCACCCACCATTCCCAATATCCTCCCGCTCTCTAAAAACCAAGCTCCCTGGGGCCTTCAGGGGCTGTTCCTCCCTACAGCTACCTATATCTCTTATATCTTCTTCACTCTTTTCCACCTGAGTACTTCCAGTTCCCCATACAACTCCTTTCCTGGCTTCAAAGACCAACCCTGAAACCCCAACTCTTCTCAAAGTGCTAAAATGCACAACCCCCAACTCCTGGAGTATCTTCAGAAGAAGCCATAGCCCCTGGAGGCACCCCAGGAAGAGGCCAAGCTGGGGAACACTCACCCCGGGCAGACAACTTCTTGGTGTTGATGATTTTTGCTGCATACTCCTGCGTAGAGGTTTTCTTCACACACCTGCGGACCACAGAGAAAGCACCCCTGGAGGGAGAAGGGGAAAAGAACTGGGACACCGAGCACAGCAGAGTAACACAGACAAGCTTCAGGTCTGAGGACAGGGATGCTCCCATCAACCTTTAGTCAAAATCACGCACACCAACATAGTGGCCATCATTATCCAACATGGGGCAGAAGGATGTGGCCAATGCGTGACAGTGAACAGGTGTGTGTGGAGGACGACCCCACTCCCACCCCATCTAGTCACTGGGCAAAGCAGCAGCCCCAGCCTCAGGTTATACATCAGGAGCTGGTGGGCGATGCTTAAAACACACACCTGCTGCATCACACGGACAGCCCTGTGGTCCGGGCCAAAAGAACCAGAGAAGAGAGACCTGCCCTTCTCTCAGCAGGAATAGGTAAAGATAGGGGAAGGAGAGATTTGAAACAGGGTATCGTCCCAGGAGAGAAATCTCCCTCAACCATGGGGAAAGGTGAGGCAAATGAGGCTCAAATCTCCCACAACCGTCTTCAGCCCCTTCATCCCACTGCATCCCGGCTCAGCTGACAGCACGGAAAGAGGGGGTCCAGTAGTGGATCTCAGACATCAATAGCTCCCCTTCCCCATGATATTTTCCGCTACTCTCCCCCTCCCAAATGGAAGCTCGCACTTTCCAGCTCTGGAAGCGTCTAGGGGGGCGGGCAGGGCGGGGGCTGCAGTGGCCGGGCTCGGCGCCGCGGGTGGGGGCGGGGGGGGGCCGGGGCTGCTGCAGCGGCCAGCTCAGTGCGGAGGGGAGGGGGATGCTGCGGCTGCGGCGCGCGGCTCCCGGGACCACTGCAGGGGTGGGGGGAGGGGACGGGGTGCTGCAGCACAGCCCAGAAGCCCGGCTGGGATCCTGGAAGCGGCACTAGCGGGGGGCGGGGCCGGGCACCAAACATCCCCCCACACCCCGGTACCGCAGCGGGGTTGGAGCTGCAGGGCCCGGAGGGTCCTGAGTGCCAGGCGCGTGGGACACGGGACAGGGTGCTGAGTGAGCTCCTGAGCAGGGCTGGGAGCGGAAGGTGAGCTGGCGGGGTCGGCATGAGGGGCGCCTGAAGGGTGCGGGAGGGGCGGGGCTGGAGGGCGCCCAGGAGCGGTCCGGGGGCTGCAGTCCCCACGGCAGCGCGAGGTGCAGCAGCCCGGACAGCTGCTGCAGGGCGCGGAGGGGGCTGCGGGGCAGGGAGCTGGGGGTCAGTCGGCCCCGGAGGCGGCGGGCGGGAAAGGCTGGGGGTGGGGCGGGCCGAGGGGGCGCTGCAGCGGCCGGTGCAGGGCCGGGGGGCGGGGCGATGAGCCGCATAGCGCCCGGGCGGCGGGGGCAGGGTTGGGGGCCGCGGCGGGCGGCGGGCGGCCGTACTTGCCGAGCTCCTCGAAGAGCTGGTAGTCGTCGGTGAAGCGGGTGCAGGTGGCTGTGGTGGCCATGCTGGCGGCGGGCGGACGCGGCGGTGCAGCCCGCGCCGACGTCGGTGCACAGTCACCGCCGCCCGGCCGAGGGAGCAAGAGGAGGAGACGGGGCTGAGCCCGGCAGCACCGCGAGACTTTACCGGGGAGAGCGAAGGAGGGAGTGACACCCCCGCGCCCGCCCGCCCCGCCCCGCCCCCAGCCCCGCCGGCCCCCCGCCCGGCCCCCGGCCCGCCTCCGGGGAGGGGCCTCCCGCCGTCGGCCCCGCCCCGCCTCGGGAGCCGCCCGCGTTGGGCGGGGCGCTCAGGGGAGCGGGGACGAGGGGGTCCCAGCACCCCGCCACCCGGAGGGAACTGAAAGGTTTGCGACTAGTGGGCTCATCCCGGGGCAGACCCTGCAAGGGCTCAGAATGTGTGTGCTGGGACTGGGTAGGGATCTGAGCCACCGAGTTCTATAGCGGGGTTCCACACACGGGTCCTAAGTCCCCAGCCCAGTTCACAACGATGTGGGAGAGGGCCAAGGTCAAAAAGTCCGTGTCAGACTGCACACTCGGGAGGCGCCCCCAGCCTGTGCAGAGCCAGCTCTCAGCAGCCTTCCCTCGGGAAGCTGACAGTCTAGACTTGTGTAAGCATCAGGGCCATTATTAGATAAAACCCTTCAGGCACAGTTTGTTCAGGGAGACCAGGTTAGGGCCAAGAATGCAGGTGGAACTCTGCCTTCCTGCACGCCAACCTGAAAGATGAGAGACGTGCTCACTCAGGCCAGTAATGAAAGGTAGAAACGATTAGAAAAGGCTATGTGCTGTGTGGGCTAGAAAAGCAAGTGGAAGGAAGGAGAAAATACCCCCATTTTCTTGCAGGACACCCTGTATTTTCATTTTATGGCACTCATCACATTTTGTAATGATATGTTTACTGGTATGAGAGGCAGTAGAGCTAGAGCAAGGGTGTCTAAAGAGTGAACTCTGGTCGGACAGCCTGGCTTTGATTTCTGGGCAACTCACTGACCAGCTGTGTGATGTTGGGCAAGTCACTTAATCTTTCCAAATTTCAGTTACATTATCTGAAAACTGGGAACAATAATAGTATTTACCTCACAGGGTTGTATTAAATGGGCTAAGTCACCTAAAGCATTTAGAATAGTACCTGACACCTAATTAGAACAGTGTTAGCTGTAATTATTCATTTAATATTTGCCTCCCCACTAAATTGTGGGCTCCAACAGGGCAAGTTCTCTGCCTCCTTTGTTCACCATTGTATCTATTCTGAGCCGCAGACCCTCAGTAAATGTTTGTGGAATGAACTTCTTCAGGCCCTGGCAGAGGCAGTTGCCCTCCCTTCCTCTGTCCCTACCGTCAGAAGACGGTAGGACCCAGGCACATAACTGTCTCGGTAGAGGAGAAACAGGCTGGGCCAGTTCCTGACCTGCCCAGACCTCTATACCGCAAGTCAGGTATCAGCCTCAACTGGGCAGGGCGGAACTCAGCCAACTGCTGCAGCTCTGTCTAGCTTACCGTAGGACCAGTAGGACGCCCACTGGCAGCCAGGCCTTCAATGTCAGCAGGCTGGCTCTCCTAGAGAACGCAGCTGAAAGGCTGAGGAGGCCTCCCAGGCCTCTTCTCTGAGGGGGTGGGTGGAGCAAAGCTCCTGGGGAGGGGACCCCCTCCCAACCTTATCCAACAGCCCTAGGAGCTAGTCTGAGAGCCAGACTGTCCAGTGGGGGGTAATTAGGCAAATGGGAGAGGAAAACATTAACAGATTGCCTGGGAGAACCAAGAAGGAAAGGGTTGAGGTGACAGAACACCATGCCCCACCTCCCAGGGCAACAGGAAGTAAGGCGCGAAGGAGTAAGGCCACTTCCTCTCATGAAGCACTGGGGTGGGAGCCTGGTTCCAAGTCCCAGCATGGGGCAGTGAGACCATATACACGGGAATAACAGTAAGTCTTGAGTTTCTGTCATTCACCTTAAAGGCAAAGTGACAGCTAACCTGCGTTCCAGAAATAGGGGCTGCATATAAGTTAATCATCAATGTGCCCTTCCCAAGCTCTCAAGGCGACTTGGTTCCTGACCTCCAGATGCTGAAACTTTATATTCGTTATCATAAGGTGGCGTGAGAAGACAGAGGTCAGAACAAACACAACCACAGACTCAGGGCTGCTGTGGAGTCCCAGGGGAAAATGTAAAACAGGACTACCTCCCTGAACTTTCTCATGTGCCCACTGTGAGAGGGGCTATCTTCCTAGCTGAGGGTGAGGATTTTATGTTAGGTAGTTTAAGGTAACCATGTAATAAAGCACTTTGCATTGAGTTTCTGGGTAAAAGGAAGAGTGATGAGGAAAGTACCGGGGTGAAGCTTCAGGAATGCCTCACAGTACTAAGTAAGTGAAGCCATCCCCCTTTCAATAAAATTTATCAACTGCCTAGTATGTGCTCAGCACTGCCTCTTTGAGAAACATCCAAATAAAGCGGAAAATTACGCAAGTACGCAATTAGAAGGAAACTCAAATTATTCTCTTCTTATTCCTTTCTAGCTCTTCCTCACTTCTCCCTCCCTCCTTCCACCACCTCTCTCAACAGCTTAGACTCTGATGTGGCTGTAGTGGCAATTTCGGGTCTATAGACACCTTTGTATGCATACACAAACACACACCCTTTTTGATCCCCATGGCTGTAGCACCTACACAACCTCCAGCTACCCCACAGCAATTAGAGGGAAGATACATTTAAATAATGAGGTCCCTAGCTCTCTGCGCATCAGTATCTATGGCAACCTCTTGGGGTCCGGGAGCTGCTCTGTTCCGGTTGCAGCCGGTCCCCTGGGCAGCGCCAACACTCAGGCCCTACCCACAGAGCAAGGAACAGGGAATCACACAGGAAATAGATGCCCTGATAATTACCAGAGGGCCCCACCGGGTGGGACACTTGGTCATTCTGCTGATCTTTGTCTTTGAAGGCTCTGAAAATTACACCATGGGACTGCCCCCGAATGAGGGAAGCTTTCCTCCCTAATTTTGGAATGCAATTTTAGAGTATGAAGAAAGGTGCTTACTTTCCAGGACTGAGGAAAATGGGCAGTTGAAAATGAGGTATTTAAAGGCAGGAGGGCTGATGCTCTTGTTTGGGGATGTTGTAGAATAAATTTGAAGAGAATTCAGTCTTGTGCCCATAGGGTTTTCAATCCACAGTCCACAGAACCCGACAAATTACATGGTCATGCCCCAGCAGCTGCTCAATGTATGTATATGGGTTCCACGTAAGACTTTGTTGAAGGAAAGAGTCTTTGTCTTAAAAAAAAAAAAGTCCCTGAGAAAAGTTTGAAAATCATTGGACCAGTGGCTTCTGAGGTCCCCTCCAACTCTAAGATTCTATGACTGACTTGGAGAATTAGAGGTGATGAGGTCATGGCCTCTCTCCAAGCAAGGACTCTGAGAAAATTATTTGTGATGAGACATTTGAAACTAGTGAGAAAATGTTATAATGGGGATAGAAAAGAGAGGGAAAGACAAATGAAAACATTTAAATGAGCAATTCCCAAACTTAGGAGGGGGTGAGGGATGCCCCTCTCTCCCATGGAAGACACATCAAATCACAACCATGCACAGAAAAGCTGATATACCCCATCCCCATGAGGGCTCCCAGCCGCGCTGTCGTCCTTTGTTGGAGTGTTGCCCCATCCCTCCTGTGTCTAGCAGCTGGAAAAAAAATAAGGATTAAGAACCACAGATTAAATCAATGACTGCAGTGCTTTTTAAAACAGAAGCTGAGATATTAAGGTGAGAGGCTGAGCTCCTAAAGGATCGGGCATGGGGATGAAAATTTGGGGTGTGAAGCTGAGACTATTTGGGGTAAGGGCTGCAGCATATGGTGTGAGGAGTTGCGGTGTTGGGATTGATTTGTTTGTTTGAAACGATTAGTCCCTCATGGAACTTACATTTTCAGAGTTTCAGGTGATTTGTAGGAGTACGTAATGTGAGGCACTCCCTTCCATTTTCCAGCTTGAGGGCTGGTTCCAAGGGCAGCCTGATTCCTGCTTTCCCACCCCCAAGTCCAGATCAGGGCTCCCTCGGCCTCTGAACCTCTCCACCAAGCCCCTGTAGACTGTGCACTCCTTGAAGACAGAGGGTATCTGAACTTTCTTCTTGTATCCTCAACACTTACCATGAAACCTGGCATGTAGTAGGTGCTCAGTATATATCTGTGGAATGAATGAAAAATTGGGGGCAAGAGGCCAAAATATTTGGGATGAAGAGGGAGCACTGGTGGGGAGGCGACAGAGCTGCCTTGGGAGGGAAAGAAGGAGGCACTAAGGTGAGGGGGGGCTGCCTGCAGGAGCAGGAACGACCAGGGCAGGAAGAGCAGTGTGTGGGGCCCCCTGGTGGGCAGACCTGGGGAGCACAGGGTGCTGCTAGGGAGCAAAGGGAAAGCAAGAATCTGAAGAGAGGTGTGGTGAAGATAAAACCACAATTGTGGCTAAAGTTTACGGAGAGCTTGCTACAAGCCAGACATGACACGGGCGCGAAGCACATCCTATAAGCTATTCCATTTAACCTCACCACCACCTTCTGAGTGTAGGAGACTCAGCCTCTTTCTGCAAAAGAGGAAACTGAAGTTGAGAAAGGTGAAGTGGGTTGCCTAAGGGCAAAAAGCTACTGTGTGGTAGAGCTGGGATGACTGATCGACAGGAAGCGAATATAAAGGGGTAAGGGGGTTAGTAAATGGAGTGCGGCTACAAAGCAGGTATGTTCCTACCACCAAAGAGCTCTAGATTGAATCTTTTTTATTATATTTTATCGATTATGCTATTACAGTTGCCCTAATTTTCCCCCCTTTGTCCCGCCTCCACCCAGCATCCCCCACTCCTTCAGGCAATCCCCCCGCCATTGTTCATATCTGTGGGTCACTCATGTAAGCTCTTTGGCTACTACATTTCCTGTGCTGTACTGTACATCCCCATGGCTATTCTGTAACTACCTATTTACAGATAGTTCTTAATCCCCTCGCCTCTTCATCCATCTCCCCCACCTGGCAACCATCTAAATGCTCTCTGTACTCCTAATTCTGTCTCTATTCTTCTTGTTTGCTTACTTTGTTTTTTAGATTCAATTGTTGATAGATTTGTATTTTTTGCCACTTTATTGTTTATAGTTTTGATCTTCTTTTTCTTAAATAAGTCCCTTTGACATTTCATATAAAAATGGTTTGGTGATGATGAACTCCTTTAGTTTTCCCTGCCTGGGAAGTTCTTTATCTGCTCTTCCGTACGAAATGATATCTTTGCTGGGTAGAGCAATCCTGGCTCTAGGTCTCTGCTTTCCATGACTTTGAATGTTTCTTGCCAGTCCCTTCTTGCCTGCAAAGTTTCTTTTGAGAAATCACCTGACAGTCTTATGGGAACTCCCCTGTAAGTAACTAACTTCTTTTCTCTTGCTGCTTTTTAGATTCTCTCTGTATCTTTAATCTTTGGCATTTTAACTATTATGTGTCTTCATGTGGGCCTCTTTGCATCCATCTTGTTTGTGACTCTCTGTGCTTCCTGGACTTGCAGCTTCCTATTTCCTTCACCAAATCAAGGAAGTTTTCTTCCATTATTTCTTCAGATAGATTTCCAATTTCTTGCTCTTTCTCTTCTCCTTCTGGCACCCTATCATGTGAATGTTGGAACACTTAAAGTTGTCCCAGAGGCTGCTTACACTATCCTCATTTTTTTGGATTCTTCTTTCTTGTTGTCCTGATTGGTTGTTTTTTGCTTCCCTATGTTCCAAATCATTGATTTGATACTTGGCTTCATCCATTCTGCCGTTGTTTCCCTGTAAATTGTTCTGCATTTCAATTAGTGTATTCTTCATTTCTGACTAGATCTTTTTCATGCTGCTGAGGTCCTCACTAAGTTCTTTGAGCATCCTCATAACCAGTGTTTTGAACTCTGCATCTGACAGATTGTTTATCTCCATTTCATTTAGGTCTTTTTCTGGAGTTTTGATCTGATCTTTCATTTGGGCCATGTTTCTTTGTCTCTTCACTTTGGCAGCTTCCTTATGTTTGTTTCTATGTATTAGGTAGAGCTGCTTTGACTCTGTGTCTCGGTAGTGTGGCCTAACGTAGTAGGTGTCCTGTAGGGTCCAGTGACACAGCCTCCCCTATCACTCAAGCTGGGCATTCAAGGTGCGCCCTTCTTGTGGGAGGGCTGAGTACACCCTCCTCTTGTAGTTGAACCTTGGTTGTTGTTGGGAGATCAATGGGAGGGATTTACCCAAGCCAGTCAGCTGTAAGGATTGGCTGTGACCACTGATCACAAGCCTCCACCCTCTGTGGAGGATCAGTTGTGTGGAGGCAGGGTGGTGGTGCTCTCAGTGTGGTGTGTAGCTGTCCACTGGGTGCTCTGGCCCTGAGTTCGCTGGGTGGTATAGGCCAAGGTCAGCCACCACCTGTGTTTTGCCTGGGGCCACCCTGCCTGAGCTACGAAGCAACCTGGGATGGCTGCTACTTGTACTGGGCTTGGAGATTCCTCGGTGAAGCCAAACTGTGAATCGAGGCTGGCTGCTGCTAGTGCCAGGCCTGGGGCTCTCTGAGGCCAGCTGTCACTTGTTTGATAGGATTTAGGAAGTTGTGAAGCATGAGCCAAGACAAGCCATTCATATGGGAAAACATCTTGGGTGGGCCCATAATTTGGGTGGGGCAGAGTCTCTGGGGATCTCCAAGGCAGGTCAAACAGTATTAGCCAGGTTGATGGAGCCTTAGATATGGCACCAGCTTGCCAGTTGTGTGTGGGGAGGGTTTAGAAAAGGAACAATGGTCTCTGCTTGCCTCAATGCCAGACTTCAGTTTCTCCCTGTATAGCACTGGTGCCTTTTAACCTGCTACCCCCATGCTGGAGGTCAGAGGGAGTGAGTCTGAGTAGGAGAGCCTGTGTGTGGGTTCTTTAAAAGGACCTGTTTAGGGCTTCAGCAGTTTCTTCTACCAGTTAAATCCCCGCTGGTTTTTGCAGCCCAAAGTTGTGGGAACCTATCTTCTTGGCACTGGAACCCTGGGCTGAGGGGCCTGGTGTGGGGCTGGGACTCCTCACTCCCAAGATATCCCTCCTATATTTTTATTTGCCACACGTGGGTGAGGGATCAGCCCACTCTGTGTCTGCACCCCTCCTACCAAGTCTGGATGGATATCGTTTCTTTAATTCCGTAGTTGTCAGACTTCCACTGAACTTGATTTCTGACAGTTCTGAGTTATGGTTGTTCTGTATTTTAGTTGCAATGTTGATGTGGTTGTGCGAAGAGCCGAGCCCTGTCTGCCTACACGGCCATCTTGACCTCTAGATTGAACCTTAAACCCAATGTGGATTTATCCCAGCCAAATCCCAGTTCTGAATACAGACACTCACTCAGAGGTGACATTCATTTTCTCATTCATTTCGTATCATTTTACTGAGCACCTCCTTTGTCCCAGTCATTTGGGAAAAAGAAGACAACAATTCAACAAAACTCCTGCCCTCAGAACTTACATTCTTGTATGCAGGCAATGGACCTAGAAAGAGGTCACTTTAGACTGGAATAAGTTCTGTAGAGAAAATAATATAAAACAATGGGATAGAGAGTAAAGGCGGGAGGTGGGACTAAAGAATTTCTTGAACTGAAGCCCTCAAACAGGGCTGCTCTCAGGGACTTTTAAAGGAGATCTAAATAATGATAAGGAGGTAGTCATTTGAAGATCTGGATCAAAAAGCATTTCTGGTGGAAAGAACAGCAGCAAAGGCCTGAAAGGAAAACAGTCACCGTATATTTAAGGGCTGGAAAGAAGGCTGGTATGGCAGGAGCAGAGTGGGCAAGGCTGGAAGCAGTAGAACAGGACCTAGAGGCCCTAGTAAACCCCCTGGGCCTGACACAGTCACATTAGTGCTCCTTCCAAACTCTATAGGTCACAAGGAGCCCACAAGGACAGGCTGCCTCCATGCTCACAAAGGCATGAGACCTGATCCCCAGCTCAATGCCAGAAGATACCTTTATCAAGGGCAGACATAAATCTGGACCTAGAGCTGGAAATGATGCTGTTCCTTGGCTGCCGCAAAGTGGAGACGGGCTCAGGATTTCTCAGAGCTCCAGGGGCTCTGGGGGTGGTATCCTGAGGGATTCTGCAGAAACAGCTGATGTCCCCTCAGCCCCTTTAGACAACAATCTCCGGGCTCTGGGTGAGCTTCAGTCCTAACTCCCATAGGGGAAAGAAAGATGGGCCAGAAATAGGTCCTGTTTTAAAGGACCTTTACTCACTGGAGGCAAGAAGATAAGCCTGAAAATAAAACAATTATATAAGGCAAAAGATTAGCATAGACAACCCCTGGATCTTTGTGCAAATGGCTGCTTGAATCATACGTCCCTCCCCTTTGCCTATCCTCCAGTCCTCCACTCAGGCGTCACTTTCTCATAGTATGGCTCCCTGGCATCTTGACCAGGTCAAATCCTTATAATGACAGCCCTGAAAGTGCCATCCACCAATTCTTCAAAGCACTGCCCGTGAGGATAGGGTCTGTGTCTTTTTATGTTCGTGCTGGTGTCTTCAGTGCCTAAAGTTCTTGGGGTGTAGTAGGTACTACAGGGGCTCAGAATGGGTTACCCTAAGATGTCCCTGTGTGGTATGTGGACTATTTTGAGCTAAAGGCAACTGAGACCCTGCAGGCTCAAGAGAAACTTTTGCCCTTACCCTTTATGATGGGCCTTGCCCGTAATAAGAGATTATCAGAGATGACCTTTTTTGACATATGTATAGGGTAGACAAACTTCTAAACAATGAACATCTGAACATCTGTCTCTTGCAATGACCCTGTGAAGCACCAAGGCACCTTACCTTACTCATCCTTAGCTCAGAATGCCGTATGTACCTCATTTTAACTTTCTGTCCCTGTATGTGGGTGGGTCTCTGGCTCAGGTACATGGGGTTTCCAAATGTATACATGTGATTAAATTTGGTCATTTTCTCTTGTTAATATCTTTTTGAAATTTAATTACCAGATCTGTAGAAAGAATCTCAAGGGCAGGGGAAAGCTTTCTCTCCCACCGCACGCAATCCATGGAAGGTGACAAGCAAAAGCCTGTGGGAAGTGTAAAGGGAGAGCAATCAGGTAAGTGGTAAGTGGAACAATCAGAAAAGACTTCGTGGAGGAGCTGTAAGGAGGGGAAGGAAGTTGGCAGGTGGAGGTGGAGGTAAAGGTAAGGCATTGCTGGTGAAGAAGAGAATCGAGCCCTGAAATACTGAGGGCTTGGAAGGAGTTTGGAAAACTCAGTGGTGAGGAAAGAGGAAGGGGAGGGTGCGGAGAACGGAGGGTATGGAGAGGGGAGAAACAGGACATAAAGCTGGGGGCCGTCTGAAGGTAGATACTTTCTGGCTGTTGGGTGGGCTTATAGGCCAGGCAGAAACGGGCCTCGGAAGGCGCCATGTCCAACTTTCTGGTTTCCCGGGCAGGTCCAAGGGCTCTGAGGTCCCAGACCTGAACTAAAGATATTACCTCCCAGATATTCCCACTTGAATGTCCTCTTGTCCCCTCAAATTTAACACAATCCAAATCCAAAGGAATCAAATTGAGCAGCTGTATAACATGGCGGTTATGAACATTAAGACCAAATCCTGGCTCAGCCTGTTACTAACTGTGGGAGACTGCAAGTTTTATAACTTCTCGGTGCCTCAGTTTTCCTCATCTGCAAAATAGGGACAATGCTAGTACTCACCCCACAGGGTTTTATGAAAAGTAAATTATTAGTACTATATAAGAAGAATAAAACAATGTCTTTCATAGTCAGGGCTCAATAAATATTAATTATTATTATTTTTAAACTGATAGAAATTTTATTTATTTTTAATTGCTTTTTAGAGAGAGAGAGGAAGGGAAGGAGAGAGACGCAGAGAGAGAGAGAAAGAGAAACAATGACTTGTTGTTCCACCCACTTATGCATTCATTGGTTGCTTCTTATATGTGCCCTGGGTGGGAGGATCGAACCCACAATCTTGGTGCATTGGGTCAATGCTCTAACCAACAGAGCTACCTGGCCAGGGCCAATATTAATTATTATAATTTTTCCCCAAGCCATCCTTGACTATTTTTTTTCTCCAGTTCTTTTGGCTCTGACAGTGACATGATTATCCTGCCAATGATCCAGGTTCAGACTCTTGGAGTCAACTTTGGCTCATCCCTTACCTCACCAGAGCCAGAGCTAGGTTTGAGTTCTACCACTTAGTAGTTGTGTAACCTTGGGCAAGTTACTTAAACTCCCTAAGCTTCTTGTTCTTCAGTGGTAAAATAAAGATGCCTCAACTTTCACTATAGGGCTGTTATAATTTAATGGTAATATTTAAAGGTGAATGGCTCAATGACTGATGCTAAATAAATGGTAACTGTTATGACTATCATCTTGTCTATCATTAGGGACCAACCGTAGTATATTTTCTCCTTTAAATGTCTTTGTATTCATTCCGTCTTTCCCATTTCCTTCTCGCCATCCTAGCCTAGGCCTACCTTGCCCTCCAGAGTTACTGCAGTAGCCCCCCCTAACTTTGTCGACTCCATTTCCTTCCTTCCTTCCTTCCTCCCTCTGTCCCTCCCCCCACCCCCTCTTAATTGAATACCTACTCTTTTCAGGGCACTGTCTCAGTGCCGGGGCAGAGCAATGGACAAAAACAGACGCTGTCCCTGCCCTCAAGAAGCTACCTTCGGTAGAGAGGGACAAACCATAAACAAACAGATATTTAATATGTAAGTTAGTGATAAGTGCTATGAAGAAAATTAAAACAGGAAAAGCGGATGGAGGTGATATTTAATATAGGGTGGTCAGGGAAGACTCCTCTGCTATGGGGAACATATAGGCAGAGATCTACAGGAAATATATCACTTTTAGTAGGTCACATCTTTGCTGAAATGCTGTTTCTTTCAGAATTAAGTATGAATGCTCATGTATAACTTTCTAGATCCTCCACAATTTTAGTCAATCTTGCGATTTTGTGCCATTCCCAGAATGCCGCTGCTTCTGCAGATGTGCTCAACATGCTGAAGAATGTACATTGTAAGATTAACGGTGCTTATCTCTGATAGTGGTTTTAGTGTGAATTTTTTTCTCTTCCTCAAATGTTCTTTCTAAATTTTAAAAAAGACTTTATTTATTCATTTTCAGTGAGAGGGGAAGGGAGAAAGAAAGAGAGGGAGAGAAATATCAATATGTGAGAGAAACATCAGTCAGTTGCCTCTCCACGCCCCCAACAGGGGACCTGGCCCGCAACCCTGGCGTGTGCCCCGACTGGGAATCAAACCAATGCCCTTTCCATTCACAAGCCTGCGCCCAGTCCACTGAGCCACACTAGCCAGGGCATGGTCTTTCTAAATTTTTAAATGATGAACATAGATTTCCTGAATACCAAGCAACAATAATGGCATACTCTCTCCCTATCATCTTACTTTAATCTTCACATAAATCTGCAATGTAAAATTAAAAGAATTTTTTGCCCTGGCTGGTATGGCTCAGTAGATTGAGTGCAAGCCTACGAACTGAAAGGTCACTAGTTCAATTTCCAGTCAGGGCACATGCCTGGGTTCAGGCCAGGTCCCCAATTGGGGGTGTGCGAGAGGCAACCAATCAATGTATCTCTTGCACATTGATGTTTCTCTCCTTTTCTTTCTCCCTCCCTTCCCCTCTCTCTAAAAATCAACAAATAAAATCTTTTTTAAAAGAATTTTTTTGTTTATTGATTTGTAGAGAGAAAGAGAGGAAGGGTGGTGGAGAGAAACATCAATTTTTTGTTCCACTTATTGATGCATTCATTGGTTGCTTCTGGTATGTGCCCTGACCAGAGATCAAACCTGCAGCCTTGGCATCTCAGGATGATGCTCTAACCAACTGAGCTACCCAGCCAGGACCTGCAAGGTAAATTTTATAAGCCCCGTTTTACAGATGAGAAAACTGAGGCACAGAGAAGTTGTGCTGATCCACTGGCCTCAGCTCTTGCAATGTTGTTTGGCACCTAATGACAGGCTTGCTGTTTGATTTTTTTTTTAAATTTATTTTTGCCTTCTCAATTAGATCATAGGTTTCTTAAGGGCAGAGCTCTCGTCTTATGCTTATATCTCCCTTTCCCCTCTCCTCATAGCTTTCATCAGAGTACTACGTACTGTGCTTTTTAAAGGATTGGCCTGTTGGATGTCTGGCCTATTGTTCCATATGCTCCATTATCTTGCTGGGGGGTGCCATCTTGTATTCCTTAGACCCAGAACCCAAGGACGGAGATCCCGGAGATCCTTGGGGCAATGAGGTGAGGAAGCTGGACCTCCACCCCAAAAGGGCAGTGATTCTACTTGTCCACTAGAGGCCGCAGTAGGTCCGGTTTTAAAGAGCCAACAGGCTTGAGGATTACTCAGCTGACCCCACCCCAGGAGTCATTTCCAACACGGAGCCTGTCCTAGAACCTAAGTCCCCAGGGATAGCCTACCGGTATCTGTGGCTTCAGTCTCCTCCAATAGATCACCAGATTCCCAGACCCGGGATAAGTTAGCTCCAAAATAAAAGTCGCTGATGGTACACCCTATTGTGTGCCACGTAGTATGTTAAACTCTGGGACTAGCTCAGTGAACAAGACAGACTCTGTTTCTGCCTTCCCAGCTCTTATGATCTAAGAAAGTATGCACACAATTAATAAAAAAATGATCATATTTGTGATAAGCTGCTGACATGATTTCTGTTCCAGGGTTAGTTCTCCTTGGGTCTCATTTCGCTGGGATTGTCCCATAGGATATCTACCTGCTTTAAAGAAATGAAATAAAGATGAGAGGCAGAAAAAAAGCCTTTGCCCACATTTGGAGAATCACTGCAGAGTCCCCTGCTCTCTGAGATGGAAGGATCCCCAGAGGCTCCTGGCATATCTGAGGGCCTCTGGGGTTGCGGTGGGTGCTGGCGACAAGGAAGTTCCAGGCCAGCTCGCCACAGTTTCTCCGCTCTCCTTTCTCCAGGTGGTCTGGGAGCCTGACTTGGGAGGGGAAACAGAGTCCCCAGATTTAGCAGTGGGGCCCAGACTGCTGGTTTTCTCACTGTTTCTCTTTGCCTCGTCCTTTTCTTTGCTCCTTTTCCATAGCCGAGCAGTCAGTCAGTGTACATATTAAATTTTACATTCGAGGCACCCTTTTTATTTTTTACCCAGAAGCATGAGGTCAAGGAAGTCACAACAGAGTTGGAGAGATAAATAACAAGAGAGAGAAGTAGAAATAGATAGATAGACACTCCCGAAATGCAGCATTTTGGTAAGTGCAAATGGGTTGCTGCAGACAGTCATTGCTGGGGTGGATCCCTGGGGGCTGAGGTAATCTGGGAAGGTTCTCTTCCTGGAGGAGGGGAGCAGGGCCTTCCCAGATGAGCCTCTGATCTTCCCTGTGGCATGGCGGGGTTTCTCTGGAAGAGGTATTTTCAGAGAAGTGAGAGGAGAGTAAAAGATCCCTCATGCCCCAGCTGTTCATTGCGCTGTGCCTGGACAAGAGGCTCAGGGGCCCATGTGCTCAACATTCCTGAGAAGCAGCTTCTGAGTCAGAGCCCCAGAAACAGCTGAGGTAGCTTCAGGCTGGAGTCTTGGCTCTCTTTTCTCCTTTTCTGTCCAAAAGCTACACCCTCCCCAGCTATTTGGATGTGACCAGAAACCCAAGCAGAGCTCTGGGGTGGGAGCCTGGCTCAGTTAGTCTATAAAATGTATTTGGTCCCTGCATCCCCTCCTGGGCTGCAGCCCTGAGGTAAAGGCCTGAGCCCAATGCCACTGATGCCAGGGAGCCCAAGGGATGAGGGAGACTCACCTGTGCCTACAAGTCACAGCTCCCAATGCAGCCATTGTTGGGCTGCCTCTGGGAAGGGGGTCTTAACTAGGACTTGGCTTCAGTTAAGACAGCAGCATTCCCCTGGCAATCTGCCAGCACCTCCTCACTGCCTGGGCGTGGGGCCCAGGACGTGCCAGGGCAATGCCAGAGAGCTGACTCAGGGGACGGTATGAGGGGAACAGAAAAACCCTTCACACTCACTAAGAGAGGAGATGAAGCTGCCCTCATTGCCCACTGTGGGTCTGTGAGTGGGGCCATTCCTCAGACACTGACCCATGAAGCCCCATGTTTCCTGTAGCCACCAGTGGAAGACCAAGGCTCCCCCTCTCTCCCTGGGCTCCCCTCTTCCAACAAAGATTTCTAGATGTGCAAGTCTAGGTTTCCAAACCCCCATCTGCGATTGATTCAGGCTCTGCAATCGTTACTCTCTTAAGAGTGTGACCTTGGGCAAGTCACTTCCTTTGGTGTAACCTAGACTCCTGATATTTAAGGTGGGATAATAACACCTGCCTGCCTGATAGGACTGCAGTAAGGATCAAATGGGCTCATGCCTATGAAGGTACCTTGTATACCATAAAAAGACATTTATAATAAGGTACTATTATTGTCATGTGTATTCCTGAGAATTATAGCTGCTGGCCCCTGAACCTCAAAGTCCTTCTCTTTGTCCCTTCTGTCTGACAAGCTGCTCTGAAGCCCGCGCTAGAGTCCTTAACCAGTCCTGAGCCTCAGAGGCACGGACATCAGGCCCTTCTGCCTGGTGCCATGGTGCCAGTTCAGGGAAGCAGTTCCCAACAGCTCAGCTCTGTAAAACTGGTTCTTTCCCTTCTAATCAGACTCCTCCAGGCCAGTTTGCCTGCAGTGATGACAAAGGAACCTAAAATAGCACAGGCTGTGCAAACACTGCTGGAGAAAGCTTGGGGCATAAGGTGCTGCCTGTCACCTGTGGACCTGTCTGGGCACCCCAGCCAGGTGCAGCCCTCCATCCTCTAGGGCCTGGCATGTCTTCCTCTCTGCAGCACCAGGATGACAGTGCCTCCTGTCAGCACTTTGGGTGGCTGAATTGGATGACTACCTAGAAAGCTGGCTTGGCTAGAGGTGCGGGAGGGGGGCTCATGGTTCCCTCTACCAGCTCCTCACGCCCACACTCTTAGGACCTTTCCTTGCACCAACAGGTCAGGCAAGCTGGGCTAAGACCATCCAGAAAGGCAGCTGTGTCATGGCCCCGGGGAGGGTTGTGAACGGGGGACCAGGAGAATCTGATTCTGAGGACCCTGCAGGCAGCAGGTCCTGGCGTGTCACTCTTGCTGCAGAACCAGTTTGGTGTGGGCGGCTGCTGGGCCTGTCTGGTTCGGAGACTTCCCAATGTGACTTACCCTGGTGGGAGTGGTGGCTGCCGAGACCCAATTCAAATGAGGCCTTGCAGCAGTGAGCCAGGAGAAGGAGCGGCCATTCATCGTTGCTCAGCAGCTCTGTATTCTCTGTGTTTTAAGCAATCGCTTCCATGCGACACGAGTCTCCACCACCTTTAGAACTTTCTCATCCAAATCTTTCTTAAACACTTTTCATTATCAAGTGTGTTCCTATCCTGGGTGATGGCTATAAGAAAGACAGATGAAATCTTAATTTACGTCACCTACTAAATACACTGATGGTCTGTTGGCCAAATCCAGCCTTCCAACCTGTTTCTGTTGACATGCACCACTTGAGTTGCAAGTTTTAACATAAAAAGGAACCTAGATTTCAAATATTTCTTAACATTTATTTGTCCTTAGTTTGGTTTCCCCCAGAAGCAGATCCTGAGACAGGCTTCAGTTGCATGTCATTTATTCGGTAGTTTATCCTAGGAAACTCCAGTTAGGGAGTGGGGAAGGGTGGAGGCCAATAAGGGTTAGCTGTCAGGATAGTTGCCGTATGGGCATCTGGAGTTTAATTCTCCCGGGGATCTCAGGGAAACAGTAAAGAACACATGTCTCAAAGTTATCTCACCTGAAAAGCAAAGGCATAGGCATATTTACCCACCAAACCCATCAGTCATTGGCTGGGAGCTTCTACAAGGTGGGAGAGTAGGGGTAATGGTGATGTTCATTCCCGGGGGAATATCTAGCCTATTGTACAGTGGGAAGAAGTAGGCTCCAAAGGCCAGAGGGAGCTGGAACTGACAGCAACTGCTACAATATGGAAGATCTAGCAAACTGGTCCTCACTTTGCACTTGCTAACAGCAGGAGTTGAGCAGCAGTTGCCCCTTTAAACAAGATAAGAGCTCTCCAGTTTGCCGTAGTCCCTACTCCTCCCTATTGTCCTGCACTCAGCCTGCTCTACTCTTTACATTAGCTGCTTAGCCTTTGCATTTGTAACACTTGGTTTATGCCTATGTATAGGCTACTCCACTATCGCTATGAATCCCACTCCTCTATTTCCAGTAACTTGTTTCTTATCCTTCTTTGCATCCTACAGGGCAGCTAGCCCAGTGATTCCAAAACATGTTGACTGATAATTTCTGTTTCTCTAGCCCTGTACTCTGAATTATTTAATTCCCTGAGTCTCAGACCACCTGACCCACAAATTGTTGCACACAGGTGTCAGAACATATGGAATATGTCCTCACTTTGGGGACTGACTTGGGAGGCCCTTTGTTATCTCTTCAACATCTCCATCCTGCTTGGCTTTTAGTTCCTGGGATGCACTGAAGCTCCTTTTTGCCTCATATCAATTCCTCTGCCTGGAAAGTTCTTTTTCCCCTGTAGGACAGGCTACCTCATATTCACCCTTTAGTGCTCAGCTTAAATGTCACCTCCTCAGTGAAGCCTTTCATATCAGTCGCTGTTTCACCCCTAGCTAGGTTATGTCCCTTCGCTACATGTTTTCACACTGTTTTCCTCCTTAATGTATTTATAGTAATTAGAAACATATTGGTGAAATTGTATTTACACTGGACCCCCATCATTAATGCAGTTAACTTAGTGCAAACCCAATTTACACACTCAGCTAAAAGAGCAAGAAACAAAGAAATTCGTTTATTTAAAGTTGCATTCTACCATTAAAAGCCAGATCTTGACATCTACTGCCTCAGGATCACACCCAAAGTACAAAGAGAAATTGATGTTATTCTTTGGCTTTTGTGCTTCTAAATGCCAAGGTCCTGGTGACTTAAGGGATTTTCAAGAAAAATGATTTTTTTTGTAATCTTTGCCTCTGAACTGATTTTAGAACCTACTACTACTCCCACAAACACACACAAATCTGCTGCATTACCTGTCTCTCCTTCTAGACTGAAGCTCCCTGAGGACAGACAGTAGGCCTGCCTCCATCATTGCCAGATCCTCGGGATCTAGCAAAGTACTTACTAGTAAGTACTCAATAAACCTTTGTCGAATGGATGATAATAGATGACAGGTGATGGATGAATGATGGAGGAGGGATGGTGAGAGTTGTGAGAAGCCGTGTTGTGCAGGATGCAACTGGAGAGAGGCCGATACTTAATGTGGCTTAGCTACCTACCAAATTGGGAGCTGGGGTGGGGAGATGGAGGAAATGAGGTGGTTAAACTGCTACAATTGGACTGTTTCCCTAAAGGCCTGCACTTCTACAGGTCTCTCAGGATTTGTTAAGTATTACATTCTACTTTCTCTCAAAGCAAGATCCCTGGATTAGAGCTTTATGCCAGGCAGTGCAGTCATTGCACTGTGAGTCATTGCATAGTGCTGCTGTACCCCTTAGGGCTCAGACAGTGCACAATATCCTCTTGGATTCCCAGCCCTAACCAAAACCCCCAACCAACCCCCTACTATGTCCCTGCTTGTGACTCCCTCTGCTAGCCCCAAACTTTTCTTTGTCCCCAATGCCAGCCCCGATCTTGATCGCAATTGTTTTTATAACCCTGGCGCCAATCCCAACCTTGATTCCCAGCTTGACTCTAACCACGCTTCTCATCTTAGCTGCATTATGCCTCTGTACTTTTGTTGCTGTTATTTATCAATCTCTTATACATATTATTTTATTTGACATTTACAACTCTATGTAATTGTCCCCATTTTACAAATGAGAGAGCTGAGATTCAGTGGGAAAAATGCTTGTCCTGACTGGTCGGCTTGGTTGGGCATCATCCTGCAAAGCAAAAGTCACCGGTGTGATTCCTGGTCAGGGCACATGCCTGGGTTGCTGGTTCAGTCCTTGGCCGGGGCATGTACGAAAGGCAACCAATCAATGTTTCCCTCCCTCTCTTCCCCTCTCATTAAAAAAAGAGAGAGAGAAAAAAAAAGGAAAAATGCTCAAGGTCACACCGCTAGTAAATTGGGGAGCCCAGATCAGGTTTAGGTCTTGCTGCTCTAAATCTAGGACTAGAGGAGTCTGGGTTACCAAAACTCCAAATTTAGGGCCCCATTGCCCTTGTGGCAAAGTGATCCTAGATAATAAAATACCTCAGGGTACTAATAATAGTGGGAATAATAATAATAGCCTTAACTTACTGGGTAATTTCTTTGTGAGAAGCCAAAAATGCTAAGAGGTATTTGATACATTATCTAGGCCCCCCACAAAGGCTGCAGAGCTCTATAGCCCCATTTTACGAACGAGGAAACCACGGCTTATAGAGAGGTTAAGTAACTTGTCCAACATTACACGACTTGTAAGAGGCAAGCCAGAATTTGAACCCAAGTCTCTCTGGCTTTAAATGCAGTTCAGTTGAACCTTTACAAAGAAGTAGGATGGTGAGAGGAAGCAGCTGGGAGCTTCAGTCTTGCAGCCATGCTCCCACCATACCTTTTGAGCTGTAGTGCCATATTCCAGGGTATTGTGCTTGATTACCAAAACTGGGTCAAAAATGAGTCAACCCTTGGTAGGCCTGACTCACTGTGGTGTTTCTCAGCGCTAAAATGAGACAGGAAGCCTCAGAGAGCAACGGTCAGCTGACCACTGTGCAGTGGATGGTGGTCCCAGAAACACCCACCATTAGCCTTGCAGCAGTCAGACGTGGAAACCCTTATGCCTGCTGAAGACTTTAGACTTATTTTAAAAGATAAGACCCTCCAATACTCATTTCTTTCTTCATATTTAGCTCTACTCCCTAACAGGGCTCTATGTTGGTCTCAACTTCCCTGTCATTCACCTCTGACTCTCGTTCTATCCTTTTCCTTCACGGACGGGTTTTGTGGTCTCCATCCCAGTCCCCATCCCCATCTCAGCTCATGACTTCGAATATCTCCGCTGGCACCTTCTCATGTCCTCTGTTTCTGAGTCTCATTCTCAGTGCCTGGTAGATCCCCGCGTTATGGGGTTCCTACCCCACTCCCCATTTTTGGCAACTATTTTTTTGGTAAAATATTTATAACATAACATTTACCATTTTAACCATTTAAAAATATTTTTATTTATTTTTTATTGTGGAAAAATAAACACAATATAAAGTCTACTTTTTAACCATTTTAAGTGTACAGTTCAATGGCATGAAGTACATTCCCATTGTTATGTACTATTACCGCTACTCATTTCCAGAACGTTTTTGTTTAAAAAAATTTTGTTTTATTTACTGATTTTACAGAGAGAGAGAGAGAGATTTGTTGTTTCACTTATTTATGCATTCATTGGTTGCTTCTTATAGGTCCCTTACAGGGGATGGAACCTGCAACCTTGGCACATCTGGACAATGCTCTAACTAACTGAGCTGCCCATTCGGGCCCCATTTCCAGAACTTTTTCATCGTTCCAAAGACACTCTGTACCCATTAAACAATAACTCCCAGACCCCTCCCCCTCAAAACCTGGTAACCCCTAATCTACTTTCTGTCTGCATGAATTTGCCTATTTTAGGTACCTCATTTCAGTGGAATCATAAAAAAGTTCACAGTGTGTGACCTTCTGTGTCTGGTTTCTTACACTAAACATAATGTTTTCAAGGTCCATCCACCGTGGAGCGTGTATCAGAATGTCCTTCCTTTTTAGGCCTGAATAATATTCCACTGCATGCATATGCCCTATTTTGTTTATCCATTCTCCTGCTAATGGACAGTTGGGTTGCTTCGCCTTTTGGCTATTGTGAATAAATACTGCTATGTACATGGGTGTACAAATATCTGTTTGAGTCGGTTTTCAGTTTTGGGGGGTACATTCCCAGGAGTGGGATTCCTTGATCACATGTCAGTTCTATTTAACTTTTGAGGGTTTGCCAAACTATCATCCACAGTGGCTGCACCACTTTAAATTCCCACCAGCAAGCCATGCATAGGGTTCGAATTTCTCCACATCCTCACCAATACTTGTTATTTTCCACTTTTCTGATAATAGCCACCCTAATAGGTATGCATGGTATATGCACACAGTGCTTGTTCTCCAGCCCAAGTGCTCTAGATTTCTAGGGACTGCTCTGCCCCTGGCTCTGCGGATTAGCATTTCCCTGTGGCAGAGAAACCATCATTGCTGATCGACAGCCAACATCCTTCTTTCGTATGTTCTGCTCTCTCCTTCAGGCTCTGAAGAACTGCTTTTTCCCCCTGCCTTTTGCTTATGGAGAATTGGACTAAAAAATAATACAGACTCTGGGAAGAACACAAATCCAATTTCTTTAGATTGACAATCTTCTGAGCTCCTTTTTCCATGTAGTCTTCCAGACCAGAGACAATTGCGCTGACTCCATGGGGACTGACTTTATGGCTTTGACCTGCCACTGACCTCAGAACTAGAACAGCATCCAGAGCCTTGGGCAAAATTGTTTCTTGGTGTCTTCGGGATCCAAGGGAAGAGCTTATATTTTAGCTACAACTCCCCAGCTATCTGTATCAAGCCACTCTCTAGCCCCTTCCTTTGCCGGGGCTCGTATTCAGTGGTCTCTAACACAGATCCTGGGTGGGTGATTCACCCTTTGCATAAGCCTCATGACACCATGAGGGAGACTCGGAGACGTGGAATTTCGGTCAGGATTCCCTGTTCACATTCCCAGAACCCAGGCTCTCTGGGGCAACCTTTGTTTATCTTGTTAAATACTTACATCCTCTTTGTGGACTTCTGATGTCAAGAGCAGGGTGTGTCAAACCTGGCCCGCCATGTCCTCAGACGTCTTGGGCTTTGCTTCATCCCAAGCCTCAGCCCTTCGCTTAAAGGTGCCTGATATAAATTTCTTTTTCTTCAGTACTTCTGTCTTCTGCAAAAGCAGGTAGGAAAAAGTCCTTCTGCATTCCACAAAAGAGAAAACAGAGGCGCATGGAGGGAAGTGACTCACCGAGGTTCACAGATGGAGTCAGCAACCAAACAGGGAACAGGGCTCCATTTTCTGACTCTGAAAACCACAGCACTCACCATGGGCAGTCACCTCTTCCTCAAGAAAAAGCTCTCCGCCTCAATCTCAGAGATAGGGCCTTTGCGCTTGACAGGTGCCACTGGGAATGGGCAGTGGGGCTCTCTACCCTCAGTCTTCCCACTGGAATCCCTGAGACTACTGGCCTTCAAATACGGATTTCATGGTTCAGCCCTTTCACCGAACTTTCTAAGGCTCTTTGTAAAGCAAAACATAGGACCCTGAGAGTTTGGAGAAACAAAAGCTCCCACAGAACAGCAACAAAGACAGCCATAGGAGTTCTAACGTCTTCCTTTGCTTTGCTGCTTCCCTTCTGGTGTCCTCTCGTTTCAGTTCTCACCCCCACAAATACATCCAGCCCCAGAAGTTTATTGATCCCTCCGCTCCCCCCAAATCCCTCCAGCCCAAGCCCAAAATATCTTACTGTACTTAACACCCTCTTTTTCTTCTTGTGACTGATGATGTGAGATGATGCAATGTCCACAGGATGAGATAAAGTGAGCTGAATAACATAGGTATTGTAATGTGAAGTTAGGCTACTACTGACCTGACCTTAAGGGATACTTGAACACAAGCATTGAGATACCTTGACAATCAATCCGATAACCAAGATGGCTACTAATAGGCAGGTTGCATATAAAGCATGGAGACTCTAGACAAAGGGATGACTCCTAGTCCAGGTGGGACAGGGGGACAGAGTGGGACTGCATGAGATTTTGTCATGCTCCTCAGAGTGGCATGCAATATAAACCTTATGAGTGGTTTACTTCAGGAATATTCCATTTAATGACTTTGGACCATGGTTGACCACAGGTAACTAAAACTGCAGAAAGTGAAAACGTGGATAAGAGGGGGACTACTGAACTTTGAATAGCTCTATAATGTCCTCAGGCTTCACCCATGTTGTAGTATGTGACAAGATATCCTTTTTTAGGTTGAATAATATCCCATTGTATGTATAGACCACATTTCACTTAGCCATTTATCTGTCAGTGGATATTGAGGTTGCTTCTACCTCTTGCCTATTGTGAATAGTGCGGTGAGTATGCAAATATCTCTTTGATCCCTTGCTTTTGATTCTTTTGGAGATATATGCAGTAGTGCGATTGCTGGGTCATTTGCTAATTCTATGTTTAATTTTTTTTTGAGGAACCACCAGACTATTTTCCATAAGCAGTTTGCATCATTTTACATTCCCACCAACAGTACACGAGGATTTCAACTTCTTCACATCTTTGTCAACACTTGTTATTTCCTGGTTTGTTTTTTTCAAAGTAGCTAGCTCACTTAATGGCTTTTTAATTGTTTCAGGTGTGTATATTTTTTGTCTTCCTTACCAGATTTTAAAGTTCTTCAGGGCCAGGATCCTGTCTGTTCTTCTGTGTGTCCTCAGGGCCTAGCATAATGCTAAGCCTGCCTTAGGTATTTGAGAGTAATTTTTAGTTGATTGAATAAAATTAACAGTTTGAGTTGAGTTCAATTCTTTTATTTTTAGAACTTGGGGTAGAATTTTCTTTACAATAGAAGAGGCCGACTGCCATGATACAGACTGAATAAATACATCCAGGATGCCACGCATGGGGAGAATGTCACTGCTGTTTTCTTCTTGACTGGAAAAGCAAACGTGGTGGTTATCCCACAAGCTGCCGGGTCCACCGTTGTTGCAGGTAGTTCCCACTCTCCGTGCACAGGGACGATGCTCTGGAAATCCAGCTCTATTTGGGAGTCAGAAGATCTGAGGGAAAAAATAAGAAGCTTGAGAAGATCTTCCAGAAGCTTGGGAGGCGACCAGCACAGGCACTGTGAGGCAGTCACAGGCAGAAAGGTACCAGTAAGCACAGGTATTCTCAGTTTTGCTTTATTCTCACCTCTACTCAGTTTCTTCCAATTTCCCTAAGGTCTTGGGAAGCCAGTTTTTCATTCACTGGCATGACTCTTTGGGTTATCTGATTCTCCAAATTCTTTTAGTCTCCCTGTGGAAAAGTCCCTCTGTGAGCCATCCATTTGGCATTTTAAATGAAATTATCACTAGGATCTAAAAGAGAACAAGTATAAAAGTGCTGAAGCAATAAACTTTTGGAGAATAGCCCCTTTAAAAAAGCCACCTCAAGGGGGCTGGGTTGGTGCAAGAACCTCAGGTGTACATCTCCTCCTTGATTCATCCCTGTCTGGGAAATTTGCCTACAAGTTGGCCTTCCAGCCCTGGATTTTTCCCGCCTCTATGTTCTCCTCCGGCCTCCATCCCAAAGATGGGGGTGGAGTAGAAGCCCCAGGAGAAAGGAAGTTTGGAATGTCATTGGACATTTCCAGGTGAAAAAATAAACCAACACTCCCTAGATATGCATTGGCTGAAATTTCCCTCAAACGTGTTTAGTGGCAAGAACCCTTTGTCTACATCTTAGGAATCAGGTTCCTAGGTCCCATCCTGGACCTAATGAATCAGAATTTCCAAAGAAGTACGTGAAATTCTGTATTTTTAAACCTTCAAACCAAGTGATTCTTATCATCAGACGAAGCTGGAAAAAATGACATTAGTGGATATTTCTTATTACGGACTCTGGCACCTACTTGGCAAGGTATTTTTTTTCCTCAGGGAGGGGTAAATTGACAACCCTGTCATCGTGATTATCAATGCAGCATTTGGAACCTGGGTTTGACCTGCCAGGTATTGACGTGGCTGTGTGACCTTAACCCCTCAGAGTTTCAGTTCCTTATCTATAAAGTGAGGATAATATCGTATCTCCATCATTGAAGATAAAAACAGATAAGGCATACTGTTACCCAATTCCTGCCAAATAAAGTACATGTTCAATACATAGGTGCTATTTTATTTCTCTATAGAAGAACCTTAGGGCATCCCCATTATATAAATATGGGTGAATAATGGTTGTGAGAAAGGAAGACTAGCTATTGATGATTCCAGGGATCCACACAGATATACAAACATAACCAGAAGACCCGACATTCACTTCTCTGATTAGACCTAGCAGACACAAGTGTGGCTGGCTATATTAAGCAAAAGGAACACCATTTTTATCAAAAAGTCTGGCTTGAGCTGGGTAGGCAGCAACCAACACAGATGTGACTTGGATAGCTGGGCTACCTTAAGATAGCACCATGGGTTAGAAGTGGGATGATTCCCAGGTATAAGGACAGGTACCCCACCTGCCTGACTGAATACAATACTACCTCAGGGATAGTTCTCCAAACCCTGGAATCAACTAGGTCTGGTTGATTCACAATGCTACCATTTACCTATACTGTGACCTTAGGTAAACTGCTTAGACTCTGTGACCCTCAGTATTTTTCGCCCATTAAATGGTGGTATTTATAGTACCTTCCTTAAAAGTTATCGGTAATTTTGAAAAAGACAATGAATGTAAAACAAATACAAGTAGGCTATTGATATCTGTCTTTAACAAGAGATAGATTATAGTATCCCCTTGGAAAGAACAGACTTTCTCTCCCTTCGTTCCTGTCACACTTCCTACCATTGCTGTTCTCAAAGTAAGTGAGAACCTCCTGGTTAGATTACCTACACACTGTTCCTTCCACTCACTCTGCATACACACCGATCTCAGGGGCTCCCTGCTGTGTCCCCGCTCCAGGTTCCCACAGACTTCCATCTACTTTGTTCTGTGAGGCCTTCAAAAAAGGAGCTGACCTCTCCCCAGGACTCGGTTGCCTCCTTGCACTGTAATCAGTCACCCCTTGGAGTAAAGCACTTTCTGCAGGTGGATAGGAAGTAGGAAGACAAAGAGGCTGAGGGCGGGGATTGAGGGTGGTCAGGAAGGGAGTAGAGAGGATTCAGAATAGTGGAAATGTGTCATGAGGTTCCTCAAAATCGGTGAACTCTGAATCTCATCGTTTTCAGTGAATGACCTCAGATGATTCACTTCCCTTTATTAGCCCTCTCTTTTCCTCTCTATGTCATGGGAAGGGGGGTGGTTGCCCTGGCTTTGAAGACAGAGCAGCGAACAGAGCCCAGCTTGGGAGAGCCATGAACACATGAAATTCTAGATCATATGGGCTATGAATGTTATGTGGGTTTTCTTATGAACAAATCTTTGAGAATACTAGCTCCTGGCTGAACATATTTCCTTAAACGTCCTAGACTTCTTGGCAGTTTTCAGCAAACCTACCAGTTTCTGGTTTCCCATTCTAGCCCTGTGTTCCTGAGTATCCCCTCTAGCTTCCAGTTAAGCAGTCCTTGCCATCCAACATGGTAACCTGGGCTCTTAAACAAAATTCTAGGGCCTGGGCCCAGCTTTGGTTCCTGGTGGTGACTCAGAATCCAGAAAGTCTGGAAATCAATGACCAACATTCCTTTAAGGTATTAAGTTCCTGACTTAGGAAGTAACTGGGTTTAGGTTAGGAAAAAAGAAAAATTTTGCCAAGTCTCAAAATATTCATGCAGTGGTCTGCGCTGACTAGCCTGGGTGGGTCAGACAGAGATGGTGAGGGAGGAAAGGGCGAGAGAGGATAGGAGGGCACAGGCTAAAGCTGGAGGGAGCAACTTGGCTCCTCCGTTCCGGGTGCTGCTGAGATAGTATAACCTCAGGGCGCAACCCCTGGGCTTTGTTTTCGGTGAGTAAGGAAGCAAGCATGTGGCTTCCCCAGCCCCATTCTTTCCACAGCCACTGGGGGCCTAGCAGCTTCAGCAGCTTCCCTATCATGTTACAGGCCCAAGACCCGGCTTTAAGTGCCTCCTGAGAATGATAGCAGCCTCTTCTCCCTTAGCACTAAACACGCAGGGCAAAGGAGCCCTCAGACCCAAGGAAACTATGTGGCCAGCATTCAGTGCCTCCTTCTAAGAACTGCAGAGGAGTCTGCCTGCCCCAGGTGTAGGCGGGAAAGAGAAGAGCGGTGGCCACAGAGACAGGAGAGGAGAGGGAGGGAGTAGGAGTCGAAGCCATGGGGGTGAGCAGCATACGCAGTTGGCCAGTTGCTGGGAACTGTTTGTTAAGGACACAGCGTCCCCACTTAACTGGAATCCTGGGATGGACTCCAGAGAACGCCCTGGTCTTCTAGGTCAGGACAGACATAGGTAGGCAAGGCAGGCAGGCACTCAGGGCAGGGATCAGAGTTTACCAAGTCCATCCTTCTATCTCTAGCATCTAGAGCTGTGCCTGGCACATAGTAGGTCCATGATAAATACCGAATGAGTGAATAAAGGAATGAAGAAATGCTTTCACCGCACAAATATGATCTCATTCAATCTGCAAAAAGAGGCACAGGTAGGGCAGGGCTTGCCTCATTTTGCAGGGGGAACTCTTGCCTAAGGTCATTCAACTTGGATGTGGCAGACCGGAGGCTGGATACTGTACCCTCTCTATAGTACCACGCTGAACATTCTTGGTATAGCAACCCAGGAATACATCCTGAGACTCGACATGAACTTCTTTGTGGGTCATGCTGGTCCGAAAGTAGCCCTTCAAACAAAACAAACAAGCAAGCAAAATATAACCAGCAACATTGAAATAAAAAACAAACTGACAGTAGCCAGAGGGGAGGAGGGAGGGAGATAACAGGGGAAAAGAAGAGGAAGAGGCGTCAAGGAACAGGCATAAAGGACTCTCAACAAAGCCAAGTAGGGGAAGGATTGAGGGTGGGAGGTGGGAGGTGGGGAGTGAGAGGGGCTGGGGAAAGTAGTGGCATGAAAAGGACAAAACAAAACAAAACAAAACAAATAGATAGGGGGAGGTTAAGAATAGTATAGGAAATTGAGAAGCCAAAGAACTGATATGTATAACCTGTAGACATGAACTAAGGTCTGGGGGGTGATGATGGGATGGAGTGCAGGGCAGAGGGGATAAAGGGGAGGAAAAAAATGGGACAACTGTAATAGCATAATCAATAAAATATACACAAAAAAAAGAAGAAGAAGAAGAAGAAGAAAATAGCCCTTCAGGGGCCCAGCTTCCTGGATACAGTCTCAGGGCTAAGTTCAGACATCCTGGTCCTCCTTGAACACCTGGCATCTGCCTGTTTTATGAGCAGCTCCAGGAAAGGGGACCCCTCCATCTCTGCTACCACAGCTAACTCAGGAGGTCTGGACCCCTGAGACACAGAGGCAGGGCACCGATGGCTTTACTCTGGGAGTCAAGAACAGAATGACGTCGCATACATTCAGTTCCTTTTTTTCACTCATGACAGAAACTTCAGAGAGCCTAGACCACCAAGTTAGTTCCCAGAACTCAGACAGGCAACTAACCCATATTACATACAGTAAGGGTTTCCCAGGAGCTCAGAGCCCATGCTCTGAGGAGTGTTCTTGGAAGGACAGCTCCCGAGCTGGCAGGAGGGCTCCCCTGAACTGCAACAGCTTACATCACCTGGCCCTTCTCTTCATAGCATTCTGTCTTAGACCCCTCTCTTATGGAGGTTAGGAGCAGTGCATAGGAACAAGGGTCAGGGAACATGGGGTCTAGTGTTGGCCTTGCCACTCAACAACTGTGTATCTTCTCTCTACCTCATTGTCCTCATCTGCAAAATGGGAATAGCGATTCCCAACTACGGCACAAGGCAGCTGTGAGTTTAAAGAGGAAGGAGTTGTACCAAAGTGCTTTTTAGCACAAGACAGAAACAACACCAGTACTATTTTTTTATGGCAAGAGAAAACTTAAAAAAGACAGAGAGGAGGAAAACCTCCAGGGTGCCCCAGAGCTCTCTGTTCCCACCTGTTCACTGATTCATTCAGTGAACAAAGGGTGCACAAATGCTGGGGGAAAGACAAAGATAGTCAAGATGTACGTAGTCTCCACTCTCAAAGAACTGAAACACTAGCACAGACTATGCACCAAAAGATGGACACACAGGTTTCACAGAGCACCAAGTATCACAGGCCAGAAAGGAAGTTCTGTGAGGAGTTGGAGGCTCTAGGATTGTTCACCAGGTGAAGAGGCCACAGAGGGAAGGAGGGAGGCAAGGGGTGTCACGCTGCATAACGGTCTGCAAGCCTCTTTGTTGGGGAGGAAATGAGGTCATCCTGCCCTCCGAAATCAGCATGACAGCCTCTAGCCAAGTAATCTGGAGTCATGAGAGCTGCTGGGAGCTCTGTGAATCATGACAGTCTGCTGGGAATTTCCTGATAACTAACCTAGGAGTTTCGGGGTAAATCCTAAGGCTGCAACACCTCTGTTTACATTTTGATCTTGTTTATTTACAATTAATAAATTGTAAATCCAAAACAAAGCATGCCACAGTCTTCTAGAGGAAGTAGCGAGGCCGGCTCTGAGACCTTCAGCACATCTGACTCAGTCCATCTCCTGAGAAGCTGGCAGCTTAGCCAGACACAGAAAAACTCACTCTGGAGAGCAATGGGTCACCTGCCTCCCTAAAAGCCAGATGGTTAACTTACACTTTCCCCAGGCGGAGACTGGCAATCTGAGACCTCTGGCTGGAACAGAGCAAAGAGGCTTTCTTCCTTCCTATCACCCTGGCACTCTACCTGCCCCCCTCTTCCTGTCCCTCTCAAGTGGACTTAGATTCAAGGTCCAGGTTTGCCAGGCAGCAAAATGCATTAGGCCTAGGCAGGAAGGGGAACCAAGCCTTGAGTTTGGCCTTGGGTTTGGCCTCGTGCCCAGCCTTGGGCCCCTAGTGAGTTAACAGGGACTCAGACCTCTGCCCTCTCATCAAGGGAGACAGTCCTGGTGGGCAGAATCCAAGTGACCCCAAGCGCAGGCTCCCAACGTTAAGGGAAAGGGGTAAGGGCGAGTGAATCTCAGGGTCCCCACTGTGCTCCTTCAGCTATGCCTGGGGGATATGTGCATGTGCACGTGTGTTACACAACAGTTTGCCTTGTCCTTGGCAAGAGGAGCAGTTGAGGAGTCCTTTATACACGGTCAGTCTTACTGGAGCTCAGTCTTATTTGATAAGCAATAATTTTATCTTATTAGAAACAATGGCCTGTGATGAAGTAAAACACTAAATAAACATGCATTTAAAAGCTGTAATTATCTTCTTGGAATGGATGGTACAAAGATGTTTTCAAAAACTTAAACGGTTTTTAAAATAGATCTCATTCTTGTCCTCCAGTTCCCCAATTGCTCTCCTCAGAGGTGAAAACAGAACTTCCTACCTTTCTACAGTATTCTCTCTACATTAATAAGGCTTTACTATTTCATTGTCTTTATTAACTAACTATATTCTGGCCCAGGCAAATAAGTTGTTCATTATAGGAACTTCCTGAAAGACCCATCAACACTTCAATAGAAAAAGCATCAATAGTTTGGGCTCTAAGACTTTGTTCTCACAATTTTACAATACTGTATCACGACCCTTATGTAACCCTTATCAAGTCCTCACTTTCAAGGACTGCCCTTATACCAAACTGCAAATTCCCAGTAAAATCCGACCGTTCTTTCCCTTCCCCAACCACCACCAAACTCCCTTACCTTGGTAAGCAATTATCTCAGTTCTGTCTGATCCACTGGTTGTGTTGATGATTTTGGAAGAGCCGGAATCCAACATAAGCAGCCCCTGTTGGCAGGTTTTTTGTCTGTGTTTTCGGAAGCATGTGCCGTGTGCATTTTCATGTTGAGAAAAAGACTTTACAGTTCTGCAAGCTGCGGACTGTGCCCCTATACCCAGGGTTCTCATTCATTCTCCTAGGCAGTTGGGGATCGAGGGTGGGAAGTTGGAGGAGAGCTGATTTAGGAGACCTGGGGGGAGGCATCATAGCCGGTCAGGGGAGAGAGTCTCTGGAGTGACTCCTCTCCGCAATTGGGTGTGCAGATGGTTGGGTGGTCTGCAATGGGGCGGGACCCAGGCCAGGCGAATGGGAGGATGGGCGGGGAATTTAGATGCCTCTCTATCTCTCAGTTCAGACCTCTTCGGTCCCCTCCACCGGAGACCAAGCTGCAGCTAATTCTCAGTCATAGGTGAGGAAACACGCCAGGGTCCAGGTTGCGGCGCTACCCAGAGGAGGGGAGGAAAGGGGGTGGACCGGCCGGTCCCGGACCAGGGCGGGGCCAGGGCCTAGGCGGGTCTTAATATACAGCCCGCGCCGCGGGCTTGCAGCACAGCTGGGAGGCTGAAGTGCCAGAGCTCGGCCGCGTACCCGGGTGGCGACCTGTCCGCCAGGTCCCAGTCCACACCGCTCCCGCCTCAGCTGCCGGTGAGTGCAGGCCTCGCTACGAGCGCTGGGCGGACGCGCGGCGGCCCCACTCCTACGAGTTTCCCTCCTCCAATCCCGGCTGCCCCGGCCCGGCAGCGTCTGCGCGCCCAGCTCCAGCTCCGCGTGCCCACGCGTCCCCCTGCGGGTGCGGGTGCGGGTGCAGGCGCAGGCTGGGCAGAGACCCCTGAATCCCAGAGGGGAAAGACGACCGCGGGGTAGCCCCGCAGGTGACCCTTAGGGTCTGCCCTGAACCGCAGTAAGCCACCCGGTTCGCCTTCTCGCTCCTCCGCTTCTTCCCCTGACTTCTCCTTCCCTTGCAGAGCCGCTGTGTGGAGCCCCAGCTTCGCCACCATGAGAGTCCCCCTGGCGTGCCTGCTCTTCTGTGTCCTGGTTCGTAGCAACTGCGAAGTGACAGACTTCCCTGCTTTGACCTGTAGCGGTGGGCGGGGGCTTGTAGGACCCCCGAGTCGCACCAGGGGAAGGAAAGGGTCTGCGTAGGGAACTGGAGTCCCCCCGGTCCCATTCATAGCAGGTCCAGGCCCTCCGGCAAAATGGGACAGGTGTGGCAGTGGGGACCTTGAGATCCTGGGGAGGGGGGGTTCGCACTTGCAGGCAAATGAGGAAAAAGGCCCTGGAATTGCCCCAGCCTCCTGGCACCTGATCTGTGAAGCTTACTTGAGTCAATCCATTTCTCCTCTCTGGAAACTTAACGATCTTCCATTTGAGGGCTAGTTAGATGTCATCAGAGTGAGGAGAGAGGGAGCTGTAGGGAAGCGTGGGTTTTGGAATTGGGGCCAATTCATCCACACCCTGGAGCCTTAGGGACATGGGACCTTTGGTGAACTTTCTCCCTCCCTCTATCTTTTCCAGGGCAGCTATGACCTTCACCCAGTGTCTAGCGCATGTGAGTATCACCCCTTGCTCATTATCTGGCTGCACAGACGTCTCGGAGAAGCCTCACAAGGCAGCCCTTCCCTGGCCCTGACGCAGGGCTGGCTCCTCCCTTACTTTCTCCTCTCCTGCCCCTTGCTTACCTACCCCCAACTCTGTGCTTTTCAGCAAACTGCAGCTGCCTGAACGGAGGTAAATGCGTGTCCTACAAGTACTTCTCCAACATTCGGCGATGCAGCTGTCCTAAGAAATTCCAGGGGGAACACTGTGAGATAGGTATGGGGATCCTGGCTTTAACTGGGAGGAGGGGGCCCAAGAGATTTGGGGGCGGGAGAGATGAGTGGGAAGCAAAGGCAGATAGTGGTTGGGAACTGGAGGTGGAGTAGGGGACCCCATCCCTATGCAATATGATATACAGAGTCGAACACATAAATACACATTGTCTCGTGAAGCCGTGGCTGCACAAATGACTGGGGGAGACCCTTTCCAGTGTCTTCTGCCAGGCCTGAAGACATGCGAGGCCTGGCAACATCTCTAAAATGTCTGTCTGAACTTCCTCCTCTTTCTGATATTCTCTCAACCTCGCATCTTTCCACAGATACATCAAATACCTGCTATCAGGGAAACGGTCACTCTTACAGAGGGAAGGCCAACACCGACATCATGGGCCGGCCCTGCCTGGCCTGGAACTCTGCCAGTGTCCTTCAGAAAACGTACCATGCCCAAAGACCTGATGCTCTGCAGCTGGGCCTGGGGAAGCACAATTACTGCAGGTGAGGTGGGGGCAGCAAGGACCCTCCCCATGGCCTCCCAGAAGCCCTTAGTAGCAGCCCCTTCGGCTCCCAGAGTGCCGGCCTTAGCACAAGCAAAACAGGGCCTCTGGCTGCCTCTCTCTTGGAGGGGAGGGCGCAGGAAAGACGTTCTGTGTTGAAATGACATCCCTCTATCTGCTCTTTTGCCAGGAACCCAGACAACCGGAGAAGGCCCTGGTGCTATGTGCAGGTTGGCCTAAAGCAGCTCTCCCAGCAGTGCATGGTACAAGACTGCTCTTTTGGTGAGTGTTGCCAACCTGTTTATGATAGTTGGTGACAAACTATCATAAAAAGTAGACAAACAGGAAGTCCCGTTATTCCATCGGTGGAGGGATGAGGATGGAGGCCTCTCTGGCCCCCCAAAAACGGGAGGTCAGAGGATGAGGAGAGGGATGCTTTATCCTACCTTTCTTCCCAAGACATCCCTCTCTTTCCCCTCCAGGAAGAGCTACCGATTCTCCTCCTGAAAACGGGTTTCAGTGTGGTCAGAAGGCTCTGAGGCCCCGCTTTAAGATTGTCGGGGGAGAATTCACCAACACTGAGAAACAGCCTTGGTTTGCAGCCATCTATAGGAAGCACCGTGGCGGTTTTGTCACCTACGTGTGTGGTGGCAGCCTCATCAGTCCTTGCTGGGTGGTCAGCGCCACGCACTGCTTCATGTATGTCCCCCTGTCTCTTCTCCCTGACCCTCCTGCTCTACTCCAAACACATCCTTTTCTCCTTCCCAGAAAAGGATTCCACTTGAATTCTACCCTATCAACCCTTCCATGTAGCCCCTAGCCCTGGGGACAAGTCATGCTTTGAGGTCACTGTGGTAGGGAGGAGGAAGTGACAGGATCTCATGAGGTCAGACTGTCTGACAGGTCTCCCCTCCCACAGTAATCACCAAAAGAAGGAGGACTACATTGTCTACCTGGGTCGGTCAAACCTTAACTCCAATACACCTGGGGAGATGAAGTTTGAGGTGCAAAAGCTCATCTTGCATGAGGACTATAGCGCTGACACGCTTGCTCACCACAATGATATAGGTGAGTGGAAAACCCTTATTGGCCACCATCATAATGACCAAGAGAGGAGGGGCTCCAAAAGACACTCACGTGGGATGGGGGTTGAGGTTGTAGTAGAACTTAAAGACCCTACTTTACACAACAAAGAGGGAAGTGGGGAAGGGTTTGGAGTGACATACACATATGAGGGGCTTGGTGCTCCTCTCTAAAGTCCCTGAATTTTCAAACAGGTAGCCTTCTCTGGAGGGCAGTAGCCCTGTGGGCAGATGGCGTGACCTGGGATGACCCTTCCTTTGTGAGATGCAGGCTCTCTCTGTCCCAGGATATAGACCTTTGAGAGAGCATTGGGCTGGATTTCAGCCCAGCTACCTCAGCCAGGGCTTTCTGTAGGAAAAAAACCTCACACAGCTGAATGCAGTAGCCCTGGCTGTCCAAGCCTATGCCAGGAGTCGGAACAAAGCCCATGAGGCATGGTACAGGGGAGACTTAGTTCATCCTATCAGCATACCTCCCAGGATGACCTCTGACCCTAACTGACCTAGGGATAGACAGTTGCTCCCTCAGCACTCGGAGGTCAGAGAGGGTCGCCACCTGAGTAGGTGGCGATCTTGCCCCTCTGATCTCTTCCCCCTCCCCTAGCCTTGCTGAAGATCAGTTCCAGCTTGGGGCAGTGTGCGCAGCCGTCCCGGTCCATACAGACCATCTGCCTGCCCCCAACAGTTGGCGATGCTCATTTTGGCACAAGGTGTGAGATCACTGGCTTTGGAAAAGAGAATACCAGTAAGTGACGTTTGGGGCTAGCTGAGAGGGTCCTGGGGGAGTGTTGTCACCTGGAAGTGAGCTCAGCTTGATTAAGGAGGACTGCAGAGATAGAGATAGGAGCACTGCAGAGGTGGCAGATGGGTCCAGGGATGGAGTGGGGAGCAGGTTTTAGGGAATGGTGAACGATAAAGGTAAATAGGTGGGGAGTGAGGGGATACAGATGGGGTCAAAACTCAAATTTGGGAGGAAAAAGAATAGGGACTTTCCCCTATAGGAATACTTTTTGGTCCCCTCCCTGGCAGAGTGTCCCAATGGGAAGGCTGGGTAGACACATCTTAACATAAACTCCTTTATGTTTCTCCCACCCAGCCGACTATCGCTACCCAGAGCAGCTGAAAATGACTTTCGTGGAGCTGGTTTCCTACCAGGAGTGTTGGCAGCCGCACTACTATGGCTCTGAAGTCACCACCAAAATGCTGTGTGCTGCGGACCCACAGTGGAAGACAGACTCTTGCCAGGCGAGTGATCTAAGCATCTCTCTCCGTCAGCCCCATCGCTCCAGGGCTCCTGGGCATATCTCTGCCAGCGCGGGGGAGCCTCTCTCCAGATAAAGCTCCAAGAAGCCAGAATCAAGAGCTCAGGTTTTAGAAGGTTTAAACCAACCCTAACATCTTTACCAGACAGTTGTCATCAGCCTGTGTCTGTGCTAGTCACTTCAGGGAGAGAGAAAGGTATAAGAAGAAACTGTAGAAAATAGTACAGCTCTGTGTTCAGGGTGTGGTGTGAATTATAAATGATCAGATATTTAGGAGAAGGAGGCGGTGCCAGCGAGATGGTCGTGGAGGGGAAGCTTTAAAGAGATTGTGACTCAATGGGGACTGAAGGAGGCAAAGGAAAGAAAAGAAGAGCGTTTCAGCTGCAAGATATAAATATTAGAATGAGGACAGCATATTCGAGGATGGGAGGAGAGGAAGGGTTTGAGAATGTAGGTGGGATAGTGGCAGATCATAGGGCTCCCCTATTGCCAAGCAGAGGGTTTTAAACTTGATGCGATAGGAAACGGTAGTCACTAAGGACTCTGACTCTGGGAAACTCCCTTCTCTCTCGAGCATGATTGGGTGGTAGGATCCAATGGCCCCCTCCTGACTTCTTCCAGGGCTCACCTTTTGTGTCTTTGGCTTAACAGGGGGACTCAGGGGGACCCCTGGTCTGCTCCATCAAAGGCCGCCTGACTCTGACTGGGATTGTGAGCTGGGGCCGTGAATGTGCCATGAAGGACAAGCCAGGCGTCTACACAAGGGTCTCACGTTTCCTGTCCTGGATCCATACTAACACCCAGGAAAATAACGGCCTAACCCTGTGAATGCCCCCAGGGAGCCACCCACTCCTTCGGTGACTGTCATTTTTGCAGTAGGCCAGTCTGCACCAGCTATATATAAGGAAGAGACTGAGGAAGATAGGCTCTGCAGAGATGGTTTTGCTTGTGCTGCCCACCAGGGTGAGTAGCAATAGCTTTACCCTCAGTTACAGGCCTGGGTGCTGGACGCCCAGATCCCCTCTGGCCAGGATGGAGGGGTGATCCTGGTCCAGGATGGTACTGACCAGTAGTTTGTCTTTTTCTGAATTAAAGTCTCCTGGAGATAAAAATGGCATCTCCTATGCATGGGAAGAAGAGGCAGCTCCCCCAGCAGTTGGCCTACTGTTGGGAAATGAATAATTTCCCAATTAGGAAGTGTAACAGAACTGAGGTCTCTTGAGGGAGCTTGACCAATGTGCGAACAGTGGTTTGGGGAGTAGGGACACTAATACCTTGAGGGAAGGGCTCTGACATTCCATGAATGTATCAGGAAATATTATATATGCATGTGTATGTTTGCACACTTGTGCACAGGCTATGAGTAGTCAGCGTGAGTAAGAGCTGGTGTTCCCGTGTCTGACTTAAAGTCTAGCTAGATATTTCTCTAAACTCTGTGGACCATGATGTCACATAGAAGGGTCTGTCAGGAGAGGTTATAGGTCATTCCTGGGGCCTCTTGGGTCTCCCATGTGATGATGCCTATGAATGTGTCATTTTGGGGCATGGCCCATGACCGGCATTAAAATTTCAGTTTCACTTTCATATAAATGCCCCTTTCTTGGCTAGTTATCCCTTCTGATCTTCCAGCCAAGTCCATGCACTCCTCACTTGGGGGGAGGGGGGGGAGGGCCACTCCTGTACACTGAATATTTAATAATTATATTCTGCTATTTTTATTTATATCTATTTTTGTAATTTTGAATAAAGATGATAAATGTGATTCTTCCGAAGACTTTGTTTCTTTTCTGGTGCTCAAAAGGAAGGGAGTTGGGGAGCATAAAAAGTAGAAAGTGACCATGGTGGCATGTACACCAGAGTTTCCTGTGGCTGCATCTCTTAGTGGGGCTTTGGGAAGCAGAGGCTGAGAGAGTGGTAGGCCAGGCTCTCCAGAGCACACAGGGCACAAAAAGGGGCCCACGGCTTTGTAAACGGTGCGCAGGCTGGGTGTCAACTTCCAATTCCCTCCTCAGCCTGATACTTTTACGCGATGCACATCTTGTACTGCTGCTCGGAGATCTTCTTTAGTATTAGCCTCGCCATATTCTCTTCGCTCGGCCCCCAACAGTCCTTGGGTGGACCTCGACCAAGGAGAACACCTGTACGAGTGAAAATTGTTGCTCCAAAACCAAGCTCAACTTGAGTCTGTGGCGCTTGGGGAACAGAAAACATAATTTCCCATTATCTACAATGTCTGTGCATGGAGCGGTGCTGAGTTTTCTCAGTATGTTAGTGGAGCTCATGACCTGCCTTTGCTATCCCGAAGGTCAGGTGGCTCAGAACCTAAAGCTGTTTGATATCATAATGAAGGCGAGTATATATTTTGAATCAAACATCAGTTTCTGAAGAGCTGGGCTGTAGAAGGTAGGCTGGGAGATATCTTTGGGTGCCAAAATATTGGAGTTCCCAAGCTATGTTAATGGGCTTTGGCAGTGGTTCTTAACCAAGTCACCTGAGAACCTTTCAAAAATATATACAAGCCTATGTTCCACTCACAGAGATTGTGATTCAGATCAGGCTGGTGTCAAGCTTTGTTGTTTTGAAAAGCGCCTCAGGAGTTTCTGATAAGCACTCTGATTGATTATCTTTTGGGGACACTTTCACTGTGTCCCCAGAGTATGTGAAGTACCTAGTAAATTCAAGATGTGGTCAGCATGTGTTCTCTGCATGAACAGTCAGTTTTCTGTGTGGGGCTGCGGGGTGCAAGTACCCCTGGGCTTCCTAAGCCATGGGTCCTGGGAGGACCCAAGTATCAGACAACACAACACAATCTAGCGTGTTGTCTGATTCAGTATGATGCTATGGTTTCAGAGCATGGGTTTTGGAGTCAAGTGGCCTGGACTAGAATCCTGGCTTTAACACTAGCTGTGTGGCTTGGGAAAGACTCTTAACCCATCAGTGCCTCTGCTTCCTCATCTGTAAAAGAGATAATAACATCTACCTCCCAGGATTATCATAAGGATTCGTGAGTTCCTAAGTCTCGCAGCATAACGCTGGCACCTCGTAAAGGTACAAAAATGGTGGCTATTATTACACAGGCACGTAAATTCTTGGAGAATTTAATGAACCCCCTTCCTCCCCAGGATTGCCCTGAATGTGTTTTGTGGGAGCTGAAACTTGCTAGGAAAGCAAAGGCATCATAAGAAGCTAAGGGGCCCAGCCCAGCCTGAGTCGCTGCTCAGCCTCTGCATTTCCCCGCTGGGGCCAAGGAAGGTCTTGTTCCAACATGAACAGCTCTAGCATCATGGCTCACAGACACTGAAAACAGGAAGTAGCTGCTCCACTGGCGGGGTTGAGCAATGACACTGCTAACTCTCTTCAGATTCCTTCCCAACCACCACCCGGACCCCCCAGCCAGCTGCTGCTGCTTCTCCAAATTGTGGACCTCACTCAGGGCTGGCCCAGATCAGCTACTTCTCTAGCAACCGGGTTCATGGCTCTAGATACTACACTGTCACTCACTTCAGGGACTGCCTTCCTCTAGTGCTCACCGTGTACTGGATACCTTGCTAAGTTCTTAACCTTCACAAAACTCCTAGGAGAAAGGTATTATCATTAGCTGCATTTTACAGCAGAATGACTCGCTTAAGGCGTTCTGACCCAGGCAGCTGGTTCCAGAGTGCACAAGCCAAGCACTATGACCTGTGACCTTTCAGCAGGGCCCAGCTGTGGAAAGGAGAGCGGCCCTCCTTTCGAGGTCCCTACTTCCGGGATGCTGAGTGTCTAGGGTAAGTATATCAGAATTTCAACCCCCTACCTCGATTATAGTTCTTTCCTCTTAAAAGATTCCCAGGCAAGTGAGGAGACCACACTCAACCACCAGCTTCAAAGTGAAACCACCTTCTCAAGTTAACCTCAGCCTTTTTTTGTTGAAACCTGATTTCATTGAAGTGGTTTCCGTTTTCACCAGAACTCCTTCTGAAATATTCTGTGTCCCATTATATTATCAGGACTCAACTTGATTTCCACTTATACTCTGCTTTTCTCAAACCAACACCCCCCACAACCACACCTTTGCATATATCCCTCCACACTCACCCTCAGTGTGTCCACCCTCCCTGGCAGAAAACATTTGAGCCTTCCCTTTGAGTCAGACGTGGTGAGTGGTATTGCTGAGCTGTTTAAAATAACAGCATTATTGAGATGTAATACATATACTATAAAATTCACCCATTTAAAGTGTACAACTCGTGATTTTTAGTATATTCACAGAGTTGTGCACCACTCACCACAATCCATTTTAGAACATTTTCATTAACCAAAACAAAACCCCTTAGCCCTGGTCGGTGTGGCTCAGTTGGTTGGAGCACCGTCCCATAAACCAAAAGGTTGCAGTTTGATTCCTGGTCAACGGCACATGCTTAGGTTGTAGGTTTGGTCCAAAGTCAGGAGGCCCATGAGGGGCAACAGATTGATGTTTCTTACGTCAGTGTTTCTCTCCCTCTCTGTCCCTCCTTCCCTTCTCTCTGAAATCAATAAGCATGTCCTTGGGTGAGGATTTTTTTAAAAAATATCCCTTAGCAGCCACTCTCTTTTTCGCCTCAATCTCCTCAGCCCCTAATCTACTTTCTGTCTCTATGAGTTTGCCTGTTCTGGACATTTCATATATATCCACTCATATATCACGTGGTCCTCTGCGACTGACTTTGTTTACTTCCCATACTGTTTTTCAGGTTCATCCATGCTGTAGCATGTATCAGTGCCGTTATTGAGTTTTAAGTAGCAAATTGGGAGAAAAGATAGCCTAGCCCCCCTTCTGACCTTGCAGGCCCTTTGAGATTCTTTCGACAACCCCTAAAAAAATTTCTTTAAGTACCCAGATACCAGGTACTCTTTTAGATCCTGGGGATACAAAAATAAATGGGATATAGTCCTAGTTCTCAAGGAGCTCACAACTTTGTGAAGGAGACAGAACTGTGACCATAATTCAATGTGATAAATGCCATAATAAAAGTATGTATAAAGTGCATGGAACAATGATGAGGAAGCAATTAATTCTGCCTTGGAAAGTCAAGGAGGATTTTACAGAGAAGGCGATATTTTACCTTCTTATCCTTCAAAGGTACAAAGAAATTTGCCAAACAAGGAGAAGAAAGGCATTCGAGGCATCTAGGGAAGGTCATGAAAAGGCAAGGCAGTCACATGAAATGACGAATAAATTGTTGCGGTAGGTAGGTAGATGAGCGCTTTCCTGAGGGACAATAGGCAGGCAGAGTAGGGGAGGCAGCTGCTGGTGGGACGCAGCGGGTGAGGAACTCTAGGCAAGGCTGATATTCAGTAGCAGGCACCCGTACAACTCAATCACTACATGGCTAGTGTCCCAAGGTCCCGTCCACGTGGCCCCCTGCCATCCAGCTTCTCTTCACTTCTTCAGGTTCCGGCAACCATAGGGTTAATGCCTGGCAGGCAGCGGCCTTTGAGACCCCTCCCTCCTCCAGCTGCCATCAAAGGGTTGGTACTCTGTGGTCCTGCTAGTTAAATATTTACAATATCACCTCTTGCCTTCGGGTACTATTTTTCAAAATCTAGAGAGTTAATTAATGTTAAAGAGTCATAAAAAGTTTTTTTTTTTTTCCTTAACTGAAAATTCCCACCCAGTTATAAAAGTAACTATAAAAATAAAATGCTTCCATAGAATTCCACAGCCATTGTAAACACTTTTGGCTTCTTAGGTTTCCTTTGCAATCTCAGGCTCCTCTACTTGACTCAATATTGAGTTTCCAAAGGCCCGATCCTGCACTTTGAGGAAAGAATAAAGAACAAAATGGAGTCACTATAGTCAAGCCGCTAAATTACTAAAATCAAGTAGGCTGAGGCATGAGGAAATTATTCTACTCCTCCTTCAACTAGCCTGGGAAGTTAAAATTTTGAACTCTGTAGTTATACCTGAAGATCTCTTTCTCTTTCTTTCTCTCTCACCTCTATCTCTATCTTTAAGTGCATCTATATCTATATCTATCTCCTGTAGATAACCCTCTGGCTACCCTTTGAAGGACTTAGAAAACAATGTTCACATGTCCAGGCCACCTGACATTCATTATCATCCTTGACCAATTTAGAAGCTAAGAGTGCAGGACTGATTCCTCTCGAGTACGTACTTTTTACTACAAGAATTCTCAGCTTTTCTTTCTTCTTTAAAACACTCTGAGCACTGCCTAGTTGTGTTTTTGGTTTGCATACACTAAGACCCTGGAATAAATCTTTACCATTTATTTCTAGCCAAAGCCTTCTCACTCTTCTGTGCTCTGTTGACAACCTTCTCTTCCTCTCACCCTAAACTTTCTCCCACAGTCTCATTCACACCCAAGCTTAAGTTACCACCAATAAATAGTTGACTTACAAATGCTTATCTCTAGCCAGACTTTTCCTCTAAACTTCTTATATTCCATTGTCTATTTGCCATCCCTTTTTGGTTGTCACATGTAAGGAGCCTGAAACTCAGCCTGCCTCAAACTGGTCCTGTCTCCAAGCCCCCAGCCTGTTGGACTTCTTTCATCACTCTGCACAGGTGATGGCACAAATTCCATTCACACCCAGAAATCTAGGAGTCATCCTGATCCTTCTCTCCTCCCGCCTCTCTCATCCGATCCATCACCAAATCCCAAAAATTTGCCTAATAGCTCTTGAAGTCATACATTTCTCTCCATTTTCATCACCACCATCAACTGTTGCCTGGACTACCACAATAGCTTCCCAACTGGCCTCCCCCATTGACTCTCTCTCTCCTTTCATGCCTTCCCACAGCCCCACCAATCCATTCTATTCACCGGAAATGAGAAATCTTTTGAAAATGCAAACAGACTTAATGCCTCCCCATGCTTGCCCCTGGCTGGCTAGCTTGGGCAGGGTCTGGCCCCTACTTCCTCTCTAGCTCTGATCAGCATCAAACTGTCCCAGTCTTACCTTGCTCAGCTATCTCTTATCTGTCAGTCCCTCTGTCACCACAGGGCCCTGGGGTATGGCATTCCTTCTGCCTGGGACTTTCTTTAACTAGTTAAGTTCTTCCTCTTGCTTCAGAGGTTGTTTCTTCAAGGAAGTCTTTCCTGGGTTACCTATATCTATATAGAACTCCACTATTTTGCCTGTAGTCTCATTATAGTATGAGACTATGACCTCTTTGGCTTACCTGTCGCTGCTGTAATTTTACCTTTGTTGCATCATTACTTGATTAATGCATGCTTTTCCTCGCCAAATTGTAACCTCAGTGAGGAACAGTGTGTTTTTGATCACTCCTGTATCTTCAGCACCTAACATGATGTCTAGAATATGGTAAACTTTTAGTTAATATTTATTGAATGAATGCATTCTGGTGTATTTCTTTCCATTTGTTTCCTCTAACTGCTTCTTTTTTACATAGTTGCGTTCACACTCTCTACATAGTTTTGTATCTTGTTCTTATCCTTTGACTATTTTGTCACAGGCCTTTTCCTATGGTATTGCAAATATCTCCAAACCTTATATGTACAATGTAGTTAATAATAACACACATTCAACCTACCTTTCTGGATTTAGGCATCATACGTAAAGTATGCAAAAGTTCTTTGCAAACTGCATGTACATATGAGACATTATTTACATTTAAAAGGAAATGTAGGTGGGCCTGGCCAGGTAGCTCAGTTGGTTAGAGAATCATCCCAATATGCCAAGGATGTGGGTTTGATCCCAGGTCAGGGCACATATAAGAAACAACCAATGAATGCGTGAATGAGTGGAAAAACAAATCAATGTTTCTCTCTCTCTCTCAAATCTATAAATAAAAATATAAAATAAATAAACAAAAGGAAATGTAGGTGAAATTTGTCCCTGGTGCCCTCTCTACTTTTGCCTTTATACCTCTTTCCCTTGGGCATATTTTCAGTGCCCTTGTTCTGCCTGGTCACCTAGTTAAAGTCTAAAATAACTTATTAACTTTAATATGCCACCAGTCCAAGGAGGTTTGCATTTTTTAAAAGGACTTCTGAAAGAAAGGCACTCAGTCCAAGTTGATGAAGTTTGGGGGCTAGGAAAGTACTCAGGGGTATACATGGATCATTGATTCATCCTTCACTCATTCATGTAACAAGCACTCATTGAGAGTTGGTCATGGGCCTGGCACTGTGCTGTGTGGAGATGAAAGCCCCAGTCTCAGCTTCAGTGGGCTAAAGGTCAAGTGAGGGAACAGAAAAGTAGGTGAATTGCTGTGAGGAAATTCACAGTAAGTGAGACCATTGCTGTGAGGAAGATATGCAAGATGGTCACGGAGGGCTAAGAGCGGAGTCCTGAAGGGCAAATATGGAAGGGAGAAATGACACTTTGAGCAGATGAAACAGTATGTTCAAAGGTGAAGAAAAAGGAGGAACCATGGGACACTCGACTACAAGCTGTTTGAGTGGATGGGGTATAGGGCTGGTTTTGGAGAGGTGACTTGGCTGGTGAGATTAGTGAGAGCTAGAACCTATGGGCCCTGAGGACCTGGCCTGCCACACGAAGGGCTTTAGATTTTATTGTTATGTGCAGTCATTCAAAAGTTTGAAGCATGTGGCAACAGTGTGAAAGATTGACTAAAGGAAGATTTTTGGTCCTAGATGAGACTTTGGGTAAGGAACACTGGTTCAGAGACTACTACAATTAGCCAGATAGGAACTAAAGAATGTCTGAACCAGGGCAGTGACAACGGGGTAGAAGCGGAGGGTACAGATATGGGAGATTTTGTGGAGATAGGATAGACCTGGTGCCTGGCTGAGGATGGAAGGAGAGTATCATTTGGTTTGGCCTCCTGGCTTCAGACGGGAGTTTTCACCATAAGTGATTCTCCTAAAGCCATGTCTATTAGGTTGTTGACTAAGCCAGAGCTGCTACTGGTGGAATTTTAGGATCAGTGTCTACAGGGCAACCCAGACTTGCTGATAACCTCAGTCACTCTGCCTACTCATTTGGAGAACTTTCCCCTCACCATAATCACCAAAAGGTGATGTCATACAAAGCTTTGGGGGTTCATGCTTCTTCCCTAAACACCCCAAGTCTATTCAGCCCTGTGACAGTGGTTCTGGCTCCTGGGACTTCTCCAAAACCTCTCAGTCTTGTTAGGTACTGTCGGTAAATTAGTGGATTGGCCTGCGGTATATGTAAAGCAATCAGCAGACTCTAGGTCTAGTTGATTGCCGGCTGGCGTCCTAGAACTGAGACTTTTACTTCTGTGTTCCAGCAGATCATATGTACTTAGTACATAACCAAGTTCTCCAAGCAGGGTATGAAAGTGAAGTGAATTTTGTGTTTTTTGTATATTTTTAAAGATTTTATTTATTTACTTTTAGAGAGAGAAGGGAAGGAGAAAGAGAGGGAGAGAAACATCAGTGTGCGGGGAGATACATCAGTCGGTTGCCTCTCGCACAGCCCTAGCTGGGAACCTGGCCTGCAACCCAGGCATGTGCCCTGACTGGGAATCAAACCAGCAACCTTTTGGTTCGCAGGCCGGCACTTAATTGACTGAGCCACACCAGCCAGGGTTGAAGTGAATTTTATTAGAACTCTGATGTGGGGTTTCCAGCCCAATTCTTCTATCCCCCTTTTCTGTGGTCTGCAAATTGCCCTTAATTTCCCACTCTCTCTTGTAAACGGAAGCAGTCTCTTCGGCTCTCTCTCCAGAGCATTTGTAGAAACTGGTGTCTCTGCTGTTGGTGAGCAGGACACTATAACTTCAGCTTGGCTTTTATATAATTAGCTTGGTGACAAGCGTCAGCCTGGACCTCAGGTTTTCTCTCATTCCTCGCTACACCAGGACACTGTTCACCATCACAGGCCGAGAGGCTCTACCAGGGAAGCTTTAAGCTCTTGACTCCAGGTGGGACTGGATGTCTATGTAGAGTTAACAGCTACTGGTCAGATAATTTATATTCTCCACTGGAATCTGGCCACTGTCCCTGGCCTTGGAGAGTTATTAAAATTATGCCGGGATGCCCAGCGGTGAGCTTACCAGAAGCCCTTCTTGACAGTCCCTTCTTGCAGCCCCCCTCAAGTCAAGATTCCCTCAGGCACTTACCTCAGTCATTTCTTCTTGGCTGGATTCCTTCATGGCTGAGAGAATGAGCAGAAAGGAAAACTAGAGACACAGGGTGGGATAAACACTTACAAGAGTGTCCAACCTGTGGCCCATGGGTCACATGCATCCCATCCCAGGATGGCTAAGAATATGGCCGAACACAAAATCATAAATTTACTTAAAACATTATAAGTTTTTTTGTGTGATAACACGTCTCAATGGATTTAATGTGTGGCCCAAGACAACTACTCTTCTTCCAGTGTGGCCCAGAGATGCCAAAAGGTGACGTCCCTGTTGGAACATCAATCGAAAGTGGTGGTTCTCCAAGTATGGTTCTCAAATCAGCAACTTCAACATCATCTGGCACTTGTTAGAAGTGCAAATTATCAGGCCCCACCCTAGACCTACTGAAACAGAAACTCTAGAGATGCGGCCCAGCAATCTGAGTTGTAATAAGCCCTCCAGTGATTCTGTCACATACTCAGGTTGGAGAACAACTGATCTGAGGCACTGATTCTTAGACCTCAGTATGCTTCTGACCCACCCACGGAGTTTCTTAACCATAACCTGGTTAAATAAAACTGCACTGGTGTCTGGGCAACTGTATTTTTAGCAATTTCCTTATGTTGAGAATCATTGATCTAAGGAATTTATCTAATCAATTAGCTGAGTCTCCTGGGGAGGGAGCAGACAGAGGACTGTAGAGATGTCTCTCAAAGTTCCAAATACGACTTGTATCTGAACCTCTGGGGAGCTTGTTAGAAAAGCAGGATCTGAGGATCAGATGTGTTGAAACAGATTCTCTGGGCCTGAGGCCCTGACATGTGCAGTCAGAGTTCTCTAGGTGATTCTTACCCATGTGAATGTTTGATAACCCTTGCACAACAGATTGCAGGTGTTCTCAATGATAGATGCTCTGAGGAGCTCTAACAATGACCTGATGGGTGAATGAGACCTACTTCCAAAGAGTCTTTTTTAAAAAATATTTATATTTTATTGATTATACTATTATAGTTGTCCTCATTTTTCCCCTCTTTGTTGCCCTCCACCCAGCATTCCCTACTCCCTCAGGTAATCCCCACACCATTGTTCATGTCCGTGGGTCATGACAATAAGTTCTTTGGATATTCCATTTCCTATCCTGTACTTTACATCCCCATGGCTGTTCTGTAACTACCTATTTGCACTTTTAAAAAAAAATTTATTTACTTTATTTTTAGACAGAGAAGAAGAGGGGAAGAAAGAGAGAAACATCAGTGTGTGGTTGCCTCTCATGTACCCGCCACTGGAGACCTGGCCTGCAACCCAGGCATAGACCCTGACTTGGAATTGAACTGGTGACCCTTTGGTTCACAGGCCAGTACTCAATCCACTGAGCTACACCAGCTAGGGCTCTACTTGTACTTCTTAATTCCCTTACCTCTTCAGCCGTTCTCCCTCACCCACCCCTCCCATCTGGCAACCATCAAAACATTCTCCATATCCATGATTCTGTCTTCTTGTTGCTTAGTTTGTTTTCTAGAGTCAATTGTTGATAGATATGTATTTTTTGCCATTTTGTTGTTCATAGTTTTGATCTTTTCCTTTTTTAAAAAAAGAGAGGAGAGGGGAGGGAGGATGAGAGGGAGAGAAACATCAATGTGTAGTTTCCTTTCATGTGCCCCTCACTGGGGATCTGGCCCTCAATCCAGGCAAGCGGCCTGACTGGGAATCGAACCAGCGACACTTTGGTTCACAGGCTGGCACTCAATCCACTCGGTCACACCAGCCAAGGCTGATCTTTTTCTTAAATAAGTCCCTTTAACATTTCATATAATAATGGTTTGGTGGTGATGAACTCCTGTAGTATTTTCTTGTCTGAGAAGCCCTTTATCTGCCCTTTAATTCTAAATGATAACTTCATTGTGTAGAGCAACCATGGCTGTATGGAGTTCCCTGCTTTTCATGACTTTGAATATTTTTTGCTAGTCCCTTCTTGCCTGCAAAGTTTCTCTTGAGAAATCAGCTGGCAGTTTTATGGAAACTCCCCTGTAGTTCACTAACTTTTTTTCTCTTGCTGCTTTTAGATTCTCTCTTTATCTTTAATCTTTGGCATTTTAATTATGATGTGTCTTGGAGTGGGTCTCTTTGCATCCAGCTTGTTTGGGACTTTCTATGTTTCCTGGACTTGCATGTTTATTTCCTTCATCAAATTAGGGAAGTTCTCTTTCACTATTTTTTCAAATAGATTTCCAGGACTTCCGGTCAAGATGGAGGCATAGGCAGACACATTTTGCCTCCTTGCACAACCATAAGGTTGATTACAACTAACCTCAAAACAAAAAAACACCCAAAACTGCCAGAAAATCCAACTGTATGGAAGTCCAATAGCCAAGGCTTTAAAGAAGACATAATCATCTAGATGGGTAGGAGGGGTATAGAGACATGGAGCGGGGGCAGAGAGGGCATGGTGTGGCACAGCAAGGAGGCAGCAACCAGCTGGTGATGACCAGGTGGCAGCAGCAGTGGCTGGCAGAATGGGTAGTCCCATATTAGGGATATCTGGGGAGCAAGCCCCAGGCCAGACTGCGCAGCCCAGAGTTCCAGAGCCAGGAAAAAAAAACCTCATAACTCCTACTTGTAAAAACTAATGGGGGTTGGGACAGTGGAAGTAACTGCTTGTTTCTCAGGAGAGTCTGTTTAAAGGGTCCATAGGATCCTACAACATAAGCAAACCCGCCCACCCTGGGAATCACCACAAGGGTAACAACAAGAGGGGTGCCAATCGCATAAGTGACTAGAAGCAGGGTGAGTGCTGAAGAAGCCTCCAGGAGTAAGGCAGCAACATTGCACCCTCTCTGACCTCTTCCCCACATACAAAGCCACAAAGCAATGAAGCACACTACCCACTCCCCCACCACCCCCAGTGATTACCTAAGGATCTTCCCCACACAACATAGCAGATACACCAAGAAAGGGAGTCAAAACAGCTCTACCTAATACACAGAAACAAACACAAGGAGGTTGCCAAATTGAGGAGACAAAGAAATATGGTTTAAATGAAAGAACAGAACAAAACCCCAGGAAAAGAACTAAGTGAAATGGAGATAGCCAATCTACTGGCTGCAGAGTTTAAAACATTGGAGATAAGGCTGCTCAGAGACCTCATTGAGCATGGCAAAAGCATAAGGGAAGAAATGAAGGCTACGCTCAGTGAAATAAAGAAAAATCCACAGGGAACCAACAATAAAGAGAAGGAAGCCTCAGTGCAAGTCAACAAATTGGAACATAAGGACGAAATAAAACAGTCAACCAGAACAGAATGAAGAAATAAGAATTCAAAAAAATGAGGAGAAGATTTTGGTCAAGATGGTGATATAGGTAGACATGGCTCACTTCCTCATACAGACAAATAAAAATTACATTAAAATGAAGACAATCATCACTCAGGAACATCAGAAATTGAGTTAAATGGAAGTCTGACAGCTAAGAAATCAAGTTGAATGAAGCCTGGCAACTATGGAATTGAAGAAACTACATCCATCCAGACTGGTAGGAGGGGTGCGGACACAGAATGGGTTAGCTGCACACCCATGTGGGTTAAAATTCAGGAGGGATATGTCAGGAGTGAGGAGTTCCAGCTGCACACCAGGCCCCCAAACCAAGGATTCCAGAGCCAGATAGATAAGTCCCCACAACTTCTGGTTGCAAACATTGGTGGGATTGAGTCAGTGGAGGAGGCTGGTGGATCCCTAAGCAGTTGCTCTTGGAGAACCCACATACAGACTCGCCTACTCAGGCTCACTCCCACTGAGCTCCAACACCAGGGTGGCATCTTGAAGGGCACCAGTGGTATAAAGGGAAAGACTGAAGTGTCTGGCGTCAAGACAAGCAGAGGCCATTGTCCCTTTGCTGAGCCCTCACCCCACAGAGCCCATTGGCTGGTGCCATATCAGAGACTCCATCAACCTGGCTAATACCATGTGACCTACCTTGGAAATCCACAGGAGCTCTACCCCACCCAATTTATAGGCCCACCCACGTTCCTTTTCCATAAGAATGCCTGACCTTAGCTCCTAAATCCTATCAAATAAGTAACAGCTTGCTTTAGTCACAGCCAGATTAGAGTCACAGCTTGTCTTCATCTGGGAATCTCCAAGCCCAGCAAAGTAGCAACCATCTTAAATTGCTTTACAGCTCAGGCAGGGTGCCTGGGCAAAACACAGGTGGAGATTGACCTTGGTTTGTACCACCTGGAAACCACAGAGCCAATGCACCTAGTGGGCAGCTACAAACCAAGTGAAAACACCACCACCCTGCCTCTGTACAGTGGAGGGCAGTGGTTGGTGGTAAGTTGATACAGCCAGTCCGTGCGGCTGATGGGCTTGGGCGAATATCTCCCATTGATCTGCCAACAGCAACGAATGCTCCATTACAAGAGGAAGGTGTACTCAGCCCACACAAAGGGTGCACCTCCGGTACCCAGCTTCGGTGATAGGGGAGTCTGTACAACTGGACCCTACAGGACACTTACTACATTAGGCCACACTATCAAGACCAAAGTCAAGACAGTTCTGCCTAATACATAGAAACAAACACAGGGAGGCTGCCAAAATGAAGAGTCAAAGAAACATGGCCCAACTGAAGGAACAGATCAAAACTCCAGAAAATGAACCCAATGAAATGGAGATAAGCAATCTATCAGATGCAGAATTCAAAACACTGGTTATAAGGCCACTCAAGGAACTTAGTGAGGACCTCAGCAGCATGAAAAAGACCCAATCAGAAACAAAGGATACACTAATTGAAATAAAGAGCAATTTACAGGGAAACAACAGTGGAATAGATAAAACCAAGGATCAAATCAATGATTTGGAACATAAGGTAGCAAAAAACAACCATGCAGAATAAGAAGAAGAAAAAGGAATCCAAAAAAATGAGGAAATAGTATAAACAACCTCTGGGACAACTTCAGGAGGTCCAACATTAGCCTCATAGGGGTGCCAGAAGAAGAGAAAGAGCAAGAAATTGGGAATCTATCTGAAAAAATAATGAAAGAAAACTTCCCTAATTTGGTGAAGGAAATAGACATGCAAGTCCAGGAAGCACAGAGAGTCCAAAGCAAGATGGATGCAAAGAGGCCAACTCTAAGACATCATTGTTAAAAGGCGAACAGTTAAAGATAAAGAGAGGCTCTTAAAATCAAGAGGAAAGAAGTTAGTTGCAGGAAGGTTGCCAGATGGGAGGGGGGAAGGGGAGAATGGATGTAGAGGTGAGAGGACTAAGAAGTACAAATAGGTAGCTACAGAATAGCCATGGGGATGTAAAGTACACTGTAGTAAAAGAAGTAGCCAAAGAACTTATATGTATGACCCATGGACAAGAACAATGGTGTGGGAATTGCCTGAGTGAGTGTGGGGCCCTGGGTGGGGGTGGGGGGCAAAGAGGAAAATATCAGGATAACTGTAATAGCATAATCAATAAAATATAATTTAAAAATTTTTTTAAATGAGGACAGAACAAGAAGACTCTGGAGCATCTCCAAATGTGCCAACATCCCAATCACAGGGATGCCAGGAGGAGAATTAGAAGAGCAAGACATTGAAAACCTATTTGAAAAAATAATGAAAGAAGACTTCCCTAATTTGGTGAAGAAAACAGACATACAAGTCCAAAAAGCACAGAGAATCCCAAACCTAATTGGACCCAAAGAGGTCCACACCAAGACACATCTCAGTTAAAATGCCAAAGGTTAAAGATAAAGAGAGAATCTTAAAAGCAGCAAGAGAGAAGCAAAGAGTTATCTACAAAGGAGTTCCTATAAGACTGTCAGCTGATTTCTCAAAAGAAACTTTGCAGACAAGAAGGAACTGGCAAGAAGTATTCAAAGTGATGAAAAGCAAGGACCTACAACTGAGATTACTCTATCCAGCAAAGCTATCATTTAAAATGGAAAGGCAGATAAAGTGCTTTGCAGACAAGGTAAAGCTACAGGAGTTCATCATCAGCAAGCCATATGAAATGTTAAAGGGACTTATTTTAAAAAAAGAAGACCAAAACTATGAACATTAAAATGACTCTTAAATATCAACAACTGAATCTAAAAAACAAAAACAAAAACAAACTAAGCAAACAACCAGAACAGGAACAGAATCAAAGACATGGAGATCATATGGAGGGTTATCAGCAGGAAAGGGGAAGGAGGAAATGGGGGAAAGGTGCAGGGATTAAGAAGCATAATTTGTGGGTACAAAATAGACAGGGGGACCTGTCTGTTGTGGCTCAGTGGATTGAGTGCTGGTCTGTGAACCAAAGGGTCACTGGTTTGATTCCCAGTCAGGGCATATGCCTGGGTTATGGGCTAAGTCCTCAGAAGGTGGCATGTGAGAGACAACCACACTTTGCTGTTTCTCTCTCTCTCTTTCTCCCTCCTCTAAAAATAAATAAATAAAATCTATTTTAAGAAACCAACAAAAGAAACAGGGGATGTTAAGAATAGTATAGGAAATGGAGAAGCTGAAGAACTTATATGCACTACTCATGGACATAAACTCAGGGGGTTGATTGCTGGAGGGGAAGGGGATACTGGGAAGATGGCAGCAAAGGGGGGAAAAATCAGTACAATTGTAATAGCATAATCAATAAAACATACAAATAAATAGATTTCCAGCTCCTTTCTCTTTCTCTTCTTCTGGCACCTCTATGATGTGAATGTTGAACCTCTTAAAGTTTTCCCAGAGGCTGCTTATACCATCTTCGTTTTCTTTTTAGATTCTTTTTTTTTCTTATTATTCTGATTGATTGGTTTTGTTTGTTGGGTTTTTTGTTTGTTTGTTTGTTTGTTTGTTTTGGTGCCTTATGTTCCAAACCATTGAATTGATTCTTGGTTTCAACCACTCTACTGTTGTTTTCTTGTAAATTGTTCTTTATTTCAATTAGTCTATCCTTCATTTTTGACTGGAACTTTTTTACGCTGCTGAGGTCCTAAGTTCCTTGAACATCCTTATAACCAGCGTTTTGAACCCGGCATGTGATTGGTTGTTTATCTCCATTTCATTTCGCTCTTTTCTGGAGTTTTGATCTGTTCCTTCATTTGGGCCATGTTTCTGTCTTCACTTTGGCAGCCTCCCTTTGTTTGTTTCTATGCATTAGGTAGAGCTGCTTTGACTCTGTGTCTTAGTAGTGTGACCTAATGTAGTAGGGGTCCTGTAGGACCTAGTGGCACAGTCTCCCCTCTCTTTCAAGCTGGATAATTGAGGTGCACCCTTCGCTGGGGCTGAGTACACCTTCCTCTTGTTGTTGAGTCTTGGTGGCTGTTGGCAGATCAATGGGATGGGGGTATACCCAGGCCCATGAGCTGCAAGGACTGGCTGTGACCACTGAACACAAACCTCCACCCTCCATGGAGGATCAACTATATAGGGGTAGGGTGGTGGTGCTCTCCATGCAGTCTATAGCTGTCCTCCAGGTGCGCTGGCCCTGGGGTTTCCCAGGTGATGCAACCAAGGTCAGCCCCAACCTATGTTTTGCCTGGGGCATACTACCTGAGCTATAAAGCAATCTGAGATGGCTGCTACTTGGGCTGGGCTTGGAGATTCCCAGGCAAAGCCAATCTATGAATCTAACCCGGCTACTGCTAGTGCTGGGCCTGGGGCTCACTGAAGCCAGCTGTTGCTTATTAAATAGGATTTAGAAAGTTGTGCAGCATGAGCCAAGACCAGCCATTCATATGGAGAAGCAGCTTGGGTGGGCCTGTAAATCGGGTGGGGCAGAGTTTCTGGGGATCTCCAAGGCAGGTCAAATAGTGTTAGCCAGGTTTATGGAGTCTCAGATATGGTATCAGCCCACTGGCTCTGTGGGGGCAGAGTTTAGAAAAGGGACAATGGCCTCTACTTGCCTTGATGCTAGACATTTCAGTTTCTCCCTATATACCACCAGTGTCTTTCAAGCAGCTATCCTGATCCTGGAGCTTAGAGGGAGGGAGTCTGAGTAGGTAAGAACATGTGTGGGGTTCCTTAAGAGGATTTGCCAGGGTCCAGAAGTTTCTTCCACCCACTCAATCCCCGCTGGTGTTTGCAACCAGAAGTTGTGGGGACTCATCTTCTTGGCACTGAAACCCTGGGCTTGGGAGTCTGTGGGGTTAGGACTCCTCGCTCCTGACCCATCCCTCCCAAAGTTTCATCCTTTACTTGTGTATAAGAGACCAGCCCATTCTGCAACAGCATGCCTCCTACCAGTCTGGATGGCTGTGGTTTCTTAAATTCTGTAGTTGTCAGGCCTCCATTCAACTCGATAGTTGATGGTTCTGAGTTATGTTTGTTCTATATTTTAGTTGTAATTTTGACATGGTTATGAGAAGAGGTGATCCATGTCTGCCTATGATGCCGTCTTCTGTTGATTTATCTCCATAGAGTTTTATTTAACTGACCTGGGATGGGGCTTCAATATTTTTTATAAATAATCCCACACCCCTACCCAAGTTGTTTTAATGTGTGCATCTGGTTATAGGGTGATGCAGATTTGGGAAGGGTCAAGAAACAGGAGCAAGTGAAGGAGTGCCAAGGAAATAATTGGTGGATACCTGTGTGGGAGGCTAGTTGGAAATGTCAAGTTGGAAGTCCAGAGGAAATAGAAAGGTGGAAGGGACACCAGATGGGAGAGTGAGTAGGTTAACTCAATTGGAATGGAACTTGGCATAGGAAGAGGGTTAGCGTATTAGTTTCCTATTACTGCTGTAACAAATCACCACAAATTTAGTGATTTAAATTAACACAAATATATTATTTCACAATTCTGGAAGTCCAAAATGGATTAGCAGGGCTGTGTTCCTTCTAGATGCTCTAGGGGAGCTGCTATTTCCTTGCATTTTCCAGCTTCAAGAATCTACCACATTCTTTTAGCTCATGATTCCATATTACTCTGACCTTTGTTTTTGTCATTACTTCTCCTTCTCTCACTCTGACTCTTCTATTTCCCCCTTTTAAGGATCCTCTTATACATTGTGATTACTTTGGTCCCACCCAGATAATCTAGGTTAATTTCCCCATTCAAATTCCTTAATGTGGAGGACTTTCAGCCAAGATGGATGTGTAGGTAGATACTCTTTGCCACCTCGCACAATCAAAAGAAGGACGACAAGAAATTTAAAAACAAAAAACAACCAAAACTGCCAGAAAATAGAACTTTATGGAAGTCCAACAACCTAGGAGTTAAAAAAGAAACATTCATCCAGACTGGTAGGAGGGGCGGACACGGAGATGGGAAGACGGGGCAGAGGGGTTGCAGCAAGGCGGTGGCTGGAGGACGGGTGGATGAGACAGCAGCTGGCAGTTCCACATTTGCATGTGGATAAACCAGGAGGAACAACAGGGGAGCGAGACAGACAGTGCAACCCAAGGTTCCAGTGCAGAGAAAAGAAAGCCTGAAAACCTCTGGCTATAAAAATCTGTGGGGGTTGCGGCAGTGAGAGAAATTCCCAGCCTCACGGGAGAGTTCATTGGAGAAGCCCTCAGGGTCCCAGATGTACACAAACCCATCCACCCAGGAACCAGCACGGAAAGGGCCCAATTTGTTTGTGGGCAGCGGGGGAAGTAACTGAAAACTGTGAGAGTTGACTAAGCATCACCATTCCCTCTTGGACCCCTCCCCCACATACAGTGCCAAAAAGAAGCACATGGGTTGCCCGGCCCCTGGCAAATACCCAAGGCTCCCCCCCTTACAGTGTGACAGGCGAGCCCAGAGACAAAAAAATATGGCCTAAATGAAGGAACAGATCAAAGCTCCAAAAATAGAACTAAGAGATGAAAAGATAGCCAACCTATCAGACATAGAGTTCAAAACACTGTTAATCTGGATGCTCACAGAATTGGTTGAGTATGGTCACAAAATAGAAGAAAAAGTGAAGGCTATGTAAAGTGAAATAAAGAAAAATACACAGGGAACCAACAGTGAAAGGAAGGAAACTGGGACTCAAATCAATGACTTGGAGCAGAAAGAAGAAACATTCAACCAGAACAGAATGAAGAAACAAGAATTCAAAAAAATGAGGAGAGGTTGAGGAAGCTCTGGGGCAATATTAAACATTCCAACATCCAAAAATAGGGGTGCCAGAAGGAGAAGAGGAAGAGCGAGAAATTGAAAACTTATTTGAACAAATAATGAAGGAGAACGTCCCCAATCTGGCAAAGGAAATAGACCTCCAGGAAGTTCAGGAAGCTCAGAGAGCCCCCAGGAAGTTGGACCCAAGCAAGCACACACCAGGGCACATCATAATTACATTACCCAAGATTAAAGATAAGGAGAGAATCTTCAAAGCAGCAAGAGAAAAGGAGACAGTTACCTACAAAGGAGTTCCCATAAGACTATCAGCTGATTTCTCAAAAGAAACCTTATAGGCAAGAAGGTACTGGAAAGAAGTATTCAAAGTCATGAAAGACAAAGGCCTAGATCCAAGATTACTCTATCCAGCAAAGCTATCAATTAGATTGGAAGGGCAGATAAAGTGCTTCCAGGATAAAGTAAAATTAAAGGAGTTCATCATCACCAAGCCTTTATTATATGAAATGTTAAAGGGACTTATCTAAGAAAAAGAAGAAGATCAAAACTATGAACAGTCAAATGACAACAAACTCACAACTATCAACAACTGAACCTAAAAATAGAAACAAACTAAGCAAACAACTAGAACAGCAACAGAATCACAGACATGGAGATCACATGGAGGGTTATCAGCAGGAAGGGGTTGGGTGGGGGAAGATATAGGGAATAAGAAGCATAAATGGTAGGTACAAAATAGACAGGGGTAGTTAAGAACAGTATAGGAAATGGAGAAGCCAAAGAACTGATGTGCATGACCCATGGACATGAACTAAGTAGGGGAATGCTGGTGGGAGGGGGCATGCAGGGTGGAGGGTAAACAAATCCTTAATGTAATCACATCTGCAAAATCCATTTTGCAGTGTAAGCTTAACATGGTCACAGGTCCCAGGAATAAGGATGTGGATATGCTTGGGTGTCATATATTATTATTATTATTATTTTAAAGATTTTATTTATTTTTAGAGAGAGGAGTAGGGAGAGAGAAAGAGGGGAGAAACATCGACGTGAAAGAGTGACATCAATTGGTTGCCTTTCATATGCACCTATGTGGGGACTGACCTCGCAACCCAGGTATTTGACTCGAACCTGGAATCGAACCAGTGACCTTTGCTTTGCAGGATGACACCCAATCAACTGGGCCACACCAGTTAATGTAGGATTTCATTTACTGAGCCTACCACAGTCTGCCTTCTGGTCACTGAAGATTCACGTTTGTCTCACATACAAAATTCACTTATTCCATTCCAACATTCCCCCACATCTCCACCCATTAGAGCATCAACTCAAAGTCTAAAATTTCATCTAAATCTCATTAGCTCAAAAGCTCTAAATCTCATCATCTAAATAATCTAAATAAAGTATGGGTGAGGCATGGTATGTAATCCATCCTGAAGTCCTTTTTCTCTCTATCTGTGAACCTGTGAAACTTCAGAAACAAGTTATCTACTTCCAGGAACAGGCATAGGATAATCGATACAGACTTTCTCATTCAAAAAGGGAGAAAATGGTAGGAAAGAAGTCACTGGTTCCAAGAAATTTCAAAATATATCTGGGAAAACTTAGGTTTCAAGGCCTGGAATAACCTCCTGTGCCTCGAGGCTCTGCCCTCTGGGCTAGCCCCTCCTCCTTTAGAGTCACTCTTCCTTTTTTTCCGAAGGGTAACTCTTGTTTGCAGTTGAGTAATTTTATCATCCTGCTTCCTGCCTATACAATACTGGGAGTCTGACAGCTTTCTTTCACTTTGTCTTCTCTCTGTCTCTTTCAATCCAAACTGGCAGTGTTTCTGCTGGTATAAAATTTTCAGAACCTTGTGCGTCCCCTGTGTATGTCACAGGCATTCACTCCATTAGACAAGAGGCTCTGCCACAGAGTTTTCCTGCTTTGAGTGATCCCAGTTTTGTTTCTGGATTCTGCAGAGATGGCTGTGGGGATCCATGAGTCACATGCCTAATCTCTTCTAAGAGGTTTCTGTGTGAATGAATACTCTGCTCTTTTGATCCTGAAACCGGAAAGTCAAACAAATAAATAGAGAGAAGGATTGAATCTTTATGGGCACTTTATTCAGATGCTGGCAATCTGAGAAGATGGTGGGTTAGGTACCCTCAAAAACTGTCTTAACATCTCACGTCAAGCTGACCTTTTTATTAGAAGAAAAGGTAGGTGAGGGGTTTGGACAAAAAATTTAATTGGGTAAGAGTTACAGCAGGGCAGATTTTCTTAGTATTTCTTTATCTGTTGATCAGTAATTCTTTATCTGCCTCACAAACATTCCCTCCCTAGAACACAATGGCTTAGGTACCACCTCCATCACTTGCAGAAACCCTGATTCACAAAAGGTGAGTTGCTTGTTGACCTTCTAAAGTCACATAGGTCATGTATTTCAGTTCCTGGAATAACAGCTTTCCATATGCATTAATCACTGAAGCTAAAATCTTTAACTCTTGAGCTCCCCTATCAATCTTTCCAAGGCATAATCAAAAGGTTGTCCACCCACACATTTGTCTTTCTTTCCAGAGTATTATTTCCTGGCAGTGAATCTCCTAATTTTAACATCTTTTCCAATCCGTGTAGACTAGAAGTTTCCCAAATCACCTGTTTCCTTTCTGTTTATAGTTCATCCCACAATTTATCTCTTTCCTCTCACATTTTATTGTTTTATTTTTAAAAAGTTTTTATTTATTTATTTATTTTTAGAGAGAGGGGAGGGGAGGGAGAACGAGAAGGAGAGAAATATTGATGTGCAATTGCCTCTAGTGCACCCGCCACTGGGGACTCGGCCTGCAACCCAGGTATGTGCCCTGACTGGGAATCGAACCAGCAACCTTTTGGTTCGCAGGCTGGCACTCAATCCACTGAGCCACACCAGCCAGGGCTCACATTTTACTGTAAAGAACAAAAATAAATCAGGCTGCAGCTTCAACACTTTGCTCGCAAATCTCCTAAGCTAAATATCCAAGTTCATTTCTATCAAGTTCTGCTTTCCATACAACTGTAGGATACAATTCAGCTAAGTCGTCTGCCACTAATATAACAAAGACCCTCTTTCCTCCAGTTTCCAATAAAAGGTTACTCACTTCCTTCTAAGCCATCACCAGCAGTACCTTTAATGTCCATATTTTTACTAACATTCTGTTTATGATGATTTAGGTATTCTCTAATACAATATAGGTTTTCTTTTCTGTGCTCCTCACTTCCTTGTCATTTTTGACGTGCAGAATTTTTAACAGCCATAGTTCTAACTGTTGGTTCAAGGCAAAGTGGATTTCTTTCTATCACATTTCTTAAAATTCTTCCATCAAAAAAACTGAAAGTAAAATTCTTCCCTCCACTACCTGTTGCCGAATTCCAAAGCCTCTTGGTCTTTAGGGTATTTGTGACATCAGCACCCTACTCCTGGTATCAAAATCTGAATTAGTTTCCTACCTTGCTGTAACAAAGAACCACAAATTTAGTGGCTTAAAATAACACAAAGGTATTAGCTTATAGTTCCAGAGGTTAACAGTCCAGAGGGAGTCAGCAGGACTAGAGGCTGGAGGCAGAATCTGTTCCCTGTTTTTCCGGCTTCTAAAGCCTGCCCATATTCCTTGGCCCTGATCCCATCACACTCTGACCTCTGCTTCCATTATGACATTCCCTCCTCGCTCGCTGGTCCTTCCATTTCTCACTTGTAAGGACCCCTGTGACTATATTGGGCCCACCTGGATAATCCAGAATAATCTCCCCATCTAAAGATCCTTAACTTAATCACATCTGCAAAGTCTCCTTTGCAATGTAACGTAACATATTCACAGATCCCACAGGTTAGGAGGTGAGCATCCTTAGGAGGCCATTATTCAGCCTCCTACAGTTAGCACAGCTTAATGGGAATGGAAATGGTTGCTTCGAGGACAGAGGACAGTAAAAGTCAAATAGAGGTGAAGATCCCCAATCTAGAGTCCAGCCCTTCCTAGGGTTGGGTTGGTCACCTCTGGCCAGCTCCAGGTGGCTCCTGGCATAGCTGAGATGTTTGGCCAGCCAGTGAGGCTGCCTTGGCATCAGCCTGTTTATTGCTGCTGCTCAGGCTTCAGGCTCTCTCCTCAACTCAGAGAGAGGGAAAGGGAAACTATATTTGGTGAGAGCCCACCAAATGCCTGAGACAGTGAGGGCCTTTATCCATGCCTTTTCAGGAAGGTTGTGGCTTTGCCCACTGAGTTACTGGGAGATCCAGGCCTGGATGGCTGGTTCCCCAGGGGGAGAGGGAATGAGGGAGGAGAAAGGAAAAGCCGTTAGACAATGAAAGGAGCCCTGCACTCTCAATTCTTTCCCCAAGGCCTTACTCTAGGCCTGGGACTCCAAAGTCCCTCGCAGAGCAGCAGAGGTTCTTAGCATCCAGGGTCAGATTTGTGGTGGTCCCTGTAACCCCCAGTGGCTAACCTCCTCTTTGGGCAGGCAGATGTGTCATTTTGGGCAACACCTCTCCTTCCCTGGCATCTGGTTGGTGACTCAGGCTCCCAGGTAAAGCCCAACCTATGGGAAATGACTAAGCACTGAAGTTAGCTTCCTCTTATTGGGGAGGGAGGAGGAAGCCTGAAGCTGGACCTGATCGCTCCCCTCACCCTTAGGTTTCTCAAGGTAGTGAGGAAAGGGTGGGGCTCTGCAGGCGACCACTCTCCAGGGGATGTCCAACAGCCTCTGCTTTTACTGTGTGCACGTGCGTGTGCTTGTGCGTACGTAGAGACAGTTAGGAGATTTGGGGATAGCAGGCATGCGGGCGTCTGCCAGACTTGCCCCACGTCACCTCTGTTCTCTACCATCTCCTACTTTGCTGCCTTTCAGGAGAGTCAAAAGTTTGTTTCCTGCCCTGGCTGGTGTGGCTCAGTGGAGTGAGTGCTGGCCTGCGAACCAAAGGGTCGCTGGCTTGATTCCCAGTCAGGGCACCTGCCTGGGTTGTGGGCCAGGTCCCCAATAGGGGGCGTGCGAGAGGCAACCACACATCGATGTTTCTCTCCCTCTCTTTCTCCCTCCCCTCCCCTCTCTCTCTGAAAATGAATAAATAAAATCTTTAAAAAACCCCAAAACTTTGTTTCCTGGCTCACTGAATCCATATCCTTCAGTGTGGAAAGTGAAACTGGGAGCATGGGGAGCACTCTGCAGGCCGCTCAGACTGGAGTCCTGATGCTAAATTACAAAGGTTCCGTTTAAAATTCACAGTTAGTCTATCTCTGGAAGGTCTGATAACTTTTACATTTAGTTACATTTGCAAGTACTACCTATGCAAGTGGAAAGAATACATGGTCACCTGGGAAGGAAGAGAAAAAGAGTGTTTTTTCCATATTAGCTCTAAAGAAGTTCATAAAGTTAGTTATTGACCAACTACAGTTCCCTTGTTTTACTACGGGCAAACTACGGAGTCCCTGTTGGATGTGAGGCACCATGCTAGGTTCCAGACACTCAGCGTGGAGCGACACTGAGTCCTTTGCCTCAGAGATCCCAGTCAGGAGACCGATTCAGACTGAGAGCCAGACAACGACCACACGGTGTCAGAAGCGTGGTGACAGGGAAGTACAGAGACCAGGGAGCTGCAAGCGAGGCTCCTCTGCTCAGACTCAGGGAGGTGAAGCCTTCCTGGGCATCATGCTGGCCAGGCTGAGGCTTGAAGGATAACTAGGGGTTAGATGGGGGAGGGGAAAGAGTTTCAGGTACGGGGAACAACATAACCTGTGCAAAGACTGCAGGGGCCATAAAAAACCTGGCTACTTCCCTGGCATTGAAAGCAGTCGATAGGCCTGGGATGTTGAGTTTGGAGGGAGTGTTGGAGGAATAAAGCTGGAGAAGTAAGGTCAGTCATGAAGTGTTTGTTCTACGAGCAAGTTTAAGATCAGTAAGTGGTCATTTTAAAGGAAGGTGTAGAACCCTGGGGAACAGGGATTAATGATATAACTCACAGGTATTGGAATGCTCTTTTGTGCCAAGCATTATAATCTTAAAAATTTTTTTTTTTACTTATTGATTTGAGAGAGAGAGAGAGACATCAATTTTGTTCTTCCATTTATTTATGCATTCATTGGTTGTTTCTTGTATGTGCCCCGACTGGGTATGAAACCCACAACCTTGGCACATCAGGACAACGCTCTAACCAACTGAGCTACCTGCAAACTCCAGAATGGGTGCAGATCTTTACAGGAAGTATATAAAAGCTTATAGGATGAGGCAAAATGTTGCCTTAATTTGTAGGATTCTTTGCGTTGAGTGCTTGGACACCTGAGTGCTTTAAATTCTGCAGATCTCTTAGTTTCTGATTTTTAGCTGAACTTTTAACTGTTTCCTTCCTGGTTCTTGTCTAGCTCTCTGGTTTTACTCTTGACACATGTGTCTGTCCTGATTGGGTTTTTCAGCATGTCCTGTCCCTTGCCCAGGCCCACATGAGCCATCAGTCTTGCCTCAGTCTTCCTTCTTCTAGCTTCTTGTCTTTCCCACAGTCGTAGCCCTGGGAATAAGGAAGAACAGTCCCTAGGGCTCAGGATGTAAGAACTCTCATGAAGAACCACCCTTTTCCTACATCTGTTAGAGAGTTAAATTCTTTAAACATCCCATATTACCCAAAGTGTGCACATGGAAATTCTGTGCGATGTTAATAGATGTTAAGTGGAACAAAGGGTTTTGTAGCCAAACAAGTTTGGGGAATACTTTGTGAGGTTGGTTTCTTTCCTGTAACAAGACTTCTCAGAAAGTCCCTTGAAATGTTATGGACAGGATACATTTCCATTAAGGGGATTTTATACAGCTCAAAATCCCTGGGACCAGATGTATCTGGAATTCATATTTTTTCAGATTTTAATCAAGTAAAATGATGAATGTGCTTTTATCCCATAGCATCCCCAGCACAGTGGGACAGGCCATGTAATCACATATTTTCTGCAGCAAATATGTGATTTTCTTAGTGTGTGTGGATATTCACACTAAGATGGTTAAATAAAGAATCTGAAAAACTACACATCTATTTAGGTTGGGTTTTGCCCTTCAATGATAAAAAATCATAGTTTCCAGGGCATTTTAGACTTTAACATTGTGGAAAAAGGATTGTAGCCCTGTATATGATATCCCCCAAACATATTTGCGCACAGAACTCCCTTTTCCAGGAACATCCAGTAGGACCAGCGTGCCACAGGATGCCCTGGACTGTTAGCCTATAATGCGAGCTTCCCAGGAATAGCCAGTCATTCACATTGGCCTTATCATCTCCTGTGACACGTAGATGAGGTGGGGATTTTGACAGCTGGACAAAGAGGAAGAGTCTAAGAGCACTGAGCACTGACCAGAAACAGCAGGTCTGGTTAGGGCATCACCCACCATGCTCAGCCTTCAGGCCCTGGGTGGAAAAAAACAGACGTGAAGAACGGCATTGTGAAAATATGGGTTATTGTCATTTCCTTTTGAGAGCTCTTCCACATTTTTCAAATTTCCTTACAATTTTTCAAGTTTTTTTCTCCCTTATTGTTGTTTTCTACTGCGAGGAGTGATTATTCTAAGTGGTGCTGAAGAAGGGAGGCAGGCCCTCAGGGACAAGCACTGAGGCCCTGGGAAGATGGCTTCTTGTTCTGGCCTCGTGTGCCGGCTCAGAGCTGAGGTGGGGTGGGCGGGGTGGGATGCTCGCCTAAGGTCAGTGTCCCCTGGGTCAGGAGGAGGATGTTGAATTTCTGGGAGATTTCCAGGAAGACTTCCTGCTTGACAAAAACAACACAAACACAGGAAAGACTTTGGGGCCCAAAGGGAGGGACTAATGGACTGGAATGGAGACTTTGGGAATGAGGCTATTAGAGAAAATAGCCAGGAGTGGGGGAGCCTCCCTTTCATCTTCCTGTGTTCCTCAAGCCAGGCGAGAGCTTTTCTCCACTGGGGGTGACAGGCTGGGACCTGGAAGACTGGGACCAGTAACATTTGAATCCTCCCTTCTTCTCCAGCCTGCACTTAGTGTAATATTTCACTGAGACCTGGCCCATGGAGGCTGGGGGTAGAGCGTGGACTGTGGACGAGGAGAGCCATTTGTGAAGGGCCTCAAATACAGACCTTAAATGTATGGGGTTATGTATCCATCCCAGAGCTACACAGCCTCGTTCACTGCTATCAGCAGAAGATGTGCATCTCAACCTGTGCCATTACCAGGCCGTGCCAACTGTAGTGTGCTATAAATTATTATTTTCATACAACTTATAAATTGCACCATTATGTTGCCTTATTTGTGTGTATATGGAGGGGGGGTTACAAGATTTAATTTACTAAGTACAAACATTTGAAATAGACCACAGTTTTAGTAATTTTGTTTTGACATGAAAAAAAAAATCAGGAGCCTGAAAAATGGAAGTAGTAAACATATTTTAAAAATATATTGTAATGAACATGCTCTCTCCCTATCTTCACCTCTGAGGAGGACGAAAGGAGCTCCGTGTAGGAGGCTCGGAGTGCCTGGGCTGGCTGGGTGCTCGGACACACAGCGTCTGGAGGACAGGGCGTTCGGGCTGCCCCTCGGCCTTTCTTTGGCTGCTACCAACGCTGGTTTCATGTGCATCGCTCTAGCGGCCTCTGCTGGGCTTGGGGTGAAAGGCGACCAAAGATGGGGTAGGGCCCAGAATTCTGTCTGGGAAAGGAAAAGCTGAGTGGGGTGGTCTGTCGCGTAGTATGAGGACTGTGGTGTCAGAAGGGACTCAAACAGGTCAAACCCTGGCTACTCCGAGGTTATTTATGCCTCGCTCCGGGTTTAAGAAATTGTTCTGATAGTGGTACTGAGGAAGGAAAACAAGTCCAGATCTGAGGGGAAGGTGGCTGAGCCCAGGGAGAAAAACATTCTGCTGTTGGGTGGGGATTAATGACCCAGTCTCTTCTCTTTTGCTTCCTGCCTCCATACAATAGCTGATGACTGTAAAGCGCCTGGCCTCTGAGAAGAGCAGTCATCCTTCTGTGCAGCTGCCTGGGCCATGAACTCTCTGAACCACAGAGAGGGAATAGGGAGTTCGGCTGAGGTCTCCTGTCTGTGGTTGAGTCCTGATCCAGCTTTTACTAAAGAACCTTGTTCCTAGGGCATGTGGGAGCCTTACCCAGGCAGTTAATACAAAGCCTCTTCTTGCCCGCGTGGCATCGTACCCCTGTGAGGCGGAAGGCAGCGTTCAGGCCCCCAGACCCTTCTCTGACCATGCTGATGACCAAGTGGGTCCCAGTGACTATTTGGGATAAAAATAACACATGGGAACCCACAACTTAGGGCAGCTGCCGTGGCTAGTGACATGGGCTAGGATCCGGTTATTGGGAAAATAGAACTTTTTGGTCTGATGAGGCCTCATTTCAAACAGTCAGGGGTTTTCACTGTCATGAGCAAAGCAGCTTATGTCACCACAGCTTGCTTTGCCCCCCTCGCCCTTGCAGATGGAAAATTTTAACTGCAGAAAAAGTAGCATAGTTTCTACTAAGAGCAATTTTGTGTGAAGCCCGGGGCCCTTAAATCACTAGTGGTAGCAGCCGTCTCAAATTCTGTCCTCTTTCTCTTGTTTTGTACATTTCCCAGGGGCCATTGAGCACTGCGGCCGAGGTAACCCTTTAGGTTCATGAGGCAGGGTTAGGGGCTCCTGAAAGCAGGCCTTCTTCCACTCGTGTACCCAGGTTAGCCTGGCTGCTTGATTGACAGGTCCTTGTCATGGCTGTGAATTTTACAGGACAGAAGCTTAACAATAGGAGGTGGTTGGCTTTATCAATGGACAGTAAAGAGGAAAAGCAGATTTGTGATCATTGAAAAAGCTCATTTCTGGAGCAGTCTCTGTCCAAGAATCAGGTTTGCTCAGGCTCAGAGAGAAACTGAATTTGCTTGAAAAATAAGGTTTGGTCTTGCAAGCAGAAGAGTAGTAGAAAAATAAAAGGTAACTAAGGGGCATATATTTTAATCTATTTATTGTAAAATAAAACACGGAAAACCCCATACAAACAAAATACATAGCTAATTGATTATTTTAAGGAAAAACCACCCATGTTAAGACATAAATCTTTGCCAGCTTCCCAGAAGCTCTTCCATGTGCCTGCCCCCTCACAACCCCTACTATCCTCCCACAGGCAACCACTGTTCTGAACCTAGATGGATATTTGGGAGGGCAGGCGAGACAGATAATAAGCCTAACAAAAGGGGGGATATTTCCATTGTTCTTGGATCAGGGAGGGTGACTAAGGCTCGAGAGATTTAGCAGAGGACGAGAGGCTAGATCTCAGCAAGTGAATTTCTCTTACTCTTTGAGAGTGAGCTGAGGCCCAGGAAAATAGGCCTCCTCCAACACAGACTGAAGAGATGCCTGCAATGTCTAAAGCTAGCAAAAGATTACCACCTGGAATGTACGGGAAACTCCTGCTGATCAATAAGAAAAAGACCAGAAATTCTGTCCTAACTGGGGTGGCTCAGAAGATTAAGTGCTGGCCTGAGAACCAAAGGGGTACCGGTTCGATTCCCAGTCTAGGGCACATGCCTGGGTTGTGGGTTAGGTCCCCAGTAGGGGGCACACAAGAGGTAACCACACATTGATGTTTCTCTCCCTTTCTTTCTCCCTCCCTTTCCCTCTCCAAAAATAAATAAACAAAATCTTAAAACAAAAAACAAGACCAGAAATCCAGTGGAAAAGTGAGCAATGGGTAGATTAGGAAAACAGAAGGGAATTCAGAATGGTTAACAAGTGTGTGAAGGAAAGCTCAAGTTTAGAAACACTCCGAGCCACACAAATTAATACATGGTGTCATTGTGTCCATAGACTGGCGAAAGGCAGGCAAGTCAGATATTACCTACCAAATGTTAGCAAGGATGCAGGGGTAAAAGGAACCATTGTTGGTGTGAATATAAACTTGTAGAACTATTCTAGAAGCCATCTGACTTTATTTCATGAATTTAAATATGCAGGGATTCCACTCCCAGGTACATTGCCTGGGGAGAACTCTCACACAGGTTCCTAACGGGGGATAAGCGGGCATGTTTGTCCAAAGATTGTATGTAGAGGCAACCTAGGTGTCCATTGCAGAGAAATGAGGAAATGAAATGTGTGCATGTCTGCTTGGCAGTACTGTGCAAAAGTCAGATGCAATGAACCAGATGTGCTGAGCCACACAACAATTTGAAAAACATGTATCGTGTAAAAAGAAAGGCAGTAAGATCTGTAGTATAATACCATTTATGTACGTTAAAGTTACATCTATCCACAAAAGTGCACTGTTTATCTTTTAGGAATGTCTATATACCTGAGTACATACATGAAACGCATTTTAGTGAGTTCCTCCTCTGAGATGGAGAGAAGAATGAATGGCCAGGGGGACAAATGGGAAAAAAATAAAAGAGGGCACCTATTTACGAATAATGAAATGATGGACCAGGAACTGAAGAGATTTGTCTAACTTACCCAGGGCACAGTGGGCAGGACTTGTTTGACCAAAGCAATTTTGGCGGAGATTTCATATCTTTGTGGTCCCCAGAGTTAGTCTATGGAGAAGCATGCAACGAAATCAAGCGTTTAAAAACCTGAATGCAAACAGGTCGAAAAATGAAGAAAGGCACTCTGATCCAGTCTACACTACAAAGCAGGTGAAATTTGTGGAAGCTTATTTGTCTAAATGCAACGTGGTATCCTGAAACAGAAAAAGAACTAAGTGGAAAAACAGGTAAAATGTGAATAATGACTGTATTTAAGTAATAGTACTGCACTAATGTTAATTTCCTGATTTTGAGAAATGGACCATTTTTAGGTATAAAGTTTTAATATTAGAGCAAGCTGTACTATCTTTGCCACTTTTCTGTAAATCTCAAATTATTCCAAAATAAAAAGTTAAAACAGAAAGTAAAAGTCGGCTCCAGCCCAAAAACATTGAAAAAGAAATGAAAATAGGTCAATATATCAATGAGATATACATAATATAGAAGATGTGGTATACACATGTGTTTACATATGTGTAAATTCTTAAGTTTGAAAAAATTTATGCTGACATGTTTTTATGTCTGATTGGTTCTCTTCTTTATAGTTTTTTTTTTTTGTGTTGTCTGAATATTTCACAGTAAAAATGTGGAAGTGTTGTAATTATGAGAAGAAAACTCACTGGGGCCTTCTTCAAAGAACAGGGTGCTAGGCTCATGAGACACCTGATGTCTTGCTCAGGTGCCAGTCCCCACTGGGTCCCAGGCTCATCCTCTCCCAGGGCCAGTTTTGAGCTAATCACCTGAAGATGAGCAATGTTTTTTTCCCCTCTGCAAGGTCCACAGTCAACAAAAGTCCACAGTGAGTCTGCAGTTGTTCAGGGGAAAACTTGGGTGCCGTTATTGATGGTCAGAGAGCTCTGAACACTTTTGCATGTCTATCTGTTACTGTGCATGTGTGCATCTATACAGCACGGACTCTAGTTATCACTGACAGTATTTTTCATTTAAAAAATTTTTTAGTATTTCTTAATTACAAAAGTAATTAATATATGGGTATTATAATAAATTCAGAAAATATGAATGTGTAAAAAAGAAGTAGAAATTTCCCCTATATGGCTCAAGGACTTTTTATTTTAAACAGACTTTTTTTGGGACTTCTGGTCAAGATTGAGGCATAAGTAAACATGCTTCACCTCCTCGCACAATTACAGAAAAAATTACAATCAGACCTCAAAACAAATAACACCAGAACCATCAGAAAATCGAGCTGTGTGAAAGTCCGACAACCAAGGATTTGAAGAAGCTACATTCATCCAGAAGGGTAGGCGAGACAGAGACATGGAGACCCAGTATGGCAGAGGAGAGGTGGTAGCACAAGCAATCACACATTCACTTGTGGTAGATAAAAATTGGGAGGGATACCTCAAGAGTGAAAGATGCCAGCCCTAGGCCAAACCACACAGCCCAGGGTTCCAGCACCAAGAAACGACTGGAAACAGGGAGAGTGCTGGGCAAACCTCTAAAGCCAGGCCGTGGCATTGTCCCCTGTAGAATCCTCCCCCCAAACAGACCTACAAAACGGTGAAGCAAGTTGCCCTCCCCTGGCAACTACCTAAGGCTCCACCACACACAATTTACAGGTGCCTTTTCTACAAATAGGCCACACCACTAAGACAGGGAGTCAAAGCAGCTCCACCTTATACACAAACTCAAACACAAGGAAGCTGCCAAATTGAGGAGACAAAGAAATATGGCCCAAATGAAAGGACAGAACAAAACTCCAGAAAAAGGATTAAATGAAACAGAGATAACCACCTATCAGATGCAGAGTTCAAAATCTTCTCAGGATGCTCAAAGAACTCATTGAGCACAGCAACAGCATAAAAAAGACTCAGCATAAAAAATGAAGATTACACTAAGAGAAATAATGAAAAATCTACAGAGAATCAACAGAGTAGGGGATGATGCCAATATTCAAATCAATGATTTGGAACATCAGGGAGAAATAAGCATTCAACCAGAACAGAAAGAAGAAAAAAGAATTTTTTAAAAGTGAGGGTAGTAGAAGAAGACTCTGGGACCTCTCCAAACACACCAACATCCAAATCACAGGGGTGCCAGAAGGAGAAGAGGAAGAGCAAGAAATTGAAAACTTTTTTGAAAAAATAATGAAAGAAAATTTCTCTGATTTGG
>PVJD01002012.1:213868-224945 GCA_004026545.1 Mormoops blainvillei
CAATTAAAATGTCAAAGGCTAAAGATAAAGAGAGAATCTTAAAAGCAGCAGAAGTAGAGATTACCTACAAAGGAGTTTCCATAAAACTGTCAGCTGATTTCTCAAAAGAAACTTTGTAGGCAAGAAGGGACTGGCAAGAAGTATTCAAAGTGATGAAAAGCAAGGACCTACAACCTAGATTATTCTATCCAGCAAAGCTACCATTTAGAATGGAAGGGCAGATACAGTGCTTCCCAGACAAGGTAAAGCTACAGGAGTTCATTATTACCAAATCATTATTACATGAAATGTTAAAGGGGTTTATCTAAGAAAAAGAAGATGATCAAAACTATGAACAATAAAATGACAAAAAATTCCCACCTATCAACAACTGAATCTAAATAAACAAAATAAGAGACAAACAGGATCAGTCATAGAAATGGAGATAATTTGAAGGGTTAGCAGCTGGGAGGGGTAAAGGAGAGAATGGGGGAAAAAGCACAGAGATTAAGAAGCATAATTGGTAGGTACAAAATAGACAGGGGGATGTTAATAGTATAGGAAATGGAGAAACCAAAGAAATTATATGCATGACCACGGACATCAACTTAGGGGAGTACGGCAGGAAGGAATGGAGGTATGTTTGGGGCAAAAGTGACCTGAGGGAAAAATTGGGACAAGTATATTAGCATAATCAATAAAATATATGAAAAAATAGACTATTTTTGATATTATATTTTATTGATTATGCTATCAAAATTGTCCCTATATTTCCCCCTTTGCTACCCTCCACCCAGCACCCACCACTCCTTCAGGCAATTCCCCCACCATTGTTCATATCCATGGGTCATGCGTATAAGGTCTTCGGCTACTCCATTTCCTATACCTACATTACATCTCCATTCTGTGACTACCTATTTGTACTTCTTAGTCCTCTCACCTCTTCACCCATTTCTCTACTATCCCCTCCCATCTAGCAATCATCAAAATGGTCTCTGTATCAATGATTCTGTCTTTGTTCTTGTTTTCTTAGTTTGTTTTTTAGATTCAGTTGTTGATAGGCATGTATTTACTGCCATTTTATTGTTCATAGTTTTGATCTTCTTTTTCTTAAAAAAGTCCCTTTAACCTTTCAAATAATGGCTTGGTGATGATGAAATCCTGTAGTTTTTCTTGTCTGGAAAGCTCTTCAACTGCCCTTCCACCCTAAGTGATAGCTTTGCTGGGTAAAGTAATCTTAGCTGTAGGTCCCTGCTTTTCATGACTTTGAATATTTCTTGCCAGTCCCTTCTAGACTGCAAAGTTTCTTTTGAGAAATCACCTGACAGTCTTATGGGAACTCCCCTGTAGGTCACTAACTGCTTTTCTCTTGCTGCTTTTAAGATTCTCTCTTTATCTTTAACCTTTGGTATTTTATTTATGATGTGTCTTTGAATCCATCTTGTTTGTGACTCTCTGTGCTTCTTGGACTTGCATGTCTATTTCCTTCACCAAATCAGGGAAGTTTTCTTTCATTATTTTTTTCAAATGGATTTCCAATTTCTTGCTCTTTCTTTTCTCTTTCTGGCACCCCTATGATGCAAATGTTGGACCTCTTGAAGCTGTGCCTTAGGCTGCTTAAACTCTCCCTGTTTTTTGGATTCTTTTTTCTTCTTGTTGTTTTGATTGGTTGTTTTTTGCTTCCTTACATTTCAAATCATTGATTTGATTCTCAACCTCATCCACTCTCCTGTTGTTTCCCTGTAAATTGTTCTTTATTTCAATTAGTGTATCCTCTGTTTCTGACTGAATCTTTTCTGTGCTACTGGGATCCTCACTAAATTCCTTGAGCATCCTTATAACCAGTGTTTTGAACTCTGCATCCGATAGATTACTTATCTCCATTTTGTTTACTTCTTTTTTCTGGAGTTTTGACCTGTTCTTTCATTTGGGCCATGTTTCTTTGTCTCTTCATTTGGGCAGCCTCCCTGTGTTTGTTTCTATGTATTAGGTAGAGCTGCTTTGACTCTGTGTCTTGGTGGTGTGGCCAAATGTAGTAGATGTCCTGTAGGATCCAGTGGCACAGCCTCCCCTAACACCCAAGCTGGATACTCAAGGTGCACCCTTCGTGCGGGCTGAGTATACCCTTTTCTTGTTGAGCCTTGGTTGTTGTTAGCAGATCAACAGGAGGGATTTACCAAGGCCAGTCAGATACAAGGTTTGGGTGTGACCAGTGACCACCAACATCCTCCCTCCACCGGAGGAGGGTGGTGGTACTCTGACGTGGTCTGTAGCTGTCCACTTGGTGTGCTTTCCCTGGGGTTTCCTGGATGGTGTGGGCCAAGGTCAGTTCCCACCCATGTTTTACCCAGGGCCACCCTGACTGAGCTATAGACCAATCTGAGATGGCTGCTACTTGTGCTTGGCTTGAAGATTCCCAGGCAAACCAAACTCTGAATCTAGGCTGGGCGCCACTAGTGCTGTGCCTGGGGCCATTTAGGAAGAGGTATGTGTCCTGGGGTTCATTGAGGCCAGCCGTTGCTTGTTTGATAGGATTTAGGAAGTTGTGGTGCATGAGCCAAGACTAGCCATTCTTATGGAAAAGTTTACTGTTACCGGCTGTAAGTTGGGCAGCACGGAGCCTCATGGGATCTCCCGAGTGGACTAACAGTGTTAGCCTGGTTGATGGAGTCTCAGGTATGGCATCTGCCTGCTGGTTCTGTGGCTCTGGCCACCTTTCTACCTAGGAGAAAGCTGCCCCCCGGTTCTTGCCTTGATGTCAGCTGCTTCAGTTCCTCTCTGTATGTCGCTGGTGCCTTTCAAGCTACTACCCTGGTGCTGGAGCTCGGAGGAAGTGAGTCTGAGTAGGTGAGTCCATGTGTGGGTTCTTTAAGAGGTACTGCTTGGGGCTCTAGCAGTTTCTTCCACCTACTCAATATCTGCTGATTTTTGTAGTCAGAAGTTGTGGAGACTTATCTTCCTGTCACTGGAAGTCTGGGCTGGGGGCCTGGTTGGGGCTGGGACCCCATTTGGGGCTGGGACCCCTTGCTCCCTGGACATCCCTCCCGAATTTTTATCCACCACACATGGATTTGGGACTAGCTCATTCCATGCCTCTGTGCTTCCTACCAGTCTGGATGGATGTGGATTCTTTAATTCCATGGTTGTCAGACTTCCATTCAACTCTATTTCCGTCAGTTCTGAGTGATGGTTACTCTACAATTTAGTTATAAATTTGATGTGGTTGTGCATGAAGTCCTAGGTACACTTTTAAAATTCTTATCCTAGGACATGTTTTCATTGCTTTTATAGAGAGAGGAAAGGAGAAAGAAACATCGACGTGACGAAGAAGTATCAATTGTTTGCTTCCTGGAAGTCCCCTGACCTAGTATCGTGTGGTCCTGGCCTGAAGATCATAGGCACTCAGGCCTGCGACCCCACCCACAACCTAGGTATGTGTTTTGTCTGGGAATCGAACCCTCAAACTTTGGTTACAAATGACACTCCACCCAACTGAGCTACACTGGCTAGGGCAAAAAATGGACTTTTTTAAAGAACAGTTTTAAGTTCACTGAAAAATTGAGTGATTTCCCATACATTCCCTACCCCCATTTACATATAGCCTTCCCACTAGCAGCATCCCACACAAGAGTTGTACATTTGTTACAATTGATAAACTGACCCTGACACATCATTTTCACCCAAGTCTGTGGTTTACATTAAAGTTCAGTCTTGGTATTGTACATTCTATGGGCTTTGAAAAATGTATAACAAGTATCTATCATTTTCATATCATACATAGTAGTTTCACTGCCTAGAAATTCTTTGTGCTCTGCTCATTCATCCCTCCCTTGACATTTTTCATATGAGTAACTGTATATATTTGTCATTCTTTTTAATGGTTATGTATCAATTACATATTATAATGTAAGCATTTTCTAAACCTAGGTTAATACAAGTGACCCATCCATGAATACATTTGACCCTATATCTTAGTGCAGTTGTGCTATTTCTATAGGATCAAGTCTTTCAGCAGGATGGCTAAGTCACACAGTATCACATTTATCATTTTGGTAGAGATTGCCCTCTAAAAGCATTCATTCATTCGACAAATATTCATGGGGTACCATTTTGTGTTAGACAGTTACAAGACCTTGGGAACTCAGCTATAAACAAAACGGACAGAGTTCCTAGTGGAGGACATTATCACTGAAAAATAATCATACAAATCAATATATTATCACTATTGAGTAATTTTTCTGAAGGAAAGGTACAGGGTTGTTGGAGAATGTAGACAGAGGAACCTAATTTATACTGGGCATTCAGGGACAGCCTCCATTAAGCTGAGAATTAAAGGATGAATAGGAATAGACTAGGAAGACTGGGGGTCTGGGGGTTGACTGGGAGAGGAGGAGCCTTTCAGACAAAGAAAAGTTGTTTGTGGAGGCCCTGAGGTGGGCAGTTGCAGAGCCGGAGGAGCACCAGGGCCAGAGCACCAGTGCTGGGGAGAAAACCCGGAAGCGTGGCTAGAGAGGGAGGCCGGACCAAGCTGTGCTTGGCCATCCAGCTGCCTTATTTAGAGTGTCCCTGAAAAAGCAAGGAGGTTTCTATATCCTGCGCCTTTGGGACCAGCAATACTTAGAGGTGTTTCCTTCCCTCTGTTCTATTACTCTGTGACATTCTTTGATTGTGTTCATTCCTTGATTTTCAATAAAAGCCTTTTTGATAAGTAACAGCTCACTTTGAGATTGTCAGATTCAAAAGGCACATTAAATTTACTTCACAACAGTAACCAAATTCCCCAAATCCCTGTTCATCCCAGCATTTCTTCTATTTTAGGACTTAAAGTATGAGAGAAATTTCCTGTTTCTGCAAAATCAATTTGTTCATCTAAAGCAAACTGAGCTTGCTCCATTCAGCTCACATTCCAGAAGCTCCCTCTGGGGGTCCTGGATCCTGCCTTGTTCTGCTCAATGAAATGCAAGACCTGGGTGGGAGGGGGAGTCCTGGGAAGGTGGGTGTTTAGAGTCTTGCTTTCCAGGTCCATCCTCGCTGCTGTGGCAGCTATCAAACACACACATTTCAGCCTGTGTGTCTCATCTGGGCTTCCACAGTATTCTGTAATTAGCCTGTCATCGACAGCCCCCCACTTTAATTTTTTCTATTGGTGCTCAATAAATATTTATTGAATAGATATTGAATAAGTATTATAAAACATCTAAGTCATGGTATATGATTCAATAGAATATTAGGCAAGCATCAAAAAGAATGAGGTAGATATGTATTTACTGATATAGCAAGATATCCATAAGCTGTAAAGTCAAAAAAGCAAGTTACATAACACATATAGTACTGTCTTCTTTTTCTTTTTTTCCCTTTTCTGTTTTTTTAATTACATTTTATTGATTATGCTACTACAGTTATCCTGATTTTTCCACTTTGAGCCCCCCTCAACGCAACCTCCCACACTCCGTCAGGCAATCCCCCAGCGTTGTTCTTGTCCATAGGTCATGCATAGAAGTTCTTCGGCTACTTCATTTCCTATACTGTACTTTACATCCCCATGGCTATTCTGTACCTACCTGGTTATACTTCTTAAACTCTTTACCCATTCTCCACCACCCACTCCCATCTGGCAATTATCGAAATGCTCTCTGTGTCCATGATTCTGTCTCTGTTCTTGTTTGCTTAGTTTGTTTTTTAGATTCAGTTGTTGATAGGCATGTATTTACTGCCATTTTATTGTTCATAGTTTTGATCTTCTTTTTCTTAAAAAAGTCCCTTTAACCTTTCAAATAATGGCTTGGTGATGATGAAATCCTGTAGTTTTTCTTGTCTGGAAAGCTCTTCAACTGCCCTTCCACCCTAAGTGATAGCTTTGCTGGGTAAAGCAATCTTAGCTGTAGGTCCCTGCTTTTCATGACTTTGAATATTTCTTGCCAGTCCCTTCTAGACTGCAAAGTTTCTTTTGAGAAATCACCTGACAGTCTTATGGGAACTCCCCTGTAGGTCACTAACTGCTTTTCTCTTGCTGCTTTTAAGATTCTCTCTTTATCTTTAACCTTTGGCATTTTATTTATGATGTGTCTTTGAATCCATCTTGTTTGTGACTCTCTGTGCTTCTTGGACTTGCATGTCTATTTCCTTCACCAAATCAGGGAAGTTTTCTTTCATTATTTTTTTCAAATGGACTTCCAATTTCTTGCTCTTTCTTTTCTCTTTCTGGCACCCCTATGATGCAAATGTTGGACCTCTTGAAGCTGTGCCTTAGGCTGCTTAAACTCTCCCTGTTTTTTGGCTTCTTTTTTCTTCTTGTTGTTTTGATTGGTTGTTTTTTGCTTCCTTACATTTCAAATCATTGATTTGATTCTCAACCTCATCCACTCTCCTGTTGTTTCCCTGTAAATTGTTCTTTATTTCAATTAGTGTATCCTCTGTTTCTGACTGAACCTTTTCTGTGCTGCTGGGGTCCTCACTAAATTCCTTGAGCATCCTTATAACCAGTGTTTTGAACTCTGCATCTGATAGATTGCTTATCTCCATGTTGTTTACTTCTTTTTTCTGGAGTTTTGACCTGTTCTTTCATTTGGGCCATGTTTCTTTGTCTCTTCATTTGGGCAGCCTCCCTGTGTTTGTTTCTATGTATTAGGTAGAGTTGCTTTGATTCTGTGTCTTGGTGGTGTGGTCTAATGTAGTAGGTGTCCTGTAGGATCCAGTGTCACAGTCATCACCCAAGCTGGGTACACAAGTTCCTGATGACTGAGTATACAATCCTTTTGTAGTTGAGCCTTGGTTGCTGTTGGCAGGTCAATAGGAGGGATTTACCAAGGCCAGTCAGATACAAGGTTTGGGTGTGACCACTGACTACCAACATCCTTCCTCCACAGAAGGTCAGCTGTGCAGGGGCTGAGTGGTGGTGCTCTCGACATGGTCTGTAGCTGTCCACTGGGTAGACTAGCCCCGCAGTTTACCATGTGGTGCGGGTCAATGTCAGCCCCCACCTGTGTTCTCCTTGGGCTGCCCTTCTGAGCTATAAAGCAATCTGAGATATCTGCTACTTGTGCTGGGCCTGGAGATTCCCAGGGGAAGCCAAGCTGGTAAAATAGGCTGGCTGCTGCTAGTGCTGGGCCTGGGGCTCACTGAGGCCAGGTGTTGCTTGTTTGAGAGTATTTAGGAAGTTGTGGTGCTTGAGCCAAGATGAGCCATTCATGTAGAAAAGTCTCTTGGGTGGGTCCATACATTGGGTGGGGCTGAGAGTCTCTGGGTATCCCCAATGCAAGTCAGTGTTAGCCATGTGGATGGAGTCTCAGATATGGCACATAGCTTGTCAGGGGAGGGTTTACAAAAGGGACTATGGCTTTTGCTCACCTTGATGGCAGATAGTTCAGTTTCTCCCTATATACCACTGGTGCCTTTAAACCTGTTGCCCCAGTGCTGGAGCTCAAAGGGAATGAGTGTGAGTAGGTGAGTCTATGTGTGGGCTCTTTAAGAGGAACTGCTTGGGGCTCTAGCAGTTTCTTTCACCAACTCAATCCCTGCTGGTTTTGCAGCCAGAAATTATGGGGACTTATCTTCTTGGCACTGGAACCCTGGGTTGGGGGGCCTCGTGTTGGGTAGGACTCCTCATTCTCAAGCTATCCCTCCCAAATTTTTATCTACCACATGTGTGTGAGGGACCAGCCCAATCTGCACTGTGCCCCTCCTACCAGTCTGGATGGATGTGGTTTCTTTAATTCTGTAGTTGTCAGACTTCCATTCAACTTGATATCTGACAGTTCTGAGTGATGGTTATTCTATATTTTAGTTTAATTTTGATGTGATTGAGTAAAGAGATGAGCCATATCTGCCTATGCTGCCATCTTGACCAGAAGTCCCGTCTTTTTTTAAAAAAAATTGTATAATATGTGGAAGACATCTTTTTTTACACATTTCTATATTGTCAGAATTTGTTACATTGCACAATATGTTACCTTTGTAATTAAAATGAATGAAGAGTGACTGAACAAGGGACTTTTTAGGGTTCTCAGAGGGGTAAATAAAGAAGGAAATTCAACCCTTACTTTTCTTTCTCTGACCTACTTACCAAGTCTGGGTCCTCTTCTTTCAACTTATATTTGAATAATAGTAATCAGAAAAACATTCTCCAAAGAAGTTCATAATGTAATAAGTAAAAAACAAGTTCAGAAAAGCATGACCATATTTTTGGGAAAAAAATATACATATAGAAAAAGGTCTGAAAGAAAGTGATGGATGGGCTAACCCTGGGTGTGTGGTGGATTAGAGGAAGTCTCTACTTCTATTGCTTGAATATTTTACAATATGCACATATGTCTTTTACTATCAGATGATAATGAAGGCTTAATTTTATTGACTATTTCCATATTTCCTGTTCACTTAAGATTTATTCATTCATTCAATACATGTTCATTGAGCAATAGCTATCAGCCTGACACAATACTAAGAGTTTTCCTTAAACTCACAATCTGGTTGGGAAGACTCATAAGAAAACAGATGATGTGAGAGGTTGTTTGCCACAGTTGAGTTCTGGCATGAAGTTTGAGGCCATCCATCTGCCAGGAGAGCCAAGGAATAACCTGGGTGGCCTTCACAGAGGAGATGTTGCTTATGTACTGAGTCTTGAAGAAGCAGGAGGAGTTTGCCAGTTGGATTAGCTGAGGAAGGACCTTCAGAGAAAGAGAATACTTTGTATAAAAACACCTTTTATAAAAATGTGGAGGAATAAAAGAGAATATCTTGCTCATGAACATTAAATAGTTCAGAGTGGCAGAGCATAGGTGATGTGGAGAGAAGATGGGCTGGAGAAACAGACATCCTAGGAATGGTAAGAAGTCTTTGAAGAACTTTGTATGAAAAATAGTGCAGGCATCGTTGTCCCATTTAATAGTTGAAGAAACTGAGTCTCAGAAAGATTAAATGACTCGCCCAAGGCCACATTAGGGGATGAAGCCAAATTGGAAGATATTTCTAGGGTTTTTAATCTTCAGGCCACAGTGTTCCCTGGACCAGGCCCCATCCTTAAGAGCCTTCTGATGTTCTTGCCTAAAACACTCCGAATTCTTAGCAAAGAACAGGGTCATCCTCACAGTAGGTTCTAACCACACTGGCCACATTCTTGGCATGCCCTTGTACCAAAAGCCACGAAAGAGCTTTCTCCAAGTTAACTTTTCCTAGAAAATGGCACGTACACATTCACCCTTGAAGTTGGTGGGCACCCCTCAGAAATGATGAAGAAGGCAAGTTTCCTGGCACCCAGCTGTCCTGGGGAGCCACTTTCCATCTTTGCTGCCAGCATATAAGTAGTCCAATACTTGGACCACCCAAGATAGAGAGCAATGGATGTAGGAGGATACTGTATCCTTCAGAGCTTTATGATGTTGCACAGGGTTTGGAATCAGAAAGCTGATCCTCAAACTCACTCTAATGGTTAAAATGAAAAGACTAACAATTCCATGTGTTGACAAGGATATGGAGCAACTACTTTATAAAGTTAAACATATTCCTACTTAATAAGAATGCTCATGGCAGTATTATTCAAAATAACCTGAAATTGAAAACAACCTAAATATTTATCAGCAAGAGGATGGATAAATAAGTTTGGTGGTATAATCATAAAATGGAATACTACTCACCAATAAAAAGAAAAACTGACCCAACCATGTGTACAAATCCTAGGCATATGGTATTGAGCAAAAGAAACCAGATATAAGAGTGTGATTCCATTCAAATGAAGTTTAAAAATACATATAATGAATCTATGAGAACAGAAGTCAGAATATTAGTTACCTTGGGAGTTAGAGGCAATGAATATTTGTGGAAAGGGTCATGGGGGAACTTCTTAGAGTGATGAAAATGTTTTAATCTTGATCTGGGAGGTAGCCACAAGGGTGTATACATTTTAAGGGTATGTAGGTGATATCTCTGTAAAGTACAGAGAGAAAGAGAGAGAGAGAGAGAGAGACAGACAGACAGACAGACAGACTGACAGACAGAAAGAAAGGGAGAGAAGAAAGTCTTCATTCTGGTTCCCAGTCCTAGTTGTGACTCCCTGGGGCAAGTTACTTAATGTTACTGTTTCTCTTGCCTCATCTACTGAATGCAGATAATAATAGTACCCCTCTCATAGGGTGGTATTTACTTACTGATTTTATTCCAGGAGAGAGAGAAGGGGGGTGGAGAGAGAGAGAGAGAAATATTGATTTGTTGTTCCACTTATTCTTGTATTAAGTAGTTGATTTTTGTATGTGCCCTCACTGGAGATCAAATCTGCAACCTTGGCATATCTGGATGATTCTCTAGTCAATTGAGCTACCTGGCCAAGGACTCATAGGGTGGTTTTTTAAATTAAGTATTTATTTTATTGTGGTTAGAACACTTAACATGAGACTACCCCCTTAACAGATTTTTTAAAATATATTTTATTGATTATGCTATTATAGTTGTCCCAATTTTTCCCCTTTGCCCCCCTCCCCCCAGTACCCTATTCTCTCCAGCAACCACCCCACTTAGTTCATGTCCATAGTTCAGGAATATACGTACTTTGGCTTCTCCATTTCCTATACTTTTCTTAACCCCCCTGTCTATTTTGTACCTGCCAATAGTGCTTCTTAATCCCTGCACCTTTTCCCCATTCTCTCTTTTCCCATCCCAGCTGCTAGCCCTTCAAATTATCTCCATTTCTATGATTCTGTTCCTGCTCTGGTTGTTTGCTTAGTTTGTATTTTCAGATTCAGTTGCTGAGAGTCGTGAATTTGTTGCCATTCTATTGTTCATAGTTTTGATCTTCTTTTTCTTAGATAAACCCCTTTAATGTTTCATGTAATAATGATTTGGTAATAATGAACTCCTGTAGCTTTACCTTGTCTGGGAAGCACTGTATCTGCCCTTCCATTCTAAATGCAGCTTTGCTGGATAGAATAATCTAGGTTGTAGGTCCTTGCTTTTCATCACTTTGAATACTTCTTGCCAGTCCCTTCTTGCCTACAAAGTTTCTTTTGAGAAATCAGCTGACAGTTTTATGGAAACTCCTTTGTAGGTAATCTCTACTTCTGCTGCTTTTAAGATTCTCTCTTTATCTTTAGCCTTTGACATTTTAATTGTG
>PVJD01002013.1:0-120116 GCA_004026545.1 Mormoops blainvillei
AGTTTATCCCAAGTAATGCAATGCATACATTAGAGGGGGTGGGGGAGGTTTTATCCAAAACACATGCTATTGCCGCTATTCTAGTTATCTTGGATATTTCCTGCATGTTTGTCACCATGGCAACTGACTCAGCACGAAACCTTGTTTGCTGGGCCCTGGGGTCCAGCAAAACGACCATGTGGTGTCAATTTGGGCCTCTTGGTGTTTTTCTGTCTCTCTGTCTGTCTCCCCCAGCTTGCGTCTCTCTGTCTTTTGTCTTTGTTTCTGCCTCTCCTCAACCCATCTCTGGACCTCTCCACTTTCTTTTATCAGGAAATAGCTGCCCGTGTGTCCCTGGAAGGTGCATGTAGAGACAGTACCCTGCTCTGCCCACCCCAGACCTCACTCAGCCACTCCTGACAGTGTTTGCCCAAGCAGGCCCGGGTGGACAGGGAGGTCTCACTGCATGGACAGTGCGGGAGGTCAGCCTTCAGTGGGGAAAGGCCTCAGCCAGGGTCGGGCCATTTGTTTGGGGTAGAGCTGTGCTGTCTACTGTCTGATGGCCCCGTCTGATGGCCCCGTGCGGAGGACAGGTGTGGGCTCTGCAAGACACAGGGTGGGGGGATGGGACTTCCCCTGGGTGTAGGAGTGTGGCCTCCACTCCTCAGAGCCTCTGCTCCCTAGCTTTTAAAATTTTATTTATTTTTATTTTTATTTTTGAAATCCTCACCTGAGAGTATGCTTATTGATTTTAGAGCGAGAGGAAGAGTGAGGGAGAGAGAGAAGCATCAATGACTGCCTCCCATATGCACCCCGACCCGGGAGCAAACCCACAACATAGGTATGTGCCCCCATCAGAAATCGAACCTGCAACCTATTGATGTACAAGACGATACTCCAACCAACTGAGCCACCCAGCCAGGGCTGCTCCCTGGACGTTTGCAGAAGACACAGGTACTGGAAACCAGAGGAGGGGAAAGGGAGCTAAAGGTCATGTGAGAGAAGCCCAGAAAAGGCAAGGAGCCCCCCCAGGGAGGGAGCAGCCTGCCGGGTAACGGGCAATGAGGTTGCTAGGCGCTCAGCCTCCCTGGCCCTTACTGCTCCTAGTCCTTTCTCCCGGGGCTGCGGCAGAGCCATCAGGACAGCGGTGTCCCTCCACGGGGGTGCGAGACGACGGGGAGGGTGTTGACAATGACAGTACGTGAGGGAGCAGGGCCAGCGGCCTGGAAAAGGCTGTGTGAGCAGACGGAATGTAAACAGGCCGCTCCAGGAGGGCTTGCTTCCCTTCAAGCCCAGGAAGCCAGGTCTAGACAGTTGCTTTCTACCGAGTCTCCTGCACCCACATCCTGTCCCAGAGGCCCTTCCAGACCACCTTCCCAAGTGCCACGTTTGTCCCTGGCCGTTTTCTTTCAGGCCAGATGCCCACTCCCCGAGTGAGGTCGGCCTGGAAGCTGGAACGGACGCAGATCTGCGGGCAGGGCTGGCTCCCCACCCCCGGGACTGTTGGAGGGGGGAGGAGGAGGAGAGAAGTGGCGGGGAACCTGGTGGCTGAGTCAGAAACTGCCCTGTCTCAACTCCTGCAGATGCAGTCCCCACAATGGTGGGACCCGCAACGGGAAGGGAGAGGCTGGGCTGGGCAGCCACGGGGCAGGCCCTGAGGGCCGTGCCCTACTGCCCCGGGCCGGGCATCCACGAGCGTGCCGCACGTCGGCCTTCTTAGGGGCCCGCGTCCTTCCAAGGAGGTACAGTCCTGTGGATGGGACAGAGCAGCAGGGAAACAGTCAGAAACGACAGCAGCGTGGCTCTGGGGTCAGCCAGCTGGCGCGGGAGTCCTCTGGGCTTTGGGGGCCACAGGGCCCAGGGACCCCTCCTAGGGAAAGAGATGGCCAATAATTAGTTGCGTCAGGGTGCCAGCCATATTGGAGGGATTCAGGATGAGCTCCAGACCCAGTGGGGAAACGAGAAAACTGAGGCAGGGCCAAGCACGTGGAGGCTTGGGGAGGCAGCGGGCTGGCAGGCCTGGGAATGCCCAGTGTGGTGGAAACAGCACAAGCTATGGCAGCAGAAAGACGTGACTCGACGTCCACCTCTCAGCCCTGGCAAATTAGAGAACTCTCTGGACCTCAGTGCTCCCGCCTGTAAAACGGAGGAAACACCAATTTTGCAGGTTCTTGTAAGGGGTAACTGAGACGTTCTATTGGAAGTTCTCAGAATAGTGTCTAAAATCACATGGAATGTCCTGGCTGGTGTGGCTCAGTGGATTGAGTGCTGACCTGTGCACCGAAAGGTCGCCAGTTTGATTCCCAGTCAAGGCACATGCCTGGGTTGTGGGCCAGGTCCCCAACGGCGAGTGCACGAGAGACAACTGATCGTTGTTTCTCTGCCTCTCTTTCTCCCTCCCTTCTCCTCTCTCTGAAAATAAATAAGATCTTCAAATCAAATCAAATCAAATCACATGGAAGATGCTTGATAATGTTCTTCCTTCCCTGGAAAGGGGATAAGTCCATACTCTTTCCCTGAGACTAACTCACTCCTTGTTTTTGTCAGCTCTGGGCCCAAACCCGTCTGGGGCTATGGTGGGAGGGGTTGATGCTGACAACAGAGATGCCAGGATTTGTGAGCCTTGACTGCACTGGGGGGGAGCGGGGCGGCCGCCCCCTCCCCGGGAACACAAGGGGCAGCTGTGAGTGGGAGCAGTCATGGGATCCCTGCTACTGTGTCAGAAACTGAGTCCCTGAGTCCAAATCGACCCCCTGCTCACAGGGATTATGTGAGGGAAGCAGAGTGTCCTCTCCCAGAGCTGCAGGGGACGCAAAAATCCAGAGAAGCAGACAGTCCGAGGCCACCAAGTTAGAGAAGAGAGTCCTAAAGGGTCAGGAGCCCAGCATGCGGTGGGGCTGGCCTTGCGACACAGGCTGTACAAGAGTGTGGGTGGAACCAAGGCTGGGGAGAGCGCCGTGCCCAGGGGACAAGAGCTGAGGTTGGCCGCAGAGTTGTGGGGGTCTGGTTTTGTCCTGCACGTGCCTCCAGCTCCGGGCCCGGGGCATCCCATGTGCCCGGCTAGGCAGAACATGCCCGGCCATTGCCCCCTTGAGGACATTCCCTCTTTCCAGCAGTAAGGGTCAAGCAGCATCTCCCGCTCAACCCGAAGTCCAAGGCAGTAGACTTCCTTCCTCGCACCGCTCCGTGACTTGGAGGGAGTGAGCAGCCCCCGTGGGCCTCTGTTCTTCGGTTGGACTAATGGCACCTTCAGAAGGGGGTGGAGACAAACCCAGAAGACAGAAGAAGGGTGGGGAGGTCGGAGGTTGTTGCAGGTTTCCCCTCTGCCCGACGTGGTGCTATAAGGGATTCAGATTGAAGGGAGGGACTGTCTACTCCTCCCCATCCTCTCGGTCCTCCCCACAGAGACCACAACCCTAGACCCAACTGTCCCCTCCCAGTGACTCAGGCTTTGGCCGCCCTCCTGCCCACGCCCAAGGCCTGGTCCAGCGCCCCATAACAGGAAGGGCTGTGGTGGGCGCAGGGGCTGGGGACTGCTCCCAGCATCCCCTCCACCACCTGCCTGGGTGTGCAAGGAGGGGTCCCAGATGAGGGGTCCCATGTGTGTACCCTCGTGGTCGTGTCACCCGGTGCCGCCTCAGGAATGTGGGTTTGGGCTGCGGTGGGGATGGGTCCTCCTCCGTCTGCATGGAGCACAGCAGGCCACTTGTCTCTCATTAGCAGACTGCGGGATGTCACACGGGGTGGAGGGGGGATGTGCATTTTTGTCTATTGGCGGGAACAGTGGGCAGATAGTGGTGGGGCTGCCAGGGCTGAGCCAGAGGCAGGACCCGGGGGACCCAAGGGGAGGGCTGTGGCTGTATGGGGCAAAGCCACTTGGAGGCCAGAGGAAACCACTGTCCTTGCTGGAGCCCAAGGGCAGCTCTGCAGTGACACAGGGAAGAAGGAGAAGGAGGAACCGATGACACGTGCTTATAATTATTATAACTTGTACTATAACGTAGCTGCTGAGGAACTGTGGGTGTAGTTGTTGGTCATAATGGCTGTTAATGATAACACTAGCATTCATTTCTTGAGAACCAACCTGTGCCAGGTGGGTCATGTATATTATTTCTTTTTTAAAACTGTTTTTCAAGTAATCTCCATTTCAAGTTGTCTCCCTTCCACCCCCAGACATATTCTTTCTTGAATTTTCACAATAACTCTGTTTTACAGAAGAGGAAACTGAGGTTCAGAAAGGTTAAGCAAGTGACCTCATTTTCACAGCCATGAAGCATCAGAGCTGGACTCGAACTCAGGTTGGCTGGTGTTCCTGATGCCTTTTCCCTCGTGACACGTTCCTTCAACCAGGGTCTCACCTTTCTGTGCCCTGAACATAGTCTGCTAATGCCTTTGGCCCCCTTCTTGGAATAATGCTTTTTAAAAAAATACATCAGATTTACAAAGGTAACCAGTTATATGGAAATGTAGTTGTCAAAACTTTTAAAGTGTGTTATATAGTAAAATAACAAGATCTAACAACTATCATAATTTCAAAATAGTGATGAATACAAACAATACTTTGTGATATTGGCAAAAACTCCTGATTTCTATTGGTTACAAAGTCACGGGTACTAATAATATCTATATTCTTTTTGTTTCATGGCTCCTTAACTTTATAAGCACAATTTAGGTCCAACTTTAGAGAAATTAAAATACTAATGTAACAATTTAGCACTAATAAATTAGAGTAACATCCAGCTATTCAAACAGCAAAACAGAACAAAATTTACATAAGTAAAAACTTTCCTAAAGTAAACAAATGCACACTGTCAGAACTCAAAAAATCATTAGAAGGGACACTGTTTTAATCAGGTTCAGATGGAAATAAAAGTAGCCAACTGAAACTCCCACCTGGATGGCCATCCCGGCCATGACTGTGGCAGTACCCGTATTCTTAATTGAAAGAAACATTAAATTGCAGTTGGAGGGCAGTGAAAATAAAGAGGTGATTTTGTTTTTCCCCCACTGAAGTTCTCAGACCCCCAGAATTCTACCTGCAGTTGTCGTGGGGGACTCTAGGTCCAGGTTGAGAACCCCAGCTTTAGAGGGAAGTTGTTCCAAACTGTGAGTTGAGCAGGGCCCTGGGAAGGCTCCCTAGAAGCTTCCCTGGCACTGGTGGCAGAGGGTGTGCAGACCACGTCCCAGCCTGCAGCTCCGTTCCAGCCGGTAACTCTCCATCGGCTCCACAGCCCAGGTCCTTGTGACCTACCTGGGTGGGTAGGTTTAGAAAATCAAAATACAGAGGGCCCATTTAAATTTAGTTCACAGGTAAACACTGAATACTTTTTTAGTATGAGTATGTCCTGTACAATACTTGGGACATACTTATTATATTATGTTTCTGCTGCGATGCAGCAAATGACCGCAAAGGCGGCAGCTGGGGCCACACCGTGCACTAGCTCACGGTCGTGGGGTCGGAGTCGGGCTGGTGCATCTGAGTCTTCTGCTGAGATTCCCAGGCTGGAGTCACGGTGTCAGTGGGCCGTTCTCCTTCGTGGAGGCTCTGGGATGAGTCTGCCCCCCAGCTCAGTTGCGATGTTGGCTGAATCAACACTTCCTGTGGTTGTAAGACGGAAGCCACTGTGTCCCTGCTGGCTGTCAGCCACGGGGTGCTCTCCGCAGCTAGGGGCCATCCCTATTCCTGTAGTGTGTCCCCCACCATCTGCAAGCCAGCTCACAATTATGGAACCCTTCCCATGCTTCGACTCTCTGACTTCCCTTCTGCCGCCAGCTGGAGCAAACCCTTTGCTGTCAAAGGGCCCCTTGTCTTTTTCTGCACGGCATCCCGTAATCCCAGGGGTAATACCAAGAGACAAAAGACATGGGGCCATTGTGAAGTTCCGCCTACCACACTGACAGTCAACATTCACTTGTTCTTTCTCCAAATCACAACGACCCGGGATCCAGTGTGTCCCCGGTAGCCTAGTGTTTTCCGATGCTGGGGACTTCGCTTCAGGGCCAGGGTCAACTCTTTCCTTGACCTCAGTTTCCCCTCAGAGAATTCAGAGTCATTCTTCGCCAGTTACATGCATGGGTGGGTGCCGGATGCCATGGGGCACAGCAGGCTGGGAGCCGTTCTCCGCCTCACCGGGTCCTGAGTGTGAAAGTGGAGGCTGACACACACGGAAGTGAAGGCTGGCTGAGAGACGGCTACAGTGGCATCGGTGTAGGGGCTGGGGGGACCCACAGATGGGGAGAGACTGTCAGTACTAGATGGAAAGGCATCGAGGGGAGATGGGAAAGCTCAGCGGTGACGCGTAATTTGAACAGGACCCTGAGGACTTGGAGAGACAAAAACTGGGGGCACGTTTTGGGCAGAGGGCACAGCACTAGCCCACCCAAGCCCGGCGGGGAGGGGTCCCATGCATCCTGGGGGGCACCGGCAGTGGGAGGGCAGCACACCTGGTGTTTTGGGGCCAGGGAGAAAGGGAGAACATAGAGAGGCAGGGGTCTGATGGGAGGCCCTGAAAGCTTCATTCGCAGCGGGCGGGAGGCGCTCCAGGCCCCGGCGTGCCGAGTTGGGACACAAGCTGCTGTGGAAATCAGGCTGCTCCTTGGGCCCTGGTAGCAAATAAGGCTGTGACACGGTCGTGGGGAGGCTGCCGCACAGGGTGGACAGAACCTTGGCCTGGGAGCCAGGCATCCTGGGGGTTGGCTTACCCGGTGCTCCTTGAAGCGCTCCGGGCCGTGTTTAAAACAGCGCGGAACAGCATGAAGCCGGAGTGGAGTGGGTAAGAGGCAGTGTGTGTGTGTGTGTGTGTGTGTGTGTGTGTGTGTGTGTGTGTGTGTGTGTGGTGTGTGTGTGTGTGTGTGGTGTGTGTGTGTGTGTGTGTGTGTGTATAGCAGATCACATGGGAAGGCCATGGAAAGTTCTGAGCACAGCACAGGCATGACCTGGTTTCAGTGTTGAATGACGGTAGTACCCGCTCTGCAGGGGCACAGTTTGCACCCAGCACTGCAGGAAGTGTGTGGGACCCAGCAGCACTGCATTACAAGGCTTCTGTCCACCAAGAATGTACCCTCTACCGAGAAGACAAGAAAAGGGAGTGTGGAGTGGCCGTAAGAACCTATCTGGGTTTGAGCCCTGGCTGGTGGGGCTCAGTTGGTTGGAGCGTTGTCCCATAAACCAAAGGATCATGGGTTTCATTCCCGGTCAGGACACATGCTTGGGTTGTGGGTTCGGTCCTTGGTCGGGGCGTGTACAAGGGAAAACTAATCAATGTTTCTCTCTCACATGGATGTTTCTGTCCCTCTCTCTCCCTTCCTTCCCCTCTCTAAGCATCTCCTTGGGTGAGGATTCAAAAAAAAAAACAAACAAAAAACAAACCAATCTATCTGGGTTTGAGCCTTCTTACCAATACACCCTAGCCTAGAAAGTTACCCAAGGTCTCAGTTATGCCAACAGTAACCTTGTAATGACCATACCTGCCTGATGGTGTGATTGTGAAGACTGGCTCATTACAAAGGCCCTGGCATAGAGAAAAAAATTATTTCTATAATAGGAGCTTGCATTAAACCCCTCATCAAAGGGTGCAGATGACGGTAGCTGATGACGTCGGAGGCTGTGAACCTCCTTGTGGCAGTGGAGATGGGCTGGCCTCCGGAGTGGGCGGGAATCAGGAGACGCAGTCCGATGGGAAGTTAGAGGATGAGGCCCGGGAAATGCCCAAGGCAGGAAAAGCAGGTGCATTCTCCACAAAGACCCACGAGGTGAAGTCAGCGTGACATCTCAAAGAGAAGTCCCAAAAGCTGGGGGAGGTGGCAGGGCATAGGCAGGTGTGGAATCAAGCTGATGGGAAGGCTGGATTCTGAAAAACATGACCAACTGAAGGTGACAAGAAGTGGGAGAAAGACCAGATTGGAAGGCCGGGAGGGGAGGAGTGTGATAGACCCACAACCTGGCTCAGCCAGTCCCTTCCCATCTCCTGGTCAGAGGGGACTGGAGGTGGGCCCTCTGCAGGTATCCAGATGCCCAGGAGTGCCAGGCAGGAGGAGGTAGGCCTGATCTGTCAGGTAGCTGTCCCCTCAGCCTGACAGACCACAAGATGGGACAGGGAACACTGAGGCTGCTCCTCCACACAGCATCATTTCCGCCAGCCTCCAACCAGGGCCACTCTCTGAGGGGACACGAGCTGGGCTGGGGAGGAGAGTGAAATGGCAGGGCCCCCACTCATGTCTCAGGTCAGCCCCGAGTGGAAGTGACAACATACCGCCTCTGGTGGCTGTAGTCCCCAACTGTCTGTCTTCCTGACTTAGGGCCTGGCTGAGAGCCTAGACGGCACCTTTGGGTTTTTGCAGTGTCGTTTGGCTCTAGGCCAGTGGTTCCTACCATGGACATACCAAGCCCCCAAGTGTCCCTGGAGGTAGTCACAGAGGTTGGGGAGATATTTTAGGGTTTATTTTTAAAACCTCATAGAAATCATATATTTTCTGAAATAAGTCTACTTCCTACCCATCCTTCAGATATCAACTTAAACGTCGTTTTTCTGGAAAGCTATCTGTGGCCTTTTATATAAGTCACGTATCCGGCGCAAGGTGGCTCATTCATACCGGTTGATAGAGGAAACTTTAAGAAAAGACTATTGGCAAAGCCATTGGCAGGGCTAAGGGACGCTAACTAGGGGTGAAACAGAGAGCAACAACGTATCAAGCCGTCCTCCACCCTGCGCCTGGAGGGCAAGTGAAGGAGACAGTCACTGGGCCCCTGCAGCGCCTGTAGGGATGGGAAGGGGCTGCCTGGCAGGCGCTGTGGCCTTCAGTCGAGGATCACAGTCAGGGAACCCATGGCGGCTCACCAGGGAGGGAGCGGACCTCCCCCTCCCTGGTCCAAGGTCTCCCATTGGCAAAACCAGATTGGAAGCTAGAGAGCGGAGGGACCCCGTGGACACCGTCCTTTGAGTCAGGCCTTGGGGTGTATAGGGCAGGTGATACAGGTGTAGCGAGGAGCTGGGGAGACAGAGGAAGACTATCTAGCACAGCTGTGTTAGTCGGCTCGGGCCGCCATAACCAGCTACCACAGACTGGGTGGCTTAATCAGTAGAAATTTATTTCTCACAGTTCCACTGGCTGAAAGTCCACAGTCAAGGTGCTGGCCAATTTGGTTCCTGGTGAGGACTTTCCTCCTGCTGTGTAGACGACCCGCGTTCTTACTATGTCCTCACGTGGCCTTTCCTTAGAGCATGCTCATGGTGGGGAGAGAGAGTGAGCTCTCTGATGTCCCTTCTTATAAGGGCACTAATCCCAACACGAGGGCCCCACCCTCATGACCTCAGCTATGCCTCATTACCTCCCAAAGGCCCCCCTTCCAAACACTGTCACATTGGGGGTTAGGGCTTCAACAAATGTATTTGGAGGGACACAAACACTGAGTCCGTAATACCTTGCAATAGTGCATTTCTTGTCTCCTGAATCTGCCAACCAATCCTGTGCTTACCTAGGACATAATGTTGTCATACTTTATTGTAACTGGCCAGTTCCTTGTCTGGATCTCTTACAAGACTTATGTCTTCTCAAGGGCGAGGCTGTGTTTTATTCATACGTGCTCAATAAGATGCATTGGGGAGAATGAGCAAAAAGTTAGTTCAGACTAAATGAAACATCGCCTTTCTTTGCTTTGGCTGGAATTCAATAATCCCAGTGTGGCAACAGCAGTTACCTCCTGAAATCAGAGGCTCAGGTCACCAGTTATACAGGCCTGAGTACTAAAACACGAGGCAACAAGGTCAATTTGTAATTTAATGACTTCGATTGGTTTAGTAGACAGAACAATCCCTCAAAATCATTTATGGGGTGAGAGTGAGAACAATAAAAGGGGCCCTAGGTGTGAACATCTCTGAAAATAACCCTCCCTCAGTCCAAGGGCGTTCACATTTCTTGCTTAACTCAGAGCAGCACAAGGCACAGTCCCCCCCCAGGCCAGTTAGCCACCCCGCCCTCTTACAAATGGCCTTCATGGAGCAGCCCCTGTGGGCCTGTCCTCCTCTCTTTGTCTGCACGGTCCCTGTGACGCCCAAGCTACCAATCTGTACCTCTTGGACCACTGTCCGTGTCTTCTGAGAGTGACATGGTAAGCCACCCCCTTTCCTTCCTGTGCCTACTTACAAGAACACAGGCTTTGACATCTGACCCACCTGGTTTGAAGCCTGGATCTGCCGCTTCCTTGCTGTGTGACTTTGGATGTCGTACTTTACTTCTCTGGGCCTCAGCTTTCTCATCTGTGAAACTAAGGTAACTGTGAGGATTAAAAGATATAAACCTCCAACCTGGACTGCCGCTCCAGAAGCCTCAGAAATCCCACCGTTTTCCATCCCGGCCAACCCCACCTCCTTTTCTCTTTACTTAGCAACACTGGATTATGCCACTTCTCTACTTCTCTGAGTGAAAGCTCACAATGGTCTCTTATTTCGCTTAGAATACAGTCTGGTTCCTGATGGGCCTGTGACGTCTTCCACCCCACTCACAGCTGCACTTACATCCTCTGCCAGGACTGCTTTCCTGCCACTGTGACCCCCTGTCATATTCTAGATCTCAGCTTAAAAGCCATTTCTTTAGAACAGCGTTCCCAGAGCCCCAAGTTCCCTGCTTCCGCCTCATGATGGCCCATGTGTTTTCATCAAGCAGTCACTGCAGCTGGGGAAAGCCACTCATTGCCACTCATTGCGTGACGGATGAGGGCCTGTCTCTCCACGCCCCGTGAGCCCCACGAGAGCAGGAACCTGGCCGCTTTCTCCACGGCTGGATCCCCAGTGGCCAGTGCAGTTCTCTCCAATACAGTCTTGTTGAATAAATAACAAAGAAAAAGGTCTTTTCTGGAATGCCAACAAGCTTGCTGGGGAGACAAAGACTGACAGGTAAAACCACTCGGAACAACACAGGATAATTTGTGTGTAGCTGTCTCCAGATAGCTTGGCCCTCACTCTTGGGGTTTTCGGAATTCAGAGAGAGGAGGCAAGGGTATTAATCATCTCGTGAAGACTCCACTTGAGGCCACCCATTCTAGGGGGAAGGGAAGAAAGCAGGAAAAATAACATTCGTCATGTATCTACAACAAGCCAGAAACCTGTCATGAAATATCTTTTTTAATCATCACAGCTATCCCAGTTTTACAAATGAGAAAACTGAGGCCCAGAGAAGTGAAGTAAGTCATCCAAAGTCACACAGCAAAGGAAATGGCAGAGCCAGGCTTCAAACCAGGAGCGTCAGATGTCAAACATAGGAAAGAAAGGGGGTGGCTTACCTTGTCACCCCAAGGAGTCATGGACAGTGATATAAATGGGGCTTATAACAGAACAGCATCTTACCTATGGCAACTCTGAAAGCTGCGCTTGTTCTGGTACTGAGCCCAGGTCTTCCTGCCACCTAGGCACATGTAGTGTGGGCTCTGAGGTGTCCAGCAACAAACAGGGCAGCTGGGCTCACCCCAGAGCAGCTGCAAGCCCTTGGAGATGGCCCGAAATTGGACAAGCCCTGGAATGAGTGGCTGGGCACTGCGCCCAGCATCTGTCCGTGGAAGGAGGCAGCAGAGCTGGGGTCGGGGAGGCTTTTCTTCTTCCACGAGGATGATGTGTGGCATGTTATAAAGGTGAAAGTGCGCGGTGCGCGGTGCGTGGTGCGTTGTGGAACAGCGCGGGGCGCGGGGCGGGGGGCGGGGGGCGGCATTTCTGCCAGGCTGACCTCAGCTGGATAATGTGATCAGCTTGTCATGGTTCTGAGCCCTGATTTGGGAAGAACAAAGAGTTCAGGCCCCTGTGCCTCCTCCAGCCCAGGAATGCAGCTGGGGCCAGGCTGTGACCAATCCGGAATGCAGGTTGGGAGCGAGGCGAATGCAGTGTGTACAGCGAGGCTTTCATGCATTGATGGGCGCCGGGCTCACAAAGCCAGGCTGACATGCCCCCGCGCTTCCAGCTTTGATATCCCAGCCCTGCCGTGGGGGAGTTGTGCATCCCCAAGCTGTCTGGCCCCGAGTGCCCTGCTGTGGCCCTAGAGGTGGTGTTGGGTGGGGAGCAGGGCGTCCAAATCCATATCCCCTCCCACCCCACCAGTGCTCCCAGGTACCAGCATCTCCTTGTCCATCTCTCTCCATGTCGTGAAGCCCGAGAAATAGGGGGGTGGGGGAAGGGCACTGCTGCTTAGCCCCCTGCCTGTCCTTAGGCTGGGAAGAGATGACTGCATAGACAGACAGACATCCCATGGGAGAGGCTGCCAGGCCTCAGGCAACTGCTGCTGGAACAGGTCACAGAGACCTCTTGAGGCCACCCACTCTAGGCAGGGAAATAATGTTGGGGTTGGGGGACTGACGCCTGGTTAGATGGCTGAATGCTTTCTGCGTCTCAAAGCTCCTTGCCTCCCCACCCAGCCCCTGCACCTATCCCAGTGGCCAGTTCCATCTGGGTGTTTCCTCCTGGCCTGCCTTTCTCTGCCCTCTCAGTTATCCACCGCTCCCTCCTCTCCTGCCCCCTCCACACTCCCTGCACCTCCACTCTTCCTGGGTAGTAAGAGCAGCAGTGCTTTACAGTTTATAAGCCACGCGTACGTACACTAAATCATTTGATCCTTAGAAGAACCCTGTGAAGTCAATACCCTTATCCTCATTTTACACAGGAAGGGAAGAAGGAAGGGAGGAGGTGGAGGCTTTTGGAAGCCAGCGACATAAGGACACTGAGCAACACACTCATAGGATGGCAGGAGAGGGGATGGACAGGATGTCAAGGTTCCGGGAGCGAACATGGTCCGTGACGTGGGGACCAGGAGCTCGGAATTACTTATGGGAGGTACTTATTAAACGTTTGCGCATTAGATAAATGCATCCAGTGTGCTGCTTTTTTTCCCTGCCTTGTGTTCGCTCTCACGGAAAGACCCGAATGCTACCCTGAGGTATAAACGACTGGTGATAGCTTTCAAATGACGCCTCTCCAAGAAGCTAGTTCTTGTGTTACGGATGCGATTTCAGGGAGGAGATACTGAAGGCTCTTTACTGTGAGAAGAGCCTAGTAACAAGGACAGAGGGAACCCTGACCGGTGTGGCTCAGTTGTTGGGCGTCGTCCTGCAAAGCAAAAGGTCGCCGGTTCGATTCCTTGTGAGAAGCAATAGATAGATGTTTCTCTCCCTCTCTTTCTCTCTCCCTTTCCCTCTCCCTAAAAATAAATAAAATCTTTAAAAAAAAGAAAAAGGACAGAGGGAGGGTTTTTCCAGAGAGCCCGCTGATCTCCCCAGGGCTCCGCAGCTCCCAGCTGGGATTCACCAGATGGAGATTTCCATGGAGTGGAAAGCGAGCCAGGGAGGAGCCCTGGTGTCCCCTCCGTAATCGCTCTCCCAGAGCCACACCATGTTAGAGGCAGTGCACCCTTAGAAATCATCCAGACCTTTGGTTTAAGGAAAAAGTCTGCTTCGTTTCTGCTACTCCAAGCCTTGGCTTTATTCGCTAGGGCCCTCTGGCAGTTCCCGGGTTGTCATCATTCCAGAGAGAAAACTGGGCTTCTCTCTCCTGCATCCAGGGTGAAAGATCCCAAAGGGACTCTGCACTGGTTCAGCGCGAGGGGTGCTTGCCACCCCGGGCCAGGTTCCAGGGCCTCTGGGAACAAAGCGCCTGTCTGGACAACAGACGGAAGCATGCAGGAGGAGGAGACAGTTTCCCAGGGCAAGGACAGCACAGACATGGCCGCTGTGTGAGAGGCGGGCTACTCAGTCACCCAGCGCGAGTTACTCCAAAGCAAGTTCCTTACAGCGTTCAGAAAGAACTTATGTATTTATTAGCAGGAAAACAGGTGAATAAATTATAAGGAATCCTATGCAGCTATCAAAAAGATTGATGTAGAACCGTATGTCTATGATATATTAAGTAAAGAAAGCATTTTCACAACAGTCTGTACAGTATTATCTCACTTACGTAAAACAGACCAAAGCAAAGCCCTATGTATTTATATGTTTATGTATTTAAAATTCACTTTTTAAAAGTTTGAGAAGCTATACACCAAACCATTGATAAGATGACCTCTATGTACTTATACATTTAAAAATGTTTATTTTTAACAATGGCATACATTGCTTTTGTATCGGAAGGTAAATATAAATGAAAAGGAGACGAGCCCACGTTCTTCTTCTGTAGGAAAGGAATATGCAGTACAAAAACCATTCAATGATATGCACAACATCGCACCCTGGAAGATCAGTGGTCCTTAGAACCCTCACCTTCACACCACCGGGGAGGTGAGCTTTCTTTAAGTGTCTGTCCAGTCAAGTGGCAGGGACAAGAGGGGGGTGGGGTTATGAAGGGGACCCTGATGTCCAGGAGGAAGGAGCAAAAGCTTCAAGCTGAGGAATGGAGTGGGTGTTAATTCTTTCCGTGTCTTGCTGATGGCATCCTGGACGCCTCCCCAACGCCCCTGCCCTGTAAGCATACACCAGCTTGGTAACGCACTTCTGGGGACCAGGAATGGGTTAAGCCAGGGTCTTTGCTGGAGAGGGAGAGACCTGGGTCTCCTAAAACATGAAAGGAATTCGGGGGCTCCCGGTGGCAATGAGAAGTGAGCAGGTCAGGTCGGAATCAATTAGAGTCTCTATCCGAAATGCAAACCAGGTTCTCGACCGAATGCCCTCTTTCCTTCATCCTGGTCCTGGGGTCCTGGAGGGAGAAAAAGAGAACAGTTCAGCCTTTGGAACCTGGCTTATGGAGGCCACAGCTGTCTGCTCCGTGGGGGCCCTGCCCCCTGTGGGGAGCGCTCACAGCTCAGCCAGTCCCCCTCCTTGCCCTGGGTTTTCGGGTTTTCACTGACACTAATCCCTCAGCAGCCAGGGTTGCCCACGCCAACTTCTTCTAGCGCTGCAGGATGGGCAAGGAGATCTGGGGGCTCGGGTACACATCAGATGCTGGGCTGATATGGTAGTAGGAGCCTCCAGCACCAATCCCAAGTGCCTGAGCGTCTCCCCTCCCACTGCCGCATTCCCACAATTCTCAGCAGTGAGATTTACAGTTCTGGTCTCCCTGTTAATATCTTACAGTGTCTCTGTGTATTTGCTAATTTAACCCACAAGGAAGCCCTCTAAGGAGGCATTTCTATGTTCCTTTGCAAGTATGGAAACTGAGGCACAGGGAGGAACCATGTCCCCAGTCACGCAGAAGCAACTGGGACTTAGAACGGTGGATCTGACCCAGGGCCAGTACCCCTCACCCCCAGGGCCCGGTCCCACACTGTCTCCCTCGTCTGTCTTTTGGATCAAACCCACTGACTATTTTGTTTTCGTTCTCAGCAAACATTTTTCTTCTCCATGAGCTCTTCTCATGCACAAACCTCTTGTCTCATCATTTTGCTTTGTTCATCGCTCCCGGTGGGGTTTCCGAACATGTCGTAGGCTCAAAAGCCTCGTATGTCGAACCGGAGCCGTGACGGGCTGCAGGAAGCCTTCCTCCGAGCACAGCTGCAAAACCTCAGCCCTGGAGCACCTGCCTCTCTCACCCTCCAAGGAGACAACCACGAAGCCACCTGCCGAGGCCACACAGCAGAGCCTGGCAGAGCCCTGGTCTCCTACTTCCTCCATCCTGTTTCTATCCCGACCTAGAGTGGCTCAAGCCTTCCCTTCGTGTTCGGCCTCTGCCTTTTTGGCTATAATCTGGTTTAGTGTACACTTCACTCTTGCCTTAGCTAACTTGCACCTGTGTCAGGTAGGGCTAGGATCTCTAGGTCTGGGTAATTCTAAATGTTACTTCTTGCTAAATGCTAAAATATAGCGTAATATTTTTAAAAAATTTTATTGATATGAGAGAGAGAGACACAAAAGAAGGGAGAAGGACAGAGAGGGGGAAAAGACATCAATTTGTTATTCCACTTTTTGATGCATTCCTTGGTTGATTCTTGAATGTGCCCTGACCAGGGATAGAACCCTCAACCTTGGTGTATCTGGACAACACTCTGACCAGCTGAGCTACCCAGCCAGGACCTGTAGCAAAGTATTTTGTAGATGCTACTCTAAACGGGATGAGCTGACAGGACCTCAACAGGGATGGAAGTGGCCAATTGCAAAGAAGAAGTCAATGTGTAATTGGCTAAATATTGTATGTAAGCAATGGCTAAGCCTCTCCTGGGGAGCCCGAGCTTTGGATATGAGTCTCCTGTCTCCTTACTGGTTGCAAGTAAATAAAACCACCTTGAGCTAATCACTTTTTGAGTAGAACACCCCAAGTGGTGAGCCCCTTGCGTTCAGGAACATGTACTTTAGACCTCTGCTTACCTTCCTGTGATCTCGTACCCGCCACCTGGCGACGGAGGACATTGGTCACGTCTGTGGGGAGAGCTCTCGCACAGATCTCTCACCCCCGCCCTCTTTTGGGAAGACCAACTGGCTTATGGTGGGCCAGAGCCCCTGCCTCCTCTCGTAGTGAAGGCCTTCCCCCCATGTTCTCCCCTCCCCAGCTATTCCCTGTCCTTTAGCAGGTTCTGTCATTTCCCTCCTTCGGCTGTAGGAATGAGGCAGCGAGGAGCAGGGGAAGAGCCTGACACTTGGCTCTGCCATGGACTGAGCTTCATTTATACCGCACGCCGATGCCCACTTTTATATCATGAGAAACCGACGCCCACGAAGGTTTATTAAGGAACTTGTCACAAGCGCCAGCAGGTCATACAGCCAGAAAATGCTGAGTTCAGAGCAAGTGAGACTGGATGAAGAGATAGGACCCGGGAGTGGTCAGGAGGGAAGCATGTGATGGGGGAGGCACCGAGGGTCCCCTGAAAAAGAGGAATGGTAGAGAAGGTAACGGAATCAAACCATAGGAGGCTAGAAGGGCAGCCTCAGAAAGTTAAATCCTAACTCAGACATGAACACTCCAAGTTATGTTTAAGAACCCCCCAAAACTCAGGAATTAATGACATAAGATAATTCTAGAAGGCAAGGCACTGAAAACAAGAAGATTCGTTAAAAGTTTGCTCAAAAAGCAGGTAGCCCCCAGAGGCTTACCCATACTCCATGCTTCCATTTCTAGCAAAGACGAGACCTCTCTAGTGGGGAGCTCTCCTTCTCCAGAGAATATAAAGCAGTTTCTGGACTGGGCGGCATTTTGCACAGAGGTACGTGAAAACATGAAGACTAAGCGGAGGTTTGTATCTTGAGTGTTAAGACCGCCAGCCTTCTTCCCCTGGAGGACGACAACCAGGTTTATCCTCCCCGGGCAGGAGACCAGATAAAGTTTCTCTGGGAAACTTTATAAAATGACACTGAGGGCTTCCCAAGGGAGTGGTTGGGCCAGATCACCCTCCAGTGAAATCTACCATGGACAACCCCTGCCCATGCACTGGTGAGCATGACCACACAGCTTTTTAACACTCCGTCATCACCGGTCAGTGCAGAAGCACTAGGCTTTTGAGGAAAGCTTCTAACATGACAAACAAAGGTACAGACGAACAAACAAAAAACAAACAAACAGGAGAGAAAATATCTTGGAGACAACAGAATATGCAGGGAGATGAAAACTCATATATTTAGAAATATGCGATATTGCGTCTAAAAGATGAAAGTAAGATGCTGTAAGAAAAAAGTTCTCAGGGAACAAAAAAAGAGCTCTTGAAAGTTAACCATGATAGGAGTAGAAATTAAAAAAATAATCAAAAGATGATTGAAAAACAAGTTGAGGAAATTACTCAGAAAGTAGAGGGAAAAGTTAGAAGAAAGGGAAAATTATTAGAAGATGCATTTATGAGGGTTAACATCCAAATTACAGAAATTCCAAAAATAGAGACTAGAAAAAACAGAGGTTAAAAATAATCAAAAGAAGAATTCAAGAAAATATATGAGTTTGCAGATCAAAAGAGCCCAGTGAGTGCCCAGAGCAACCAGTGAAGAAAAAAATGCCACACAGGCAGGTACATCGCCAAGAAATTTCAGCACCTTAGGGGCCAAGAGCGGATCTTACGTGGCCGCAGAGAGCATGGTTTCCTACAGAGAAATCAGAACAGCAGAATTCCCAACCACACCGGAAGCTAGGAGACAATGGAGAAGGGCGATTACTTCCAACCGAGAATTTTCCATTCACCTAAACCCTCAATCAGCATGAGGGCAGCATGAAGACATTTTCGGATGTGTCTCCAAATTTGACCTTCCCTGCCACTCTGTCTCAGGAAGCTACCATGAAGAACCACTCCACCAAAAATAGAGGAGTGAACCAGGAAAGGAATACATGGGAAAAGAGAGCCTTGAACAAGACAGAGGGGCAGCCCCGGTGGGTCAGCGAGGTCCCAAGTCAACAGCTTTGCAGCTGGCACAGGGAGCACCCAGTCCAGACCGGCTCCCCCGGAAGCTCCAGAAAATGAGATGAGGAAATCACCTAAGGAATTTCAGCATTTGAGATGATTCAGAGGTGATGGTGGGAGAGCTGGGGACTAAATTAGTGACAAATACGCAGAAAACGAAGCAAATAAAACCAAAATGATTTTTAGCTCCATGAGGAAAATTTCGTGTAAAAGGGGACGTTAACATTATGTACTGTGACTAGACTGTGAATAGTGCATGAGAAGGTAAAAGTTGGATACCGATTTAACCCAAATCATGATCCGATTACACTGGGGACGTGGCAGGCTGAGTAGGGCAGGGTGTGCACGTGTGGGCAGGGGGATCTGGCAAAAGAGAGGTAAATCCTCCTCTTCCATGATGGAGAATAAAACAATGCCTAAATTAAGGAAGTTTAAAACACACCTAACATGAAAACATTTAGCAGTAGTAATGTAAGCTTGCTATTTAGTAAGGTAAAGAATCAGTGAAAAGGCCCTGGCTGGTGTGTGGCTCAGTGGACTGAGTGCCGACCTGCGAACCAAAGGGTCGCTGGTTCGATTCCCAGTCAGGGCACATGCCTGGGCTGCGGACCGGGTCTCCAGCTGGGGGCCTGTGAGAGGCAGCCGCACACTGCTGTGTCTCTCCCTCCGTTTCTCCCTCCCACCCCCTCTCTCTAGAAATAATTTTTTTAAAAAAATCAGTGAAAAGAATAGTTTAAAGAAAGCAGTTGAAGAGGTCACTGCTGAGATTTCTTATCAAGCTTGCAGAGCCCTTGGTGTCTGTAAACTACGGGCAAGAAAATTTTGGTTTTAAGAAAACACGATAAAAAACAGAGGGAGGAGCAGGAGGGGGAGTTTAAAAAGAAGAAGGGGAGCCCAGAAGGTTCCAGGAAAGGCTGGGCTCTGCTGTCTTAGGGCAAATTATTTAAGTTATTTAATTTCTCTGATTGCCTCCTCCAAAAATTGGGGTAATAGTACATAACTCACAGCGTTCTTTCTGTCTCGCTATATAGTAACTATTATTATTAGAGCCACAGACAGATCTACCAAAGGATTAACCCGGGTTTTCTCTGCTGGGCGATGAAGATAATCACTTGCCTCATTAAGTTCTTGGGAGATTAACTGAAATAAGTAAGTTAAACCTCAAGTTCGTTTGGAAAGAGGCGACATGTGACTTCAGGGACGCCTCCGACGTAATGCCCAATGGTGGCCCTCAAGCATAGAGTTCACTTGACATAGTCTCTGTGCTGGATGCTTCCCGTGGGATCATCCCCCAACTCAACAGGAGGACGTCCTTAATTACCACGGCAGCTGCGTACTCCCGGGGAAACAAACCAACAACGGCCCATGGAACACAGGGGAGTCACCACGTCTGGGCAGTGTGCGAGATCAGAAGGGCCAGGGAACGTGCTCCCTGGGGCTGTGCACAGCGCCTGTTCACACCCTGCCCAGTTCCGGAAAAGGTTAGCGACGCCGAAGCAAGAGTGACCCATTGTTCAAAGACGAAGACCTGGCTTCCCATCTCTGCTGCGCTGCCGGCAAGTCATTTCTTGAGATTCTGTTTCCTCCTGGAAAATTGACTCTGATAAGTATATTGACTTTTTTATATGGTTCTCATGAAACTTAAATGAGATTCTGTGACTGTACGTATGCCTGTGTCTGCGTATGGTCTCTCTGTGGCAAATTACTATTTTTAAACAAAAAACAAACGTAGACTGTGTAAGGATAGCCTTTTAAAAGGGCTGTTGCCAGGTTGGGAGAAGGGAAGGGACCACAGCAATAGGGGGACCCCAGTGACCCTGAGACCTGCAAGCCTCTCACACAGTTTGGCCAAAAGGCATTTTCTTTTGCAAAGAGAAGAAAAGAAGGCTAGAAAGGACCAGGCATGGGGAAGTGGCGAAATGGGTCAGTGGATGGGGGAACATTTCCCCTGAGGCCCGCCTCCTCTCCGGGCGGTGGCCCGCTGACTGCGGGGGCCCAAAGCTCAGGGATCTGGGGGGAAGGGAGCCGCTTAACTGAAGTTCTGTTAACAAGCATTTTGTTCTCATTAATCAGTGGGACGAGCAACGCACCTTTTTATTCATGGGGCAAAGAAAGGGGATTTCGAGGGTCTCTGTCTTCTCCTGTCATAAACAAGTGGGGCATCGAGGGGTCTTACCTACATCACATGGAGAAGGGTGGCTCTTGACAGTGAGCAGTTTTCTGAAACACAAAAGGTGGGGGGATTTCTTAACCGTCGCTCTTTTCCAGGGTCGCAGGGCTCAGGGGAAATTTGACATGGCCACTGTCCAAACACTACAGGGCAGTAAGAATAATCGCAATAGTAGAAGTGACAGTAGCGGTCCACAAGTAAAATAGGCTTAAAATAGAAATTTAAAAATCAAAACCGTATAGGGAGGGAGAGGAAAGACTTATATCGTATTCCGTTTAGTTCTAGGCTTCCTGGCAGCCGAACGAAAATGAAAATACTATGGTTCTCTTTGATAAAAAGCAAACAAACGTAGAAAACGTTTGGTGCTAAATTTGAAGCCACTGGGCATGCCTGAGCGTGTACCACCGGGATGCTGAGTAAGCAATATCACGAACAAGATCTTCATTTTGAGAAAAGTAAAATTTTTCAAAAGAGGCAGAATTTTTATAACTTGTGATAATTTCAGCAAAAATTGGTATCAACGTATGAATACGTCGTTTAAAAAAAGCATTTCTCTGGGAACTGAACTTCCGAAGTCTAGAAATACGGGGGTGGGCAAAAGTTGGTTTACAGTTGTTCACACGGAAAAACACATGCAAGTTATGATTATTATCACAGCTTTATCGACTCCGTTTCGCATGCTCACAACGGCAAACCCACTTTTGCCCACCTCTGTGTAATCCTCTGCCGATGAAAATCATAGTTTCTTTTTCTGTGCTGTCATCAGAAACAGGACCAGTGTTTAAGTGCATTATCTGTAATCCTCATGGTAGGTGAGATTATTCTCTTTTTATGAATCAGAAAACAAAAACATTAAGTGATTTTTGCCAAGGCCACAAAGCTAAAATGAATTCCCTTCCCATTAAGTCAGATCACCTTAAACATGATGCCTGGATTAGGGTTATAGTAGGAGTGAATGACCCTTAGCCTGTGTTGTCCGAGCTCCGATGGTCTCCGACAGGCCACGGAGAGGAGCTGGGCAGCAGTCGGAGGTTCAGCTCCCCTGTGAGTGTTCCGGGGTTTGGAACCGCTCTCCTCTGACTAAAAGGGGACACTACAGGTTCTTTTCACCTTTCACCTTACTCTTTTTGTGTGTGGCACTTAGTGATACAGAATATTCTTTCTGTTATAGAAACAAAATAAAATAAATTGTATATAATAAGACTGTGTACACTTTCTTCTTAGCAAATTGTAGTTTTGTGTCTCCTAAGCCAATATTTTACACGGGAAGCAATTGGGGATTTCAGGCATAGCCAGTCCGTACTTATCACTGATTTCCTCTCCCTGGTTGCAAAGGAATCTGTCAAAGCCAACATCAGGTTGAAGTTTTCACTAGCCTTTCACCGGCCTTGACCCAGTGACTGGAAATGGGCCACGTAAGAACAGTACGCAGCCCTAGTCATTGATGTTCATATAAAGCCTGCGTTTTGGCACCACCATGAGAGTCAAAGCCCAGGGAATCAGTGCAAAGAAAAATTCAGAATGTTCTAAACCAGAACACCATTCTGATTCCTTTTTCTTTTTTTCTCTTTTATCCTCCCCCATCTTTTAAATATTAAATTTTAAAAATCTATACCCTGCCCTGGCCAGGCAACTCAGTTGGTCAGAGCATTGTCTTGATATGCCAAGGTCTCGGGTTTGTTCCCCAGTCGGGGCACATACAAGAAGCAGCCAGTGAATTCATCGGTAAGTGGAACAACAAAAATTGGTGTCTCTCTCTCTCTCTCTCTCTCTCTCTACGTGGAGATGTGATGTGTCTGTGTGACGTGACATAGAAGTGTATCCAGGGGACTCTGGGTCTGGGTACCTAACTGGGCTGAGAAAGAGTTGGCTTTATTTTCCAAACTAGGATTATTATCTGTGGGAGGTATCTGCTTCCAAAGTTGAGTTGGTTCACACAGGATAATCCCATAGGTCAGGTTAATCTAGGTGGCAATTTAATAGTACACTCACAATTAATTTTCATCATAGAGCCATCAGAGCACGGCTCCAAACCAGGTGTTCTACGGGGGCATTGCTGAGATTTTTCTATAGCTGGGTCCAGTAGTTGACAGGCAACATTCCCCTCTGGGTGTTGTCAGGGCCCAAGTAATTTTGATCATTCTTTGCGGCCAGGCTTTTCAAGTAGAGCTGATATGTCCTGAGGGAAATATGTAACGTGCCACAGGGGTAGATAAAGCCACAGGACGAATATGGCTCATATTCTAGGAATATTCTTTTTTTTAATCAAAGACTCCTAGTGCAAAGTGCAAGATAATTACTTACATTTTATATTATAGGGTATAAAAATGGTAAAGTATATCATAGAGTATAAAAATACTTCAATGAAACTTTAAGATAAAAGTAAAAATTTAAAGGAATTTCATACTGATGATAAGCTATTTCAGGTAGTTGTCTCAGACTCCTTGGGCTACACAAAAATTTTTCATTGTTAGAGGGAATTAATCCTGGAAAAATTCACTTAAAGTGAATCCACTTAGCTGGGGACCAAATATTTCATAGTAAATAGTAGGGAGAAGAATGTAAATTTGAATTTTATACTGATAATTTTAAATACATAATAAGTTTATTTTACCCTATGTTCAGCAAAATTTAGGTTATAATTGAAACCATACAGTATTTCTTTAATGAACAAATGATGATTTCAGTTTGGGAGGATTTTTGTCTTGTGGCCTGTGGCATGTTGTATCTTCCTTTCCCTTTGGCTTTCACAGCGTGATCATAAAGAAGGTTACGCCTGCAGAAGTGTTCCAAAGGTCCGTCAATGGAGTTAAATGCTTTTTTTGTCAAAAACTCTCTTTCAGAGCACCTATCAAATAAATAATTTGTCAATTTTCTTTGCGACTATTAATGATCCATCATTTTCTAAGCGTTTTGCTTGAGTTTCAGTAGTTATCTAACACCACTTTCATTGACTTCATAAAATTCTGCATTTTTAAGCCCCAGCCAGGTAGCTCAGTTGGGTGAGCATCGTCCTGATACACCAAAGGCTGCAGGTTCGATCTCCTGTCAGGGCACATACAAAAAGCAACCAATGAACGCATCAATGAGTGGAACAATAAACCTCTCTGTCTTTCTCTCCCTTCCTCTCTCTCCAAAAAAATCAATAAACAAATTTTTTAAAAAATTCTACATTTCGTGCAAGATTTGCCCTCATCTTTGCATTGTTTTATCACCACATTTACCCCTCAGACCACCAGGCAGAAGTTGACAGACAATGATTCAGAGGTGGGTGGGGGTGCAGAAATGAATGCTAGGGTTAAGACAGAAGCTGATTTTGTAAGTGATCCATTCATTAGAGAACATTTTCATGTTAGGATGACATTTTGCTTCCCTACGTGGTCTCGGAAACTATAGGGACTCAGACAAAAAAAAAAACCTTAAAGAACGAAGACCCCAGCAGGCATGCTTTTGCTGTGAAGGATGCTTTGGTGGAGAAGGTGAGAAAACACTCTATTGTGTAGAGCTTCAGGAAATTAATGGACCCCTTGTTCATGGACTATAATGAAATGAGATCAGTTTCTTAGGAAAAATTCTGTCTAGCTGTGGGTACCCCTCCAGCCTTCCTCTGTGCTGAGGTGGAATGACCCTCCACACAGGTGAGAGTCTTGTTTAGACATCTTAAAAGCAGTATCAAAATTATGACCTGTTTGACTGGTTTCCATACATACACATCTCTTCTTATTTGTCCACTAAGAATATCAACATTCCAGGGGTCTCTTTATGGAATATAATCCTGAATTATCTTTCATCCAGCACCTACCAAAAGTGATGCTGATGAAAGATTATCTGAAGAATACAAAATTTATCTATTTATCCAAATGTTTGCATTTTTATCTTTGCGAAGCAGGGGTCCTGGTTCTGGTGTAAACTGTGTCTACCACCGCAGTTTGAGACATGTCTAAGCAAATTTGGCAAACTGGTGAGGCAAGCCCTTGAGAAGTCTCTTTGCATGAAGGACCGAGGGGGCTCCCAGGAAATAATCCAAAGTGGAAGAGAGGGAGGCAGGTGTGATTTGGAAACAAAACTTGGTGTCAAATGGAAACAAAGAGTACTTCTGAATCCAATGTTTTTATTACAGAGAATATGCACAGAGTTGTATCACCTGCATATAGACACTTCTCTTCCCTAGTCTTGATTTTATTTTTTTAAATCCTCACCCGAGGATTTAAAATATAAACATATTTTATATTTATATATAATATGTTTATCGATTTGAGAGAGGGAGAGAAATTGATGTGAGAAACATTGATTGGTTGCTTCCCGTATGCGCTGGGACAGGGAATCGAACCAGAAACCTTTTGGTGATGGGACAATGCTCTAATCAACTGGGCCACCTGGCCAGGGCTTGATTTCTTTTTATGTATTTTTTTTTCCGATAATTTATTCCTATTTATATTTACCTCTTTTTTTATTATACCCATCTCTTTGTAAGTAGCCTCAAATCTTCTGCGGAACTAGTGGGCATGTTGTTGGGGTCAGGGAAGCTTTCCCCCTACCTCTTTAGTTCTGGCTGGTCCAATAATTCAAATGACATACCAGAGCAGATTAACAGGAGAAAATCAAATTTTAATTCATGCGCATGGCAAATTGACATGAGCAGGAAAATTCCCAAGACAGGGGACAAAATGTCATTTTGGATTAAGGAGAGGGAAGTAGGCAATTCACAGGTAGAAGAAAGGGCTAATTTGGTAAACAGATTCTTGCAGGATCATGTAGAAAGAGCAGGACACAAAAAATCAGGGTTTTGCTTGGATCCTCCTGGCCTTGTGAACACTTGTGAATTCACAAGTGTTCAGGCGACTGTGCTAAGGTCCCCTCCCTGAAGCATGTGTTTCTATCTGAATCTCCTTAGGTCGGTAAGGGGTGGGGGTGGGGTGGCAAACAAACTCCTCCTGTGTTTGCTGGGCTTCAGTTATTTTTGCCTGGAAATAACCTCTGTGCCAGGTGACACATTTCCAGGTAGCCTTGCTTTGTACTCTCGCGATATAAAGAAAGTGTTTAGTAAGCAGTCATTTAATGAATTACATTTGGATGCCAGCTATGCAGATATTGTTGTGAAAACAGAGATGCATGAATCTCTCCTACAGAGCACGTGACCCCGCAGAGCTGGGTTTTTCAAACTGTCTAAGCTCTATGATAGTTTCCTCAACTGCATCTTACACGGAAGATATGTCAAGTTCATCGAAAAGAAGCTGCTCTGGTTGAGAGGCGTGGGGGAGAGGATGGGACGCCACTTCCGGAACTTTCCGTCTCTGCAGAGTGCAGGTTGACAAACAGCTTGACAGAAGGGCCAGCAGGGTGCGGGGCCTCAGACCCAGAACCCAGGCCACAGCAGCTGCACACCAAGCCCGTCTCCTGCCACCCAGGAGAGAGGGACCCCTCCCTCTCTTGGGCCTGTCCCCACCTCCTCCACCCCCCCAGCTAAGGGGTGCCACCCCCCCCACCCCCAAGTGACCTTATCCCAGGTGCTGACCTACAGGTCAAGAACCAACCTCAGGGCAGACCCCTCCCTGTCCGCCTCTTGGGGCCCACTTGACACTTTAAGTTCCCCTTCAAGCTGTGGTCAAATGGCAGGAGTGGGGATGGGACAGAAGCGAAGGGCTCAGCAGCAGGGGATGGGTGTGGAAGCCTCAGGCCCAGTCTCTTCTGGAAGTTTCCGGTTCCAAGCTTAGGCTCAAATGCATCTCCCCCCACCTCCCGCTGTTTGTCTAACAAGGAAACCTTTTTGACCTCGCCAGTTAAAAGTCCTGGCCCTCCGCCTCATTACTGCCAGGCCCAGAACGAAAGAGGCGAAAGCTGGCGGCCTCGGGCTGCCTTCGACTTGGCAACTGCCCCTCAGGGCCTGTGTCTCAAAGTCCCAGCCTCTCAATGGGCTGTGTTTTCAGTCCCGGTTAAACAAAGCGCGTGGTCTCCCTCCCGGGCCTGAGCTCTTCATTCTCCTCTTTCTGTGGGGGATTAAGAGCTGCTCTCTTGTTGGGGTGTCACTCTCCCTTTGAACCGCTGTGGCTTCATCTGGTTTCAGGCTCAGCTTCCTGCCTGGAAGTGGATTTACCTCTGATTTGTTGTTACTCTCGCCACAGGAGGATTCCAGGGGGAGCGATTCCCTTTCTCCCCAGACACCCCCACCTCGTGCTTCCCTTCCTCTCCCCGATCTCTCTCCAGCCCGAGTCTCCCAAATAGCTCCCAACCACCTCCTCCTCCTCCTGGATTTTCCTGCCACACAGGCAAAGGTGGGCTTTGAAGTGGGGGTGGGGGCGTCCCACACTCGCTTGCTCTGGGGGGCATGAAGGCCAGCGAAGTGGACTTGGCTGGCAGGCGGGATGCATGGTAGCCAGGCTGTGGTGGGAGGGAGTCCTGAGCTGACAGGGGGTGGGGCTGAGTTTGGTCTCTCTGGGGCTGTGGCTCTGGAGTTATACTCACTTTTTTTGAGATTCTCAGAAAATGAGTCAAAGAGATGTTTCTGGCCTGGATGCTAAACTTACACTGAAGCCAGATATCTTGAGTGCAAATCCAGGGCTATTTGTAACTTACCGCTTTTTACAGGTGCGCTTTTACCTCCACCTGTACTCGACAGAACATTACAGATACAAGCCTCGGGGGCGGGGCGGAGAGAGAGTGTATGTGTGATGTAGGAAGGAGGACGGAAGCCAACTGATCTTAGGTACATTGTCATCCAGGCAACAGAGATTGTTTTTCTGGAAGGGAGGCTATTGTCCTTATTCTAGAAAAGTTTTCTCTGGCGAAGTTCAAGAGAAATATCAATGTATAGTTGGGTTGACATTACTTGTGCTTTATAGAAAGTGACTGTCCAGCGGCCATTTGGGTAACATATTTTATTAATAATGAGAGAAGGCTCAGCTGTGGCACGAGAATCCCCAGGGCCCGTACTTCTGGAAATCCTACTCGGGACTTGCAGGCACAGAGTAGCCAGTCTCTAGATAGCTTTCTAAAGCTCGGGGAAGAGAAGCTTCGGGGAGTGTGTTTTTTCTTCTCTGTTTCTGTCTTGTTTTAGGTTCTATCCCTCTACACTACCAGCTAGAAGAGAAAACTGCACTCCAAAACTGGGGATGAAGAATCTGACGTGCAGCGAGGTTAGAACACATGCAGGTGTGCATGTACGAGAGAGAGAGAGAGAGAGAGAGAGAGAGAGAGAGAGAGAAGAGATGGGTTGGGGTGACAGAAATAATCTCAAAACCTTCATGGGAGGAGGACAGTGATGTAAGGCAGCTAAATGTTAAGGGCAAAAGAGCTGAAAAGAGGAATATGGCTCAAACGGACAAGCAGAGGAAAAGAGACACTGGCAAACGCCATCCCCCCCCGGCCTGGCCCTCCCCTTCATGCCCAGTCATGGGCTGTAAAACCCTGCCGGCCCCAAGCCCCGTCTGCCACTCCCCTCACAAAGCCGGGGTTGTGCTCTTGGCGGGGCCAGGCCTCCCGGGCACTGAGGTCCTGGCTGGGGCCGCCTGCCCTGGGAGCCTTCCGTTGCAGCCAGAGGCCCCAGATTTGTCCAAGTGCCAGTTCCTAATGAGGAGCTCATTTGAATCTATGAAAGTACCAGGGAGCCAGGAGACATGCTAATTAAAGTGATTGCTGTTCTTTAATTAAGCAATAATTCGCCCAAAGAGGGCATTCTCATGCAAATGGAGCCCTCTCGGGTGAGGTAAGGGCTGTGGGCAACAGCTGAGGTCTGTTAAGAAGGCCCCCGAACATCGGAGGGCAGGGGTCCAGAATGCCCCACGGAGCTGGGTGATGCAGCAAGGAAATAATCCCTGCGCCCAGCGCTGCCTTTTGTCTCCCCAGGCTTTCGGCTGCGGGGCTGCGGGAGGCTGGGACCCTGCCCCCTCTGCTGCTCCTTTTCCCTCCTTCCCTCCCTGCGCCTTCTCTCCAAGAGCTGCTTTCAGAGCTGCGTGGGGTGGAGACGTTTGTGGGACAATGTCTAGTCTGGCCCTTGGAACAATCCGCGTCCCAATTATCCAAGCAGCGGCACAGAAGGATTGGAAAAGGTTGGGAATGGGGGCTTCTGAGTGTTGATAAACATGGAAGACCCTACAAGAGGGTACATTCCACTCATCGGCTGCTGTGATATGATGGAAAGAGTGCTGAAATTAGTCAGCCACCTGGGTAACTGTGGCCCAGCCACTTTCCCTTTCCAAGGATCAGCTTCCTCGTCTTTGGAACGGGCTGCTGATAACTAGGGGGCCCACAGTTGGAGCGCGGGTGAATGGGCGTGAACTCACGGGGCACAGGGCCTGGCGCCTGACCCAGTGGTTCTTGACTTGCAGTGATGTGCACCCAGCGTGAAGCTGCCAGATAAAATGTATCTTTATATTTTATTGGTTAAATCTGATAACCTCACCCCGGGGACATCGGCAATGTCTAGAGATAGGTTGGATTGTCACAACCAGAGGAGTGCGTGCTACTGGCAGGGAGAGGCCAGGGATGCCACTGAGTGTCCCTCGCTGCACAGGATAGCCTCCCCGCAACAAAGAATCAACTGGTCCAAAACGCCAGCTTTGCTCAGATTGAGAAACTGATGTAAGTTCAACAAACAAGAGTTACAAGAAAAAGAAATGAGGAGATGGCACGTTTTCTGGTTGTAAAGCAATCACCTCTGGGACCTTCTCTTTAAGGCATAGTAGTCCCCCAGTGGATGACTGAAACTGTGGATAGTACCAAACCCTATGTGTACTAGGATTTTCCTATCCATACGTACCTATGATAAAGTTTAATTTATAAATTAGGCACAGTAAGAGATTAATGACAATAACTAATAATAAAAAACATTTATAAGAACATACTGTAATAAAAGTTATGTGAATATGGACTGTCTGTTTCTCAAAACATCTTACTGTACTGTGCCCATCCCTCTAGGTGCGGTGATGTGAGATGGTACAGCGCCCACAGGATAACATGAAGTGAGCGGAACGGTGTAGATGTATCATTAGGTGGCTGTAAGGGTGACTTAAACACAAGTACTGTGACAGTCGATCTGATAACCAAGGTGGCTCCCAAGTGATAGGCGGGGAGTAATACAGCGAGGAGACGCCGGACAAAGGAACGATTCACATCCTGGGCAGGATGGAGCAGGACAGGGCAAGATTTTTACACAATACTTCAGTTTAAAACTTATGAAGCGTTTATTTCTGGAATATTCCATTTAATATTTTTGGGTAGTGGTTGTGTTTTTCTCTTTTCTCAAGAGTTTAGACAATAATTATGTTTTAAATATCTGAACCAACAGTCAGAGGCCGAGTGGTCCGGGCTGGTGCTGAGAGCCCCATGCAAGAAGCAGGACCAAAGGAATTGGTTCTAAATACAAGGGGCTTCAGAGACAACGCAAAGCCAGCTCTGATGGGAGAGGAAGGTGGGTCTTCGGGAAAGAGAGCCCCGGCAGGGGCCCCCCGGGCCCAACCCTGAGCACAGCGAGCCGCTGAGATCAGGCGTTGGTCGCTCGGGGCTGTGAAGAGGGAACTACACTCACACCTCGCCTTTGACGACCGGTCTTATAGTCACACCACGTGTGTGGGGCTTACTGTTCTAGTTCTCACAGGAGCCTTGGGGTTAGGTGCTATCATTCTCCCCATTTTGAAGATACGGAAATTAAATACCTCACTCAGCGTACATATCTCATAAGGGCCGGGATTTCACCAAGGCCTGAGGCTAGCGCAGCCCAGTTTGTCTGCCCTGGGACTGCCTCGGGGGTCGCAGGTTCTGAGGTGTGGTTGTCTTGCTGCAGGGGAGTCGGGCTGTTGGCAAAGTGCCCCATGTGTCTGCAGAGGCTGTAAGTCCCAGCTGAATCTGTACTTGGGGGCTTTGGGTCCTCCAACAAACACCTTGAGGGGAAAGGCCAGAGCGGGGGATGGAGTCACCAAGTCTGGCTTTGCCCATCTGAGCGGGTCTCATTTGCTGAATGCTGGCTGGTCCCTCGGGGCGCCTCGGCCTTTGCCATTTTCCTGACTCGTGGGGCCGAGGTGGGGGTGGTTTGGTGCTCCCAGAACTGCCCTCACAGTGGCCCATGCCCCAGGTGAGGCATGTGCACTGCTGTGGGGGACACGAAAGGCAGGAAGTCAACAAACCAGGCAGCCAGCAAGGCAAAGATCAAGCCTCTTGCTCCCAGAAATCTTTGGACCCCTTTCAATTTTGCGTTCACTCGCTGAAAAATAAATGTTTTGTGTTACAAGGAGACGGAGCTGGGATCTCACCAGCCCTACGAGCTCAGGGCTGCCGCTGCCAACCTCTCACTCCGCACTTGGCAGGGGAAGGAGTGTGGAGGAAAACAGGACTGGGGTCTGTTTGCAAAAAAACATTTGCATCAGTCAGAAAGCTGCCAGGGTTGTGAATATTAAATAAACCCTGACTCATGGAGACGGACACCTTGCTTTGCCTTGCTGATCTGCTGGGTAACAGACAGAGTTACGTTACTTTAGAAGTGACAGCTGTAACATTCTGCAGACTTCTCAAAATGGCTCTGGCTTTTTCTGAACAAAGAACAATCCACAAAAACGCCCATGGTTTGCAATGCATAGGAGTCTGTTTACAGGCTCACACAGACTGGAGTCCTCGCCTTGGTCAAAAGGGACGCGGTGAGGTCACCATTTAAGTGCCTTCCCCCTCCAGGTGGGGCTGGGCGGCCCGACGCTCTTCTGCCGGCAGATGTAGTGAGAGTGGAGCCCAAGTCTCAGTCCCTTACCGTGAGTTCCCTAAGGGCCGGCCCCATTTTTCCCATTGCAGAGTTTATAAGTGGATTGGAAATGAGAGCGTGGCGTTGCTTCGCCAGGAACAAAGGTTTTCAGTGTGTTTCAGTCACTAACCTAAGATACCATAGTATGTCAGCCTGCCCTTTCCTCACCTCTAGCCAGTCTAGCAAGTTCATCCAAGAACAATAATAATAACAGCAGAGCTAACACTTAGGCTGAGCTTACGAGGTGAAAAGCATTGTCCAAATCCTCGCAAAACCAGGAAGGAGCTGCTACTGTCACCATCGTTTTGCAGGCAGGAACTTCCTCATTTTCCTTATTCTTAAGTCAGTCAAGGCTCCCGCCATATTCCTTAGCTTCTCTTTGGACGTCCAGATTGTCCCCTCATTCTGCATGGGAACAGCCTCTCCTATTAGCCTTGCAACAGTCCAACCCAGCCTTTTCTATGGCTCTTTTCCAAAGAACCACTTCTTTCTTACTTTTTCCACCCATAGCCTCAGTCTACACCGTAACAAAAAGCGTTCGTTTATATACCCCTCTGCACAGGCTCCTCATCGCTGCAGAGACACTCCTGCAAGGCCGCGTAGCCTCGGGGGTCAGTGTGGACTCTGAACTCACCTGCTCAGGTTAAAACCTGATGGTGGCCTCTCTTGCTGTGTTGCCTTGGGCAACTGACTCCTCCTCTCTGCGCCTTGGGTTCCTCATCCTTGTGCAAAGTGGGAATAATAATGCCTATTTCACGAGAACGTTAAATAAGTGTTTTATAGAAAGTGCTTTAGGACTCTACGCCTGTACTTAATAGGTCCTACATAAGAGCATATTTTATCTAACTCCAAAAGACTAAGTGTCTCAAGGGTAGGGATGCTCCTGTATTCTTTCATAGCTGCCAAGCTAGTGAAGAACAAATAGAAAAAGCTCGATAAACCTTTGTTGGTGTGCCTGGTCTTTGGCAACTCAGCAACATGGCAGGAAGGTGTATACTGACCTTTCCCAGAAAGCAGGAGGAGAACGCAAAGAAGTGAATAAACATTTCATTTTTTTTTTATAATATCTTCTGGTGCTTAGTAAATGTTGCTGAATAAATTCATTTTACTTAAAAATCAGCAAACCGATTACCATGGAGAATGCTGGCAGTTTCAGCGTTTAAACCTAGAGAGAGAAATACAGGGAAAGAGGGAAGAAGAGAGATGGTGATCTATTCCACTCCTTTGTGCCTTGGGCTCAGTTTCCCAGCGCTTGTTAGGGTCAGCATCACCGAGCCATCTCTAGGGCTGCCCTGGGATAGAAGCGTGCGTGGATCCGGGCTCTAGAAAAAAAATACATAGGGCTTCCTCTCTACACCGTGGCTGCTAATGCTGCTAGAAAGAGAAGCCAGAGGATGACAGTCTGGCTGGTGACTCCCCGCTGCAGACAGACCACAGGGCTCACGGAATCCAGGGCAGGGGGTTGAACATCTCAAAGAGACCCCGAAATGTCTCCCAGGTTCAAGGATGATACAAGCCAGCCTTCTTAGCCTAGAAGTGGCCCTCGAGATTATATCCTTGAGATCAGGAGTGTAAAACGCTGACGTCTGAGAGAGGAGGGTCAAGAAGGGCCTTGTGAAGGGTAGAAAGCCTTCTCTTAGCCATCCTCCTGCATGGAGGCAAAGGACTGGACCTATGAGCTTTGAAGGGCACACAGCATCCTCAAAGTCACGGCTCCTGGTGGTTGGTGAAAAAGAAAATGATCTCATTCTGGAAAAAAGTCTGCAGTTTATGTTATCCGCCCAAAGTCCACGTGCCTGACACTTCGAAAGGCCAAAACTCAAAACACCAGAGTTCGGAGCGAGAAAAGATTTCTTGATCAAACTTGACCAACTGAGAGCATGGGAGACCTAATGGTGCCTCACATTCATCTTGCTTGCTAACCAGGTCGAGGGTTTTTAGGGGTTAGGGGGACAGGTTTGCAGAAGCGCAGGTAGGGCAAATTTTAATTGGAAGACTTTGGAATTTGGCCATTTATGGTAAAGGGGAGTCACCATGGGATCTTCCTGGACAATGGACGCTTGGCTTCTGAAACATTCTGGTGTTTAAGTTCCCGTTCTGTCCTGGTCCTTTGGCTCCGCTGGGGAGTTGGAGGGGGCAAGAGCTTGGCTCTGGATGCCGCTGGTTGTCAAAGTTCTTTTCTCGAGCATGCTTCTGCGGCTTCATGACTTCCGGTTTGGTCTGTTGTCTCTGACTCGTTAACTGGTTCTGTGGTTACATTCAGACATTTCGTGTTGGTTGGCTTTATTTCTGTTTCCAGTCATTCCTTCCCTCTGTGGAAAGAACCCTGTCCTTGGGCAGGTGCAAAGCGCATCAGGCACAGTGTCTCCTCAGGCCCGTCAGGCGCTTTCATCAAGGTGGAAGCCCCTTGCGAAAGGGCCCAAGAGAAGCTGGACTCCGCAGTGGGCTCAGTATTGAGCTTTGGACAAATCCGTGAAATGAATACAACAGAGTGGGAAAGAGGAGTTCCTGAAAACGGGGGTGGGGGGGTGGGGGGGGCAGGGGTAATGGGAACAGGCTCTCCTAGAGGTCTTCTCTCCATCCCCTGCAACCCCCAGGCCGGGACCATTCACACAGGTGGCGGGGGTTGCTAATCTCAGCCCTTAAAGCACTGCTGTCACCGGAGAGGAGGGTCTCAGGGCAAGCAGAGAAAGTATGTTGGGCCTTGTGGGGAGGAAAAATCATCCTCTGCCCTTCAAGGTGCTTCTGGCTGGACCAATCAAATGAATAGAAGCAGACTGGCAGGAGAAAAACAAATTAAAGTTTAATAACATGGGTACTTCCTGTGTGCATGGGAGAGACCCAGGAACACTGAGTGACTCGCCAACATGGTAACAGCCACCACCTTAAATGCTACCTTCAGCTAAAAACAAAAGAAGATGTTGGGGGTGGGGAGTCAGTTATGAGGGGGGGTGACCGGGTATAGCACCGTCAGTAAGAGTAGGATTGGTACACATTTAAGTCCACGCCTTCCCTGCTGACAGTGATGGCAGGGCTGGTACAGAGAGAGAGACACCCTTACAGAGGGAGGCACCTTCACAAATGTAAACGTCCTTTGCAAAGGATAAGTTACATGTGGTTTTCAGAGCTTCTCCCAAGTCTGCTGTTTCTTAATATTCACCAGCCTAAAATAATCAATATCCCAAGGTGGCATACTTTGGGGTGGCGAACTCTGCTCCCCTTCAGCCTTAACTGTAGAAAGGACAAAGAGCCCAATGTGTGCTGTGATCTGAAAGGCGGAGGAGACAGAAGGTCCCCAAATTCAAAATATCTCCCCAGGGGTCTGCTGCAGTGTCTGAAAGTCTGCTCCTGGAGAATGGCCTCTTTAGATCCTGGAGACCTAGTTATAAAGCTGGGTTCAGTGATTGACACCTTAGATTGAATTAGTTCATTCAAGCCTTTTCAGCCTGAAAACATGCTGAAAAGCCCATAGTCTGTTTACATCTCCGACTTGGAGAAACCAAGAGAAAAATCTCTGTCTCTTTTCTCCACTGCACTCACCTCATGAACTAAGGTGGTCCCTGGTGCAAGGAGGCAAGAACACGAAGTAACGACTTTATCACAGTTCAGAGGCTCACTGAGGAGGCACACAATGGAAGGGGAAGGGAAATGGCCCCCAATTTAAATTGCCTTCCATCCTTGCCACCTGTGGAAACTTCCTTCATTCAGGTATCCAGCTCCCAGGTGCTCTCTCCCTACTTGCCTCCTCTCCTTTTCTGACATAGATATAAATGTAAAAGCCTCTTCCTGAACGGCTATGAGGAGAACAGTCCAAGGCACAAGCCACCTGCTTCTCTAGCCTCCTACCTTTGCCCCAGGAAGTCTCTTCTCATGGCATCCTCGCCCTGCCTGGGCCCTGGTCCTAGGTCTCTCTTGCCCCCAGGGACATGACAGGACTAGGATATTGATGCAGAATCAGTAACGAAGAGTTTCCATTTCTCCTAGGAAATTTGGTTACCCAGCATCCCCAGGAGTGGACAGGCAGACAATGAGCTGCTGAAGGCTGTGGTCAAGGGGGGAAGATGGGGCACAAAACAGGGAAACCAGGAAGCACGGTGGCTTGCGCAGGGCGTGACATTGGGGAAGACACAGGGCTTTTAGAGGGACCAGTTCAGAACTGTTGTCTTAAGGGGTGTCATCACTGATGCTTTTTAAGTACCGTTAACTAATGAAGAGAAGGGAAAGCTTAGGTAATGTAAAAGGCAACTAAGGATAACGGTTCATTAGATCTGTCTTTTCATACATCATGTGTTTATTTTATTAATAAGTATGATATAATGCTTACCATGTGCCCAGCTTATCTAATCCTCTCCACAGCCTTCTAAATTTATGACACATATAGATAAATATCAATATATAGAGCAAGTACTAGCTTATTATTCACATGTGAGAGATCATAACATGAACCTCGTCTCCCATCACTAATGAAGCATAATTGTTGCTCACGACCGAAACAATGAGCGAAAATTTTGGTCTGTAGGAGAATTCGCAGTGATTCTCACCACGATGATAATGGTGATGATAAAAATAATAATAGTAGTTAATTTTTATTATTATGTCCTTGTCTCTAGGCTAAGTTCCTCACATGCATGATTTCACTTATCCAACAATAGCCACGGAAAATAGGAGTATTATTACTGCCTCACAGATGAGAAAACTGACGTATAAAGCATGTTAAACCATTTATCTAAGATGCAAGTTGGCTTCCATAACATCTTTAACTTCCTATATAAGACCTGTTCACAAGGGATCAGGAGTGGCGGTTGTCTAAACTGAGCTGACGAGTAATCAGCACGGCCATGTGTGGCATGATTTATTTATAAACCTTCAAATGTCAAAACAACCTGACAGCCTATGGGATATTTATGCGTTTTGCCGATGAGGAAATTCACTAGAATCCATACACCTTACAGACAACAAGACCAAGCAGAAGACCTCCAGCCCCTCCAGAGCTGTCGGATCAGAGACGCCTTAGGCATTCGATGTCCTGAGACCTTAAAACCAAATCCTGCAAGCAACAGCTGAGATATTATGGTAATTTTCTTTTTTGTTATTCCAACCTGCGCAAGAGCTGTGAAAGTTGCCAGAATTTGCTCTAACAGTGCCAGCCCCTTAGAGACCTTGACACAGTCACCCATTTTTCCTCTCAGGAGAAGAAGGGAAATTCTACTGTAGAAACGAGGGAGTTCGCCCAAGTTCACACAGCAGACACAGGAGAGTAAAGGATCTGGGAATAAAGTACACTGGTTAGCATTCCCAGTCCTCATGTCCATGCTTTTTCTATGAGACCATCCGGCCTCAAATGACTCGTTCGTTAGCTGCTACCCTTTGCAAATATCCCCAATGCCCCATCATTCTCTTTTGGGCCTCTGGCTTCCTTTCATGTCTCAGACAGGCCTGCTGAATGACAGGGAAGATGGCGTTCGTATCTTCAGTGCCGGCCTCCATGACAGATCTGTCTTTCTCTTTCCTGTAAAACGATCTTCACATTCTTTGCTAGTGCAAAGGAGATGTATAAAGTCATTTTCTCCTGAGCTGGTGTGTGGGTAAATTAATCTAGCATCACAAACCCAGTCACAGAGTTAGGTGATCTGTGTGTAATGGGTTTAGGCAGTGCGTCTCCGGAGCTTAGCCCATTCAGCATAAAAAAGGCCATAGAATTCTCCCTCTCCGTGAAATCCTCTTGCACACAATTCAGGAAATGGACGAGAGAGTGAGAATATAGTCAACCTATTGGAATTTCTTTTTGAAGGAAATAAATCTTGCAGAGGAAAACTGTTGATCATCAGCCTTCTAGTCTGGGAGGAGAATTATCCCGCAGTCCTTAGATGCAAAATTCCAAATGCCCAGGGGAGGGGAGGGTGATTTAATAACATGTCAATATTAAATTACATCATAAATAATCAGCACGTCCTGCATATTTGACGGGAACTTTGTTGTATGAATTTGGAAATCATCCAAATGGAGACAAATGACTTCTGTTACTCTTTCGTCCTCTCGGTCCAACTTATTGTTGCAGTAGTTGTTGTTTTGAACTTTGGAACCTTTAGCAGAGAGTGAAAAGAAAGGCCTTAAACCATCGATTGACTTTTTGATGATCATTTTCCCTTCTCTTTTTCAGTGTTAAATTAATTTTTTCCTATGTAAATAAGATCCAGTAACATCCAAAGCCATGGCCAAATGCAAAACACATGAAATTACTATTTAGTAGGAAAACTTGCAACATGACTAAGCCAGCTTGGTGATGCTCCACTCTGACCACCCTCGCAGTTTCTGAAAGGGACCCTTTCCGACACTAGCCCAAGAGTATCTTAGCGGCTCATAACATTAACTTGGGTTGGTATCAAATCCAGACAATACGATTGGAGTTTCTGCCATACGATATAATACAAATATAAAGGTTAGTTATTATTATTATGACCCAAAGTCAGAAGTCCCAAGTTCTTATCAGCAATTCAAATCCTCCCCTCTGAGGCCCCAATTTATCTCACTAACGTCACTGCTGAATGTTCTGCAAAGAACTATTTTCCCTGAGCCCGTGGGCCGTCGGCCATCCAGAGCCTTCTGCCTGCAACCCTGCCTTCCCGACTTTGCTCCCATTGCCCCTCCCACTCCCTTGTTGGGAAGGGAAGGGTCCCCGTTTCTCGCCTTCTCTCTGAGTCTTCTGCAGCCTTCAGGCTTAGGTTCAGTTCTCCCCCCTTCCTGAAACCTCCCTTCCTCCCGCAATTGGAAGTTGTTTTTGTAGTTAGCGTTTTCTGACTGTCCTACTGGGTCAGGTGCTAGGAATGCGCTAGGAATTTACTCATGTTACCGTCTTTAAGCCTTGAAAGTTGGGTATTAGTCTCACATTCTTTTTCTTTTTGTTTTATTTTGGATCAGTAACCCACTGATATGGTTCAAAAATCAAAATATTATAAGAAGTTATGAAGTAAGAGGTCTCAATCTTACCCCGGTTCCCGTCAACCCTATCATCCACCTTCCGCAGAAGTAATTTTTAAAGTTATTCTTTGGACCCTCTCCATGGTTCTTTACGCAAAAGATCAGCAAATACAAGTGTATAGGTTTAGTTTCTTCTCCTCGGAAAATAGACATAACACTATATACACCATTCTGCATCCAGTTGCCCCTCTCCCGCCCTCTCTTTGCCCCCCTCTCCATTCGATGACGTGTTCCACAGTACCTTTTACAGCAGTTGTCCGAGAGAGCCCCATTCCTTTTTTCAGCTGCATAATATTCCATTAGGTGGATACAGCTCCTAATGAGGGACACTTACTTGTTATAAACAAGGTTGCAGCGAATGGACTTTTACATCCAACATGTGAGTGTAAGAATATCTGTAGGATACATTTCAAGCCTGGGACTACTGGATCAAAGGGTTAAAGCATGCTAAATTTTGATAAATATTGTCAAATTTCCTCCCCTGGAGTTTGCACCATTTTTTTATTCTCACCATCAATGTATGGAAGTGCAACGTAGGTATCACTGTCTCTGTTTTACACATGAGGAAACTGAGGCGTGGAAAATACAAGATCACATAGTTAATAATACTTAGGCTGAGACTCCAAGTTGTGCTCTGCTGTGTCCTACTTGTTCAGTATTTGTCAGTCATTTTTATTGTTCCTTATTTTATGTAGACATAGGCCTAATCCTTCCAAAGTTTCATACAGCCGCCTTATGTTCAGAGACTTGCAAGTAAACAGAGATCGAAGCAATTAACTCGGTCTTAGGTGAGGGGGAGGGAAGAGGAAAACGGGGCAGGACAAGTTGGAAAGCAAAAGCAAGGTGACATGTTACCATGCTGACCACTGCTTTTTGACAAGTCACAAGAGACACAGCTGGCCACTTAACGGGCGTTCTCGCTTGGCCATGAGGGATGTCTCCGGATGAGGCTAGCTGGAAAACCAGCCTCAGGACAGGCCGCTGGATGGATGCAAGGAGATGGAATTGATTTGTCAGGCTCCTCCCATGCTCGTCTCACATCCACGGGCAGACACACCTGCACTTTTGGGTCTGGTCACTCGGGCCTCTCAGCACGTGCTGGGGAAGCCAGATGCCAACCTTTGCAGGGTCCAGGAATGGCGGGAGGAGGCCCGAGTGGGCTGTTGTGATAGCTGAGGGTTCTGGAGATGGGCAAGACCAAAGGATCCCGAGGAGGCCCACAGAGGTGCTTAATCCAGATAGTTTCTCACACCTTCTCACGTTAGCGCTTCATACTGAAACAGTGCTCGATAAAAGTTTTTGATTGATACGTTTATCTGAAGTAATATTCATAAAAACGAGTATTTTTATTGTGAGGAGACATACATTGTAATAATTAAGAGCCCAGCTTCTAGAGCCAGCCTCTGGGGGTTTGAACACTAACTAGCTGTGTGATCCCTATCAGGACACCTCGCCTTGGTTTTCTCATTTGTAATATGGGACTAGAGCTTAAAATAATACTTGGCATGGCCCTGACTGGTGCAGCTCAGTGGGTTGTGTGTCATCCCACAAACCCCAAGGTCGTGGTTCGATTCCCAGTCAGGGCATATGCCTGGGTTGCAGGTTCGGTCCCCAGTTGGTATATGCATGAGAGGCAACTGATAGATGTTTCTCTCTCACATTGACATTTCTCTCCCTCTCTTTCTCCTTCCTTTCCCTCTCTCTAAAAATAAATAGAATCTTTCAAAAATAATAATACTTGGCATATAGCAAATACTATATGAACATTAATTATTATTACTACCTCTAACTTTTATTCAGTATTTGCTACATTCCAAGTACTGTATGAAGCGTTGCATGTATATCTTCTCAGCTAATTCTCCCAGCAGCCCCATGAAAATAGCTCACATTGTCACGCCTATAAAGTATTAGCATCATCCCTATTTTACAAGTGATGAAATCAGAACTCTTAGAGTTTAAGTCACTTGACTGGGTCATACATGGCAGAGGCAGAATTTGGTATAGGTCTGCTTCATTCTGCTCAGCCTATGATGTTATTCTTGGAGAGCCAGCTTTCACATGTATTTGCTATTATAAAAGCACCAATCGAGGCCTGAAATTCATTGAATGGACATCCCTTGTTACTCAGCATCTATCAACCTTCCTGCCTGGTTACTGTGAACTTGAGCACTTGGCTCATGGTTTTCCTCTTAACATCTCAGTCCCTTCAATGTGTGCCCATCTCTCAAGCCTCAGCGTCCACTGATCCCATAAATTCCGATGACCTTAAATCTCTATACCACTTCGCCCACGAGCATCCACTGACATGCTAGACTTCACTGTTACCTGGAACTATTTCACTTTGGAAATGATCATAACCAAAGGCCTCGGCTTTTTCACGCCTCAATACTGTAACCTCCTACCTTCAATCTCTCAGAATTCTCCTTTTCTTTAATCTGTCATTTCCGTCCAGTGTATTGCTCTTTCCAATTCACAGCCTGGAATCTAGGATTGATGATTATTCTATGATGTATCATACTCCTCCTTGCACATCCCCCAGGAAAACTCCAAATTTGGGTCAGTGTTATGTTTTTCCCCTTACACTCGAATGGTTAAATTTTGATGGAGAAAATCATCACATAATCCCACAGACTCCATTATTACAAATTCATGGCCTCTAACCTCAGTTAGGTCCTCAGCGTCACTCATCAACCCTGTGATGGATTTTCAACTTTCTAAGTTCATTTTTCCTAATGACTATTCTGAACCCTCACCACCTTCCCCAAGCATCCTTTTCCAAGTCCCACATCTTGCGTTCAGTTAAAAAACCTTCCCTCCAAATTCATCAGGATAATTGAGGGCTTTCTTATTGGAGTTTTAGGGAGCCATCTTTGGCGAAAAGTTTCCAGAGCTCCATATTCTTCCTGGGGGATCTCTTCTGCTTTAGTGGTGTAAGTGCCACTCTATGCTAATGACTTTCAAATCTGTGTCTCCAGCTTGGACTTATCTATCTAGTGGACACCTGTACTTGGAGGTTCCAGGGACACCCCAAACTCAAAAGGCTCAAAACGGAACACATCATTGTTCCTGTAGAACCTGTATCTCCTGTAGAGCAACGTTCTCCTCCCAAGAGCTATAAGGGTAGAAAGCTAGACGCACTCAAGCTAGAAGGCCTGTGTCACCCCTGAGTCTTCTCTCTACTTTACCTTCACAGTTTCCAAGTCCAATTTCCTCTCGTTTCTGGAATCTTCCCTCGCTTCTCTGTCCTTGCTGCTATTACCCTGGTTCAGTCTTGTGATCAAACTCGACTGCCGGGACCATTTCAGAAGCTTCCAGATTTTTTGACCTCCGGGTTGGCTTCCTCAGATCGGCGGTTACGTGGACCTTCTAAACACCAATCTGACCATACCGCTCGCACACTTAAAACTCCGCGTTGGCTCCTCACCGCCTGGAATATAGAGCCCCCGCTTCTTGGTGCAACAGGCACGGCTCCCCGAGACCTGGCTTTGGTTCCCTCCTGCAGTGCCTTCATTTACCGACCCTGCGCACCCCTTACGCTGCAACAGCGAAGGAAAGCTTGCGGGCCGTAACCCCTGCCTTGTTTCTTGCCTCTCCGTCTTTATCCATAATGTCCCCTTGGCCTGGACCTTCCTTCCACTCCTTCGCCTTTACTTGGCCAACTCCTACTATCCTTTAGGCCTACATTTATGGGTCACTTCTTTTGGGAAGACTTTCTCGACAAGCCGCTCTCCCTAACCCTAAAATTTAAGACAGGATTAGCAACACCGCCGTCGTGCTCCCACAGCCCCCCGTTCATCGTGCAGGTGTCTCAGTATGCTACCCGTTTGTGTGTCTGGATCGCGGTTAGACGGTGGGCTCCTCAAAGCTTGGGTGTATGTGCTATTTCTCTATGTAAAGGTGTTGTTTCTCTCGCCTAGCAGTAGCATAGAGCAGGGGCTCAAGAAACACTTTTAGAGTAAGTGTGGAACACATAAATGATTTATTAATGAAAATTCATTGTGCACCTGAAATGATTTTTTTCACTTTACAAACAAGGCGGTAAGAGAGCTGTCAATATCTCCAAACCTCGTGATTGTTTCTCAAGTTTAATTATAAGCTATAGGCATAGTGATATTCAAATGGCACTGTGAGAGCTGGGGGCGCCCAGAGTCACCGGGGCCCTAGGAGAGGCATCTGGAAGTGTCTGCAGTGGTTCCACTGTGGCAGGGGACAGTCAGGGTTCTTACAGAATGCCACAGAAATCTGCAAGACTTCCACTCCACTCACACAAAACTCTCATTTCAGTGCATGAAAAGTCATTTACTATACCTTGTTAAGAACATACAGATTCTTGGTTTGAATATGGAAAAATGGAACAATGGAGAACAGACTGGAACTAAAGTCCTCTTTCCCGTCCTATATCGTCTCTCTTAGGAGCTGATGCATTCACAAAGCCCCTGGTTCTGGCTAAAGCTGAAAGCTAGACCGTTTGAACACTACCACACTTTCAAAGCGCTTCTTTGTGAAAACCAGCTAGAGAAGTAAAGGGCATGTTTCTCCTGGTGTTCAGTATTGTTTTTGAATTTCAGGTATCATGTGGGCCCCTTCGGTAGGTAAGCATGTTGATTAAAGAAATGGAGAACTGCTAATAGTAATCATTATTATTATATTGAAGTCACAGGCCTCGAATGGCCACTCAGTGGCAGGTGCTTTACACTAAGTACTGAGGGGTGCCAAAGTCTTGCTACCCCAAAATATATCTTTTTGGAATATTGATTTTAAGCCGGTTATTAAGGGGGGCGGGGGGGGAGAAAAGAAAAAGAGTCAGAACCTTTGACCCTCCCTTTTCCTGCCTGAAGGGATTCAGACGGAAAAACCTGCTTCAGGAAGGGAACCCGAGCAGCCACCTTAGCAGGTCCGCGTTTGCACCTATGAATAAATGCGGCGGATAGGAAGAAATCTGGCAAAGCCTGTTTGTTGAACTTCCTTCTGTATCCCATTGTTCTGGGTTGTCCAGAAGGAACTTATTTACCACATGTTGTCCACCTGTGAATTACCCGCTTTCCTTTTGAAATCTCAGACTCCTGTCCCACCCCCGGCTTCTCCTTTGTCCAAAATGACACAGAAACCTCAACTGCCCAATGTGTCTTTGGATCTCAAGTCACCCACGAGTGTACATCCCTAATAAACTTCCACATTGTCTCCTGTTAAATCTGTCTCTGTTAAATTCATTAGCTGAAGTAGGAGAACTTAGAAGGTGGGACGCAAGTTTTTTGTTGTTGTTGTTTTGCGCCTCCTCCCACAGTAACATATTTATGCTTCACGATCACCTTTTAAATAGAAATTAATTTTTCCTTTTCCTGTTTGAACAACTGAAGTTCAGTGAGATCAACGGACTTGTGGCAGGTCCAAAGACAAGTTGGTTAGAGGCTGGGGCCAAAGGCCACCGTGGTTTCACCAGCACAGAGCCTCTCTCCCACCCAGTCCACGAAGTTTTGTCGCCTGCTGGCGTGACTGTTAATGCAGGAGGGTGGCTTAGGGAGCCAGGTGAAACTGCGGAAGAAACTGAACACTGACAGTAGTGAAAAGGCAAGGGACCCATAGCGCGGGGAAGCTGGACCCGCGAGACAGACTCCAGGTAAGGAGAGAGAAGAGACAGCCCTCGGGACACGCGCGGACTTGCGGACCTTTGTGGCCGGGTAGAACTGTCGCCTCTCCGGGGAAGTTGAGGGGAGGGGAGAGTGAGTGTGGGCCTTGTGGCAACCTCCGCGCGTTGCTGAGACAGACCCTCCTCACACACCCTACCCCAAAGCAGAAACTCCACTCCGTTTTTGCTGGAGTGGCGTGCTTGCAAGCAAGCAGGGAGGAGACTGGAGACGTCTCGCACAGGGTCCCCCCACCCCCCAGCGGAGATTGGTACGTCCCGGCCCCCTCCGTCGATCTGGCGGCTGCGCGCGCACCCCCTGGAGGGGGCGGGGCGGCCTCGTGGCGCGCTCCCGCGCTGCCAGGTTACGCGCCCGCGCGCCTAGGCCTGGGAGGGCAGGCGCGGCTGCGGGGGCGCGCCCCGTTCCTCCGCCCCGCCCCCTCCCCTGAGTCCCGGGTGCGCGGCTCGGCGCGAGGAGAGCGGGGACCCGCGCCTCCGCCCCGCCCCCGCCCGGCGCGTGGAGGCCGCTCGGATCGCTGTCGCCACCGTAGCCGCCCGCGCGGGATGACCTGGGACGGCTCTGGGAGCCGGCTGCCGCAAGAGGTCTGGGGGCTCTGCCGGCCCGCCGAGAGGTGCGGGGTGGTCCCGCCGCGGGATCGGGGGACGGGCGGTCGCGGCGGGCGGCCGGCGGGCCCGGGGGCGCGGGGTCCGGGGATCGGGAGCAGTCTGGGGACGCTGGGCCGCCCTGCGGTGGAGGGCGGGGTGTCAGTGACAGGGACGCGCCGTGCAGGTGGGACGAGCCCGGCAGAGAGCAGGGGCGCCCGCCCGTCCCCAGGGAGCGGGGTCCCCGCCCCTCAGCTTCCACCCGCGGGGCGCCCGCGGCACGGTGATTTATGTGGGGTGAGCAGGAGAAACGTCCTGCACAATGTATCTTTCTCTGCCGTCACAGACGCCCTGACTTCCCAGCCCCAGGGAGTTCATTTTCCTTCTCCGTAAGCTTTCTGTGGATTGCATTATCATTTCTAAATACATTGCAGCTCGCTATTGATTTCAGCCTGCAGCCTCCAGACCTTTTATTGCTTTCTCTCCACATCTAGGAATTTCAGTCATAAATCACTGAGGGGGGCAGAGGGACTGTGTCTGTCTTCCCTTCATTGTTCCTCCGAACCCCACCAAGTCAGGTGGAAGGCTTTCCAAAAGGAGCCCTTCTGCAGAATGCTCGTCTCTCCTGGCGGGGACTACAGACGGTGGCAGGTGCTTTGAGGGCAGGCTGCTTTCCAGCCGAGATCTAGAATTTAGAGAACTTCATTAACAGAATGGCAGCCTTTGTGCCCTAAATCAGACACCTTGGGAAACAGAAGGTTGGACTAAAAGGGAACCTGAGATTTATTCTCAGCCTAATGGCCAGTGAAGATGAAAGAAGCCAGTTCTGATTCCATGCCTCACTGATGCCATAGCCCTCAGCCTCTCAGCTGACGCTTGGCATTGCCTAATGGACAGTGTCTGGGAGGAGGAGGTGGGAGGGGGCTGGAAATGAAATGGGTTTGTTCTTAGTATAATTCTGAACATTCTATTACATTTTAGAGCTCTTTTCAAAATACTGATTAGAGAGAGAAAGAGAGAGAGAGAGAGAAACATTGATTTGTTGTTCCACCCATTTAAGTATTCATTCGCTGATTCCTATATGCGCCCTGACCAGGGATGGAACCCACAACCTAAGTATGCCCCCTGACCAAGGATCGAACCCACAACCTTGGCAAACGAGAGTGGCCAAGGCAGAGCTCATATTTTTGAGTTGCCTATTTTAGTTGTAAATGGGGGAGGGGGTAGTTCAACTTATAGGACAAGATGAAAGGAAATTTCAGAAAATTTCTGGAAACTTTAAATTAGTGCTTAACTAGAAAGCATTCTTAGTAACCCAGAGAGGCACCAAATACCGTAGCTTCTGTTACGCACATGTTGAAATAAGCTGCCTCATACTTGAAGTTAATATGAGAAGAATGGAGTGAAAACCTGTTTCATTTTGTGAAGACCTGCCCTGGGTGTGTGCTTGGCCATGTACAGACCAGAAACATTTACATTTCTATAAAAACACACACACAGAACTGTATATTGTTTAACTTTCATGCAAAAACTCAGATACAGTATTTAGGAAATCTGTCTTTGTTTGAATAGCGTAGTCGACCAGGAAAATCAGTTACTCGAGGTACTGTGTTTGTGTAGTAACTCACTTGGGATGCCTTGATTGATTGCTGTGGTTCTCATCAACCTTCTCTTCTGTGGAAAGCACTTAAACAGCTCTACTCCCAAGTCAGGAGGTACAAAGAACTCTTAGGACCTGGAGCACGCTGAGCTGGCCTGTGTAGGCTGGGTTCTATATGGTGCCTTCTGTGCAGGTGGCTTGACTTTGCATGAGAGGAGTACAGCTCACTCCAAGATAGGACCTCCACCCCTCTGCAAGGTATAGAAGGATGAAGGCTTTGTGTGGGAATGGCAGCTCTGGCATAGGGCTCTGAAGAGCTCAGGTAGAATTCGTTGACTAGTTCTCATGCTTTCTCCTCTTGTTTTTCCACTTCACCCTTATGCTTTTGTGACTTTCTAGACAATTCCATGTATGGTTTTGTCAAAATAAAAGTTGAAGTGAAATTTTCCATCTCTAGAAATATTTCTTTTGCAAACATTTAGACTAAAATTTGGTGATTGTGTCTAAGTAAAATCCTTGGGGAAATGATTTCAGGAATTTATCATTATCTTAGGGAAATCAGGTTGGGGACAATGTAAAGTAATTACATTAATTAGTTAATGTAATTAAATGTCATAAATTTGTTATTTATGGCATTTAATTACATTAGCTGTCACCTTGTCATTAGCATTTGTACTAAGTAGAAGTGTAGGTAAGACAACACATCAGAAGAGATGAGTTGTTCACCAGGTAGTATTTAGATAGATGATCTTACCACTTAATAACAGCTAATTAGGTTAGAAGGGGAATTTGGAGTCTGGTTGCTAAATAGATTACTTTGAAGGACTTGATTTACAGTTTTTGATCAGTACTTTTTCCCAAGAAATTTTGTAAACTTGGATTGAATTAGAGAATGTTTTGTTGTTTTCATTTAAAATTTTATATTGTGTGTAAACATTCATTTATTTATAAACATTTCATTTATAAATTTTTGTTGTGTACATGGTACTAATTCACTTTCAAGAGACTAGGGAGGAGGGCTTTCCTTGATTCTTTTCAATTAAAATTAAGCATGTGGAATATACTTTAATGTCACTTTAAAAATATGGGATTACGATGAAATGAGAAACGGGTTTGTTGGGTTTTTTTTAATCCTTCAAGTTTTCCCTCATTGTTTGTGCTCTTTCCCCCATTGTCAGGCTTAAAACATACAGTATCATTGTCATCTGTCCCCTGAATAATGGTCCTGAGGTGATATTATTAATGTGGCTTTTTAAAATCAAACTAATTATACTTGCCTAAAAGAGCCACATGTGTGTGATTCTAGCTGCCTGGTGCCTTTTGAGAGCCCTGGAGACAAGCTAGTGAATAGAGCTGAAAATTCATTCTGTATTTGATTAAATGGAACAGACTCGCTGCTCCTTACCCCAGCAGGGGCTGTGAGATCTCTTGATCCCCGAAGCGGCTCCGAGACCCTGGGAATTCCATTAGCGAGCACCTGAGGAATTTCTGCCCTGCAGTGCCTTTTTTGTATGTGTGTCTGTGTGTGTGCAGACGGAGTGGAGCAGAGTGGCGGTGGTGGGGTGGGGAGTGGAGGGAGGGGTGCGGAGAGAGGCTGCATTAGAAGACTCCATATGTTAGCAGATCTAAAATCAAGGCATGACTTAAGAGCTTATCTCATGAGAGGAGAGCCCAACCCAAAGGCAGATTGCTAGCCAGGACGTCCCTACTAGCAGGACTGTGTGCTTTCAGCACTGAAGTGAACGCACTGTTAAGTACAGAAAGTCACTTCTCTGCTTTCCCTCCGAAGCACAAGCATACACACGTTGCAGATTTGGTAAGTTTTCTCTGAATGATCAATCGATAAATATGTAAAATTGTGTTACAGTTTGGTCTTGCCTGTAAGGGTAGATGTATTGTTTCAATAACTTTTTAACTGAGAGCTAAACGTGACCTTTATGTGAAGCAAATCATTTTGCAGTGGGGAAATGCTTGTTTGAATGGGCATATTTTAGTTTGCTCTCCTGTTTTTGTATGATTTTATTGTGTTTTTGTTATGTTATAGAATTTAAATTCATTTAGGCTATGTCTCTTCTGTTGTCTTTTTAAGAATTCTTCCTGATTTCTAGTATTTTTTCTTAAGGAATTGCTTTTCAGACTTGCTAGCAGCCACAAGTAAATGAAAATATATCTACTAAAAATATTCTGTAAAAATTTTTGGAGCAAAGCTTTGGAGAAATATTAGTGTATCTTCCGCCCTCTGCCCCTCCTATCCTAACCCAAATAATTTTTGGATACATTTTTCAGAATGTTAACCCAGTTTGTTTCTTGTGTACTTCAAGGGAGAGCAGCTCTGAACCCCGAATGGTGTAGTTAATTGCTTTTCATCTTTTGAGAATAATTAAACATGAGTCTGAATTCCATTGCTTGTAGTTTTCAAGTAATGGAGACAAATGCAGTAGAGAATGCAGTAGCTTATTTGATTGTTAATTTGATATTTTGTTCCTGATTAAAATCATGTTTTATGTCACAGCTCTTTCCCCCCTATTACCAGGTAGTCCTACCCAATTCCCTGCACAAGACAGAGTGTTTAGACAATAAAGGAGCCTTTTAGAGAATATGTTTTAGTTTTTTTCCACCTTAATCCGGGGCATGCCTTCTACTAGTATGGCCAAATTGAAAGGACTCCTGAATGAATTGGAGTAAACACTGAAGTTAGCATGGTGCCTGTCTTGGTTCATAGTTGTTCAGGCGCTTTGCTATCTGATCTATTTTGATAGACACAGATAATTAAAAAACTACCCTGAAGAACATTTTTTTCCCCCCTACATATCAGTTGCAATGTGAGTAGGGCCTTTGCTTCCTGAGGGCCAGTGATCTATCGTTAATCACAGAATGTAGGAACTGTGAAGCTCCTTACACCTTATTTGAGAGGAAAAAATATATATACAGGTTATATTATTGAACTTAAGTTATATATTCAGCTCATGTTCTGGTGCTTGGAACTGTGCGTTTGATCTTATTTTTATGTTACTCTAATACAAACAGTATTAAGAAGTTGACACTTAGCTTGCTCCTCCGTTATTCCTGTTACAGACTGGCTCACCTCTTTATTTACATGAGCTTGCACAGTGATCTTGACCTAAGCTTTGGTTTTCTGCTCTACAAAATGGGGATAATAACAATAGTATCTCTTACCGCCGTTGTGGGGATTACAAGAGATAATGAAAGGGGAGTGTTGGCATATGGTGAAACCTCTGTGAATGTTAGCTGCTGGTTTTTTCAGTAATTCCTCCTGTATATTAGTCTGTTACTTTGATCCAGAAGTGATTTCTTTGAAGTACTAAATAATAAGGAATTCTCAGTAGTTAGTAATAGTGTGGGCACACGTAACTGCTACAGTTACGGTGTGCTACAATTTTCTTTATTTTGCAATTGAAACTTGAAAGGCGCTTGAAGACAATGTGTTGCCTTTTTTTTCCAATTGAGGTATGGTATAAAAATGCACTAAGTGCGCAGCTGGATGGAGTCTCACTTATGTGCACAACTGGGTGACCATCGCCCAACTCAAGATGCAGAACCTTTGTCTCAGGTGGGCTCCTTGGTGGCCCTTCCAGACATCTCCACTGCATCCCGCAAGCAACAGCTATTCTGACTATCGATTAGTTTTCACCATATGTTAGTTTTTCCTGTTCTTGAACTTTATAAAAATGGACTCATACCTGGTTTACCTGGCTCCTTGTACCGCCTGTTGTGTCTGTGAGATCCGTCTGTTATCATGTAAGGTAGTAATACATGCATTTTAAATTGTTGCAGCCTCTTTTGTGTGTTTTGAAATTCCTAGTTTGTTTTACTGGAGCATTGGGTAGGTACATGGTCTTTGGGGAAAAAATTAACAATACATTTTTCTAAATTGTTAGAAAATCAGATCCTAGTAGCTAGCTTAGAAAAATAGCCATGACCTTATTTTATACATAAAAATGGGTTGAAGGTAACGTAATTGCCTACAGTTACAATTCCATAAATCAAATTTTCTGATAAGTGCATTTATTTTACTTTTTGTTTTTAGAAGGGAATGGGGGGAGCCTCAAAATAAAGAAGGACCATTTAAGTTATCTTACGTTCTTCACTTCTAGGATTTAATGCAGTGATCAGTACTTAGAATTGTACAGAAGCGATCATTACCCCAGAATTAGTGTAATATTCTTTTAGAAGAAAACGAACAACACCATGCTATTTTGAAAAAAAAAAAAATCCACCAAAATGGAAGAAAATGTAGCTAGAATGTTGTTATGCTACGGGAAAGGTTTAAAGGCCAGGACTGCTCACTTATATTGGCTATAGAACCTTAACAGTTGCTGTCAGGTTGTACCTTCATGTTTAGAATGTCTGTTGGTGGTGTTGGAATTCCCTAATATGCCAAAGAAAATTTATTTCCCCACACAGTGAAACCAGAATACAGGGTGATGTTGGTGAATCAGAAGTTTTTGCTTTTATTTAAATTTTGGAGGGAGCCGCGGCTGAGGTTAATAATATTTCTGTTCTTGGACACGTTGATGAAGGATTTTCTGGATGTTCTGCTTGAATACAAGCGCTTCTCTCTCAGGAGACACCGTGTTTCCAGCATCTGTAATTTTATTAAATCTATTATTCATAGCTCCTTGACACCGGCCATTCTTCACATCCAGGCCTGTGCAGGAATGGGTTCCCCTGCCCTCCAGAGGGGCAAGTTGTCCCCTTTTCTTCCCAACTCAGACCACCAGTGGCCAAGATTTCAGTGGGGGTGGGGAGAGTTGAAGCAGTGGTATATGCCGCGTCTTTTGCTCCATGGGGGCGCTCAAGAGACACAGATTTTGTTTCAAAAGAAGGAAGAACTGTCTGACAAATAGAGCTGCCTCATGACAGAAAATGCTCTTTTGAAGCAGCATGAACACCTTATTACTAGACATGCTCGAGTGGTGTTCGCAGAGATATTGGGGGCAGGATCGCTTCCTTGGGTGGCAGACTGGACCGCATGACCTCTACGGGCCTTTGTAGCACTAAGACGCCCCGACATGGGCGTCAGGAGTCTGCATGACCACCACGTACATAATTTCAGAGGGAGAACGTGTTTTGAGAAGTTTTAAACAGCCATTGGAGAAATAAATTTTCTAAAACCAACCCTAGTATCAGGTTGAGGACTGCTTCTACTTACCTGCCTGTTCTTTCTTTCACTTTAATGGAATTCTTAGTTTTTCATTACTATTTACTATTAAGTAAATGCCAAAGATTCTGTTTTTTTCCCAGTATTCTAAGTTGGGTATCAGATATTGGTATCAGGAATTATAACACTTTCCAAGTATAACATTTGTTTCCTTTCTATGTAAGTAACATCTGAGAATTTATTTGAAGCCACCTGTTGGCCCAGTTATTTATTCATCCCTACAACAAATTATATATAAAGTAAAAATAAATGTACCCCTTGTCTCTCTACCTTTTTCCCTGCATCCAAACTTTTCTACATTTGGAGTGAGAAATAACTCATCTGAGGGCAAAAAGGCCTCTCTCTATCAGTGACTTATCCAAGCAAGGAAACTTGGACCATCGTTATTTAATTTAACCGTGTATACATTTTGTATTTGTAAACATATGTTAATATTTATGCTAATAATTGATATTCAGAATGATTGAAAGGAGTATGGAATCCCAAATCACCGAAATAATATTTTAATTATTTTATAAAGCAGACAAATGAACTGAGTTTTTAATGTTATGTATTTATGTCTTCACATATAACCGCCTGTGTCCTACCTGGAGCCTGTAAGAGCTCTCTTGTCGCTTTTCTGTTACCACTGTCCTACTCCTCCAGCCTTCTTTTCAAAATTTGGGAGAGGCATGAGAGGAGATTGAGAATGTGGGACAAAACAGCCATTGTAACTCCTGCTTAAATTGCTCCTAGCTCATCTTCCTGTCCCCAGCCTTGGGTTTCTCCCTTCCAAACCATCCATTTTTCCACGTTTCCAGAGGAGTGATCTTCCTAAGGCGTAAGTCTGACCATGTGACTGCTCTGACAACCGACTCCTCTCGAGGCCCTGACTGGCTCACTGATGAACGCCTAGGTCTTCGGTAGGGCATACAGGTTTCCTTAGCTACCTGGTGCTTCTGCCATCCTCAGCTACTGTGCATTCTTTCCTTGAGCTTGTTTTGTGGGCACTGTGTCTGTCTGGGCCTTATCTTGCTCGTTGAGGGCAGTGTGATCTGCCCCTGTGTGCGAGCATTCCTCTCACCTCTTTCCTCACACTGTGCCTGACAAGGTGTCAGCACTAAAGCAGTGCTTCGCGGGCTTTCAGGTGCATTGGAATTTCGTGGGGGAAGTTAAAATGCAGGTGTTTATTTGGCAGGTCTAGGGTGAATCCCGAGATTCTCCCTTTCTAACAAGTTTGTGACGGTATCAGTGACTCTCGGTAGACCACACTGAGAAGCAAGATGCTAAACTGTCTGCTCGAGATCCAGGGATGATTTCAGCACAAAATTTTGTTCTTAAAAATCCAGTGAAATCATGACTCTCCATGTCGAGGTCAGGTGTACCACAGCTTCAAATAATGAAGATTAAAGAAAGCAATAAAGATAAAGAAAAGATAGTTAACTGTTGAAGATACTCGGACATGTATTGTCACATTATTACTGGAACACTTGTCTAATATTTCAACCATTTTATATATTTTAAAATGTGTATTTTTGTTCTGTGAAACATTAAATGTCTCTAGAGAGCTGACGTCATGTTTCGTGTGTTTGTTTTGAAACTCTCAGTCTTACAGGGGTTCTCCTGGATGTAAAGGGACTAAAACGTACATGCTGGCCCCTGTCTCTTGCCAGGGAGATTTCTGACAGTTATTGGCTTTTTATGGTATCAGAGTAAAAGTAATTAGTATCCTCTATTTTACTATAATATGATATCTGTTCAGTGAGTGATCGTACACACTGCCTGGTTAGAGGTAAAATTGGCAAGAGGGATGAATGTTTAATGGATAAAAGACTGCTTTTATCAGGCCATAAAATTACTGCCGTGACATCAGAACTTGGCAGCCTCTTCTATTCCAATAAAAAGAAAAATAGCATCATAAGCTAAGGATAAGACATTTTTCTTGCCCATTTATTTTGGCTTATTTTCATGGCTTTGCCTCAGGGTGTGTGTATAACAAAATAACAACTCAGGGAATAACAGGCAATAAGAATTAGAGAGAGAACATTTTCAGCTTGGGTGGACGTACTGATGATCACTTATGTATGTTTCAGTAATTTAAACTGCTTCTCTCAGATTGTTGACTATGAGAGAGTAGAAGAGCGGATATGAAGAATCTTTATCTGTAAGGTGGAGTTAGAGTTCATTATCTGGCTTGACGTTACCTAGCTTGCGGTATATTGAAAAAGTTGGATGACCGGCTTGTAAGATGGCCGTGCAAGGGGGCCCGTCTGAATGCGATTATGAACGTGACAGTACGGTTTTGTAGGAAAGGTGCTGTTTATTCCTTTTTGTAAACACCAGTAAAATAACATTGTATTGCCAAGCAAATTACTCTTCATCCTCGCTGTGAAATTAGATTTTTAAATGTTAGCGTGAGTAATGACAACTCATATACCAGGATTTCTATTTGTTGTCCAAGCATCTGAGCAGTAGTTCCAGCAGCTCCTGGGACTGTTGAGCACTGAGAAGATATTGTTATAGTCCTCAATAGATTACTAAATTCCTGAGTAGAACCACACTAAAAATTTTTTTTAAGATTTTATTTATTTATTTTTAGAGAGAGGGGAAGGGAGAAAGGAAGGGAGAGAAACATCAGTGTGTGGTTGCCTCTCGTGCACCCCCCGCTGGGGACCTGGCCCACAACCCAGGGCATGTGCGCTGACTGGGGAATCAAACCGGCGACCCTTTGGTTCGCAGTTTGATGCTCAATCCACTGAGCCACAGCAGCCAGGGCCAGGTTCTTACTACTATGTCTTGTTCGTGATTTACCTCCGGTGTTCACCTTACTGCAATCGCCTTCTTGAACAAGGTCATTTGATGGTTTCTTCCAATTAAAGCTTCTATATACACCCAAAACAAAATCACAGCTTTTGTTCTGCAGTAAGGCGGATTATTCTACACCTAATTCTTAAGTATATACTTCTACTTAGGAACGTATTTTCAAGTCATAATCTGATTAGAAAGTTCCGATCTCTTAATCGAATCTTTTGTCTCCTATTTATTGAAAATTGGGCATACTTTCTTTTTTACGGTCAAGCCCTTTTTGAAATTAAAACAAAAACAGATCAAACTTCTACTGAGTTCCCGATTCCAAGCTCTAGTCGTCATGTTTTACATTATTCTGTATTGTAGTTGGATTTTTGTCTTTTAAAAGAAGTTGCAGTACTCATGTTTTGACTGTAGAGCTGTAGAGGCCTTTCATAGAGTTTTCATCATGCATTTTAGAACGAAAGTTTTTTTTCATCCCATGGCTAATGGAAGCCGATTTTGAGCTATTATATGATGGGCTGCTAACTGCGGTCTCCTATTATTAGGCTAGCAAACACACTTGTCATTATTTGTTATTTCTTTTGTGTTTGAGGATGTATTCTTAAGGAACTATTGTCATAGTGGTTAGGTCTTAAAGTAATTTCACATTTCTCACTATGACAGTAGTCACAATGGGGTTTTTTAGTCATATACTACAGCTCTTACAGAGGTTTGATATCAGTGTTTTGTGGCATCAGATAAATTTTAGCTCGGATTTGACCGTATACATCTTACCCCCGTTAGCAGGCATCTTGTACCCAACTCCCAAAGCGGGCTTCTAATTGTGAGCCTTGTAAGTCAAGGCTGTGTCCCCCGCCACATGCAACCACAGTGGAAACTGAAATCACTCGCCCTGCATGATGGAAACCGGGTACCATTTCACCAACATGGCCCCATCTCCCCCGCCTGCAGCTATTGGCAACCACCAGTCTGCTTTGCTTTTATGAGTTTGACTTTTTAAAATTCCATCATTAAGTGAGCTCATATAGTGAAAAACATAAAATAAAATAAAGAAAAATCGTCAGTGTTTTACTTATTTTGGGATTTCTCTTCCAGATAGGCAGGTCGATTATTAGGGAAAAGGTAAGGAAACTATTAGCCCTGTAGAGCAGACTTCAATGCCTGATCAGATTTATGTTTTCTTAGCTAGGTAGACATATGTACAGGACACTTAATTAGTTGTGGTTGTAGATATCAGCTGATCACAGAATCAGATTAACAGCTGCCACCTATCAGACTCCTGAGACCTTCAACAACCAAGAAGAAGAAACTGAGTTTTGAAGTTTGTATTTGTGCAGTTAAGGATTTTTACTCCCTTTGTGTTGAAATGTGAGTTTTCTGGAGAAATAGCCCTCTCACGTGACATTTTGTAGGCGAAAGTCCCCATATACTCCTAAAAGTTCTTTCTAATTCACTGAGAAATACTAGCATCTTTTTGTGTCTGATGCTAGCACCTGGAATGGCTGCACTGCAGGTATTCATGGGTAATTTAGTGAATACATAACCTGGTGACAAAGGAGTGAAGTGTTTATTGTTTTTGCAGAGCAGGGCCCTTGTCTGTTCAGGTGCCCTTCAGACTTGCAGGACGGTGCCTCCAGAGGACTGGAAAGGCGTGCGCTGTCCCGATCTGTGTGGCGTGCACAGACAGGCATCGGAGGAGCTGCCACACTTCCTGGGCTCACTCAGCTCCTTGCTGAGGAGTCATTATGAGTTTGGTGACATCTCCTGTCTCGTGGTTCTTTTTGTTCCATATACAGAATAATTTTCTCCTCTCTGTTTCTGGTGGTAATCATTTCTTAATAGCATTTATAGATCCCATTGTACGTTGCAGAGTGTTTTACAGGGTTTTTCTCTTTTTTTTTCTTTTACTGTTTACCATAAATATATGAGATGGTGACATTTTCATGAAAATGGAAATCATGAAGACAATCAATGATTAAGCCTTGGTATCAGACACAAGCGTTTTAACGCCGTTCAAAGTTAGATAATCTTCAAAATCTCTCTAAGATTGGAAAAGGAGGCCATTGGAAACTATAGTCTTTTTAAACTTAATTTAGGTTATAATTGCACATTTGTCTGTACTTAGAATAAAATAATTAAATTCTAAGTTTGTCTGGTTTTTTCGTCTTTGACGTTTGTGAACCACAACTGCATTCTAGAGTGTACTGACCTAATGGAAGATATTGAAGCGAATTTTGCCTAAGGTAAAACTGACCCCTCTTTCTTCTCAAGAGGTCATTTCATCGCCCCGCCACCCACCCCCAGCCCCAGGAATCCGTGCTTTCTGACACATTTCTTTACAGCAGGTACTTGGGTGCTTAGAAAGCCTTTAGCGGTATATTTCCGCCGAAAATGGAGTTTGAAATCTCCAAATGTATGTAAAGTTAAGGAAACTAGCAAAGGTGGCTTTTTAGAAATAAATCTCATTTTACATTTGTGTCTTTAATATCGGAATGAATGTAAAACCTGAATTGGAATTAATATGCTCTTTGTCTTAACAGTTGTTCCATGGTAACCCTGTGGCCAAAACGTGACAGATGATGTTGAAACACAATCTGGTTTTTAATTTCTTGGAGGTGTTAAGACAATGAGTGCAAATTTTGCAGTTTTAAGTGATTTTTTTAGTATTGCTGTTGTCATTTGTTAGCTGCTTTTCTTTTATATCACTGTATAATGTTGGATAAAGCAAAAGCCACTTCTAAAGCATTTAATGATAGCCGATTTGTTATTTCAGTGTCGATTAAAACAGTTATTCACTGTTTAATGAAATAGTTTACAAATGGTTTCATGACCAGTTTGATGGCCAGATTCAAAGGAAAGAAAGAAAAATAGATATTTTTAAAGGCAAATTTTGCTCCGCCTTTTTTGTTGGAGTGAAGACTGAGTTGTAATAGCAACAGAGTCCAGCCCCCAGTGAGAGGTGTGAGGCTGTTTATTTTCACTCTGGAGATGTATATACTACAGAAGGAAAACTCTGGCCTCGCTAAACCTAAGCAAATCATTACTTATCTGCGATCTGGCAGGCAGTTTGATTAAGGTTGACAGAGCTCGTATAATATCAGAACCAGGCCCTCTTAATGATTGATGATCCTTGTCTGTAAGGCTTTTTTTTTTTTAATTTGAAAAGAGAAAAACTGAACAAGAATGAATTCTTGTTCAGCTCTCTAATTGCTAAATATAAACCAAGTCTGTAACGTAGTTTTATCTATAGCGATTAATATGCATTAGTTTGTATGCTGGTGTTTCAGGTTACAGTTAAATGACTAAAATAATATTTCTGTGTCCGCAGGTTAATTTGGTTTTTACGTGATTAATTTTTTGAAATTTTAGAGATCTTGTTTCAGATTTTAATATCTTTCTTAACTTGGTTTTCTCTGATGTTCTATGTTTAGTATAGTAGACATTTTAACCTATAAAGAATTTTCCTCTTCATTCTCTAACAAAATTGAGTTATTTGGAAGTCTCGGCTTTAATTTAAGGCGTTTTTTACCCCTTGCCTTCTAACTATATGAAAATGATTTGGACAATTGTAATAGCAGATCTAGGCCATGGAGTGTTGCTGCCGACCACTTTGGTATATTATTTGTTCCTTATCTTATTCTCACAGACTGATCCTGTGTGCGACTGTAATGTGCCAGGTGTTCTCAGCAACACTTTAAATCAGTCAGTAGTCTACCACCCTGGCTGGTGTAGCTCAGTGGATTGAGCATCTGCCTGGGAATCAAAGGGTCACTGGTTTGATTCCCGACAGGGCACGTGCCTGGATTGCAGGCCAGGTCCCCAGTAGGGGGCGCAGGAGAGGCAATCACACATTGATGTTTCTCTCCCTCTCTTTCTCCCTCCTTTCCCCTCTGTCTAAAAATAAAATTAAATTAAAAAGTCAGTAGTCTACATATATGGCCAAGTCCAACTGAAGAAGACCATTTCTTGTTTTTTATTATTCTTATGCTGTTCCGTAGAAATGGGTATAGGACTGCAAGGCCTCCCCCTGCCCCCATTAATGAAGTGTCTGAATTGAGGATGAATTAGTTTTCTGTAAACCGAGTGCTGTTAACCTGGGATGAGGGTAAGCTCTGGAGTCAGAGTGCCCGGGGCCAAATTCAGACCCTACTCTGTTCGAGGGATGCAGCCTGCCTGCCCTTTCACCCCGCATCTGTAACAGGGCTGCTAACTCATGTGGCTGGTGGGCCGCCTCATTTAGTCCTCAGAATAGAGTGATTGGCCCTTGGTAGGTGCTTCTTGCGGGTGAGCAGTTGTCATTCCTGTTGTCACTGCTGTGTGTGAGATGCCTGGCATGGACAAAACATTGCGATACAGCTGAGTTAGAGACTGTCAAATCAACGTGAATAGGGGTTAAACTTTGGGGGAGCTATAAACGTAGGAATAAGCTAGAATCGATTATGTGTTTTTGCTCTTGGGTTGGTTAGGACATGGCTCTTGGCAGAGAGAGCAGTCAGGTTGAATGCTGTGCATAATAGGCCACGGTGAACTTTTGGATAAATTCTCGTATCCTCAAACAACCGGATACCATCTTAAACTTTCTCACACTAAATTTCAGTTTTGTTGCTTTGAGATTTCCCCTTTCTCCTTTTCAGCTCCCCAAACTCAGTATAAACATACCGAAGTTCAATGCCAGGAAAATAACATTTAATTGATAAGAAATGCGCTTTCTACCTCGCCTTACTGACATGTTCGTAAAAAGAAGGGCTAACTGTTGTTGGAACCTTTGCTAACTTTTCCGTTGATAATTTTCCCACCAAAACTATATTCAAGTGTTGTCATCTCTGGGAAATCCCCGTGCAGTCTAGAATTTTTGTATGTGTACTAAATCTTGATTCTTGTGTTTGTTCTTTCAGATTTCCTACTGTGCAGTGGTGGGAGCTTATGTATGGCTGGAACACATAAACACTTTACTGGGATTGGTAGCTTTAAAGTTCACCAGATAAGTGCCATCCCCAAGTTGTTTCAAAAACTGAAACATGGGGTGGGCAAAAGTAGGTTTATAGCTGTGCGTACGCAAAACACAGAGCTAATGAAGTCATCACCTCTGAAGTCAGAGCTAATGAAATCATAACCTTCACGTCTTTCCATATGAGCAACTCTAAACCTACTTTTGCCCACCCCTCTAGAATAGATGGGGGATCGTCAGATGGCAGATGTCTGACTTGAACATAGACCGCTATGTGTACCGTCAGCCCCACCCCATACACTTCCCTACTTTGTTTCTAGCTGGCCAGCGTAAGAATAAGTCACCACCCCCGACCCCACCCAGTGACTGTTGGAGATTGAGAGTCACTAGTGGAGGGGGATCCAAGGAACTGGAGCCAGGAGTTGTGGCACTAGAATATAACAAGTGGTGGGCTGTGGTCCCCCCTTTTTGGCTGACCACTACCTCTTTATCCTGTAGTTTCCTTCTGTCCTCTGCAGTGGTAGTAATAATACTTCAGGAAGGAGATGTTTTATATTTTTTTGTTGTTGTGTAAAAAATTTTTTTAGGTAAGTGTTGAGAATTCCATCCTTCTATTCCCTGGATTGACCTAATTATTGCATTTTTATTACTAGAACCCAGGCTTTCAGGGAAGTGCGGAAAATTTTGTGTCAACACTGAACATCCTTGCAGGAGAAAACATTGTACCACGACTTGATGAATGCAGCAACCTTAAGATATTCCATTTGGAGCCTATAAAACAGCGGATAAATCTTGGTTGTATCGCATTTAGTTTTCTTATGGTCATGATATTGGTGGCTGTGGCTTAACCTTTTTGATTTGGGGGAATGTGTGAGTCTTGTATTTGAAACTGTAAGTTTTGTCCTATCACCTCGACCCATTATTCTCAGCCCAGGTTTGCAAGGATGCCTGATCAGGGAAACAGCTGTGTTAAATTAATGTGCTATCTTACCCGAGATGATAATGTCCTGTATTTTGCTAAAAGGGGGTTAGCACACAAACTTGAGTAATATGTGACCTTTTCAAAGGGAAAACTTTTTATAAACCCCTCATGTTGATTAAATAAGTTTTATTACTTATCTCATTTAATTATGTACAAAATAAACTAGATGCAAACTTGTAATAATCTTAAAAATTTTTTAGATTGTCAGTGTTGAGTTTAATAGTAGGAAGATACTTTTGCTTATTTTATATTTCACTTGTCTCTTTGCTTTGATTCTTTTGATTTTTAAGCAGGATTAACATTTTTTCTTTTTAATAATGAGCTTTTTTTAAACTACTGGCCTAATGTTTTGTGGGCTAGTCCCGTCAGAAAGCACACCCAGATATATAATACTGAAAAATTAAAACCATGCCAGGAAATGTATGTATGCATTAATAATATTTACTTATTGTTGGTGAACCGTAGTAATGTGGGGTCTTTGCAGTACATGTGTTCCTGATGTTGTGTTACACCATCTGCTGTGTCACGTGCTTTTCAGATTTGGCACCCGTGCTGCCATGAGCTAGAAGGTAATTCACATCCCCTGCTTTTCTACCTATTTCCAGACTTTCTTTGTACAGTATTCTGTGACATCGTTAGAGCATCACATGTTACAGGTACGATCCAAGAGCACAGATGTAGCTTGGGCCCCGAAATCTGGTGGCAGAAATTGTCTGGTCGACGTGTCAGAGTAAGCTTACAATAATTTGAGTCTTAGCAGTGCAGAAACACAGCAGAAGTTTTACACAGTGACTTTAATACCTCCAAAAATCCATCTGCAGACTAGAGTAGAGACGAAGAACAGAAACCTGGTAGGCGTGAGAATCTTTTCAGAATGAGAAGTGGTTATGGATTCACACTGAAGTAAATGGACATAAAAACACACCTATAAAAGCCCTAAGGAAGGCCTCTTACTTAGAAAGCTGTGTGTAGAATGGAGATTACCGTGTGTTCACATTTCGCCCTTGTCATTTGTTAGCTGTGTAGTGTTGAGGGAGCTGTTGGAGATTTCTGCATTTCCGTCTCCTCATTCGTAAAATGGAAATATTATCTTTATTTTGGGAGGATTGGTAATAATATATGTAAAACCCATGAACTCAGTAATTGGCAGCTATTATTATTCTTTGGGATAATACATCTCATAAAACAGATGTATTTCCACACAAACCAACTATTCTCTGCCTAGTGGAAGCAAGAGGCCAAGGTGGAGTAGAGTGTCGGAATTATTCGGCAACGTTTTCCGTACTGCGCACAGAGCCCTGCCCCGTCAAGCCAGTTCCAAGTGACCCATGATTGCCACGGGGGATGCACCATCGCTCTCTTGTGCAGAGACAGAAAAATGACTGAGATGGACTGACTAAAACATTTGAGTCTTTCTCTGGTATCTCTGATTTAAATACTTGTTTAATATTTTAAGATTTTAATTTTATAATTAATTATCATAAAGATGAACTTATGTATTTATCCAGATAATTAGCAAGTTTATGTTGCCTAATATTGACAGGCAATGACTGATTTACCTCTCATGTATGTATAAATTAAATTAGCATTGTGGCAGATTAAAAATGTACTTCCTTTTTCTTAGGTATTTATTTACCAAATTGAGGACCTAAAAAAAAGTGTTGTCCAGAGGTGAGACAGATGACTTGATGGTTTTAAGGAAATTTGTAAAACTATTTACCAGTTAACTTGGCCAATGTTCTTTATAGATATTTAAAATTCCTCCTAGAGAGTTATCTTCCCACTTAATAATAGCATTATGTGGTAGAATTTTGTTCTAACATAGCTTGCTATTACATGGTTTTGACTATACAAAAGTTGTATCATGTTGTAGAAAACAGGGTCATGTACAATAAAAAAACCCTGATATTTTATTTTTCCCCTAAAACCCTATTATTTTATTTTTATTATTTTTCCTTTTTAAATTGAATTTATTGGGGTGACATTGGTTAATAAAATTATATAGGTTTTAGGGGTACAGTTCTATAATACGTCATCTGCATATTGTATTGTGTGTTCACCACCCCACGTTAAGCCTCCTTCCATCACCATTTGTCCCCCTTTACCCTCTCCTACCTGCCCCCCACCCAATGCTCCTTTCCCTCCAGTAATCACCATACTGTGTCTGTGAGGGTTTTTTTTTTGCTTAATCCCTTCACCTTTTTCACTCAGCCCCCCAACCCCCTCCCCTTTGACAGCTGTCAGTCTGTTCTCTATTTTTGAGTCTGTTTCTGTTTTCTTTGTTAGCTTATTTTGTTCATTAGATTCCACATATGAGTGAAATCATATGGTACTCGTCTTTCCCTGACTGGCTTATTTTACATAATGTTCTCCAGGTCCATCCATGCTGTTGCAAAGGGTAAGATTTTCTTCTTTTTTTTATGGCTGAGCAGTATTCCATTGTGAAAATGTCCCACAGCTTTTTTATCCACTCACCTGTTGATGGGCACTTGGGCCACTTCCAAACCTTGGCGATTGTAAGTAATGTGCAATGAGCATAGGGGTGCTTATGTTGTTTTGGCTTTCTTCGGATAAATTCCCAGAAGTGGGATCACTGGGACATGAGGCAGTTCCGTTTTTAATTTTTTGAGGTAACCCCATACTGCTTTCCACAGCAGCTGCACCAGTCTGCATTCCCACCAACTGTGCACTAGCGTTCCCCTTTCTCCTCATCCTCGCCAACACTTGTTTGTTAATTTATTGATGATAGCCATTCTAACAGGTGTGAGGTGCTGTCTCACTGTGGTTTTAATTTGCATTTCTCTGACGCTTAATGACGTTGAACATCTCTTCATATGCCTATTGGCCATCTCTATGTCCTCTTTAGAGAAGTGTCTATTCAGGTCCTTTGCCCATTTTTTAATTGGATTGTTTGGGTTTTTGGTATTGAGCTTTAAAAGTTCTTTATAAATTTGGGGTATCAATCCCTTATCAGACAAAAAAACCCTGATATTTTAGTCTGTAATGCTGATCTCTTTGCCGTAAGTGTCTGAAGGGAGTCTATATTATTTGTTTTAGCTACAAACTCTTATAATAATCTTAAAAGTAGAGATTTCCATTTACCCGCTGTTGCTCCCATGCCTGCAGAACAATTAAGAACATGGTGAAGGTTCTGTAGACTACTGAGTCATTTCTATTTGTGAGCAAAGGAGTAGTGCTTCTGTTGTCTGTAATATCTTTTTCTCCTTCGGTTTAAAAGGACCTCTTGATAACCCCTATTACTTAAACTCTTTCACTTTGCCTCTGGCTTTCCTCTAAGCTGCATCGAGTACTCGATAGTCATTTGCCTTCAGTATTTAGCAAATTATATACCATATAATAGCTATTAATTTTTTAAAAATTGACATAATAAAAAATAAGTAAATATGAGTGTTACCTTCCAGAGAAGACCAAATAAACTCAGTGAATATGTTATAAAGCAGTAGTGCTGATTCTCTTAAACAGCTATTTAATAATGGTAGATCATTCTTATAATTTTTCTTTTGGCCGACTAGAATTTTTTAAACTTATTAAATTAATAGTTTGTTAAGTAACTTCATGATTCCTAGAAAATGTTGTTGGGTTTCTCTGTGTACAGATTCACTTATCAACATTTATTAAGCACTAACCTTGTGCAAGATACTTCCCAGGTATTTGATATATAAAATAAACATGGTTTCCTTCCCTTCACACAAAGTAGAGGTTGATCCAGATCTGGTAGAAATGGTTTACATTTATGTGACCTCTCACTATCTTGCCTCGTTCTTCTTTTACAGTATAACGAATCAGGGAAAGTTAAATCCTGCACCTTCCCTTCATGACTACAATTTTTACCTGGGGGAAATCAGATTAAAACGAAAAGCAAGGCTATTGCTGAAGAAGGAAAGAAGTTCTAAAACGTGAAGTTTCAGGGCAGTGTGCAGAGAGAGCGAGGGGTAATGGGAATTTTTCGAGTTGATTGTAGGAATATAAGTGAGAAGGTTCCTGCCTCTGAAACACTCGTTTACCAACAAGGCCTGGAAGTTTGGCTTCCCGGAGGGCAGCGCTCACAGTGAAGAGCAGGGATGGCGCCGGCTACCAGCCGGCCTTTCTGAGGGGCAGAGACCTGCTGCCCCAGGAAGAGGGGAGGTGCTGCTGCAGGGAGATTTGTTGGTTGACATTCAGACGAAAGAAAGGAGATATCTGCGTTTAAATCTCCATTAGGGGACACACAATTTAGCCTGTTTTATAACCAGATGTTGGTATTGAGTGGTTATGATCTACTGATTTGAGACAGTGAAATAAGCCTTTACATTAGCTGTTTCTCAACAGTGATCTCAGATTAGCATGGTTTATAATGAAGATTTTATATTTGTCTGCAATAAAACGAGAAACAACCGACCAAAAGGCATGTAGTGATTGTTTCCTAAAGCTAAATTTATTCTAATAGCATTTTTTTTTTTTGATGAAACAACGGTAGTAGATGGCAGTTCTTATGTTGTTGTTACTATGTATTCTTACTTGGCGACTTGTTGGTGATCTTACATGGGCCATACACGTGTTTAGCTTCATTTTAAAATGTTACTGGTTTTTGCAGCCCAAACTCTGGAACACTAAATTTAGTGAACTGTTAGTATACAGATATCCATAGTGGGACCACGGCTTCTTTGCTGTTTCTCACGCTAGATGTTTCTCCATCTGTAAGATTTATGATGCGTCTGTATCAAGTAGGGTTCTCTGTTCCACAGACTTGGTTGGCTTTTCATCTTCTCCAGCAGAAATGGAAATACCTCACTTAGTTTAAGTGCACCTTCTCTCTATAGTAAAGCTGCTTTTTAGATGTTTTATTAGTCCGATGTTGGTTATTTTAATTAGTAGTAAACGTTATTTGCACCCCACAGTTGTTCAAACAAAGGATGTAATTCAATTAAACAAATAATAGCTGATGTTTTGGAATACCTACACCTGTCACTGGGAGCTTTGCCTAAGGTGTCCTTGCTTACATTGGCAGGGAGGCTAGGGAGAGAAAAGGGAAATGATTATGTGCAGTTAAGAAATGCTTTAGATGTAAAACCTTAGAAAGCCACCTACTTTTCAGATTGACAGTACTGTTTTCTTTATAAGCAATGGTTCTTTTTTATGGTAAGTATTGAGTTTTCATGAGAAGACATATCTTTTCCATTGTTTTGTGTTTCTAACAGTGTTTCCAGGATTCTGTGAGCATCCTATAGATAATTTGACGATAGTTTTTGCAAAGCAATAAAGTTTGCTATGGAATTTTCTCCAATATGAAGTAAAGGGGCTGCCTCTCCAAGTTCTTACAATGAAATGGTAAACTAGTCTCCTACTGTTTTTTCTTTTCAACTTGGCTTTTTTTTTAAAGTGACACAAACACTTATTCCTTGCAAACTGAAGTGCTGAACTATGTGCTTTTGACTTAATTTTTAGAGCTGAAATTTTGTTGCTCTTGGATACATATGCTGGCCCCCCCTTCCTCTTTCATTAGTGCATTTTTTAGGGTCTGCCAAAGATGAGGCAAAAGTAGAGTAAGAGGTGCATAAAGATTTCAAGTGTTTTTTAGTTTAAACACAGCACATGTAAGATGTTTGTCATAGAATTCTAAAGCTGGAAAAAAACTGTAGGGTGTTTTTTCCCCTCTTGCAGACAGAACCTAATCCACACTAAATTAGTCAATGTTTTACATGACATCCTTCAGGAAAAAGAAATACATCACTTTAGACTACCAAAGAAATAAATTTAGACGACCAACTATTAATTTTAAAAATATATTTAAATATATTTAAATATATTTAATTATTAAATATATATTTAGATGTACTTCAGAATATTTTAAAAATTAGGATCCCTGTCACTTTTTGAAACTTTTTATACCTCAGAAAAGTTAAAAATTCTACTATATGTATTTAATCTAAGAGTTAAAGATGTCAGAGATTTACAAAATAAAATCAAGGTCTCTGTTTTCTTATTTTACTTTATCTCCCCCGCTACCTTGGATATAAGTACTCAATACATTTTTGTTAAGTGCATAGAAAACTGCTTTTTATGTTATCAGGCTGCAGATTCCAACTCTACTCATCATGGGTCTCAGAAAATTGGTTGGAAATGGAGACATTAGAAAATCAAGCACAGGGTCCAACCCATAGCATCCTTATAATTCTGAGACCCCAATTCCATGACATTATCTCTTCAAATCTCACCAAAAAACAAAACAAGGCCCTGTCATACTGCACACTGAAGCCAATGATGACAGGTCCTTAAAGGGACAGTCTGGCTACAAGGGTATGTAGATGTATCAGTGTCTGACAGTGGATTTGCAGGTGTAAGGTATGGCTAGCGCTGTGTACATAGGAAACATAAGTGTAGTGTAATATGAAAAACATAAGAAATATAAAAGGACTTATACATGTAAATGACAGTTGTGTCCTTCGGGAAGTGTGTCACCTTGGGACGCTGTATGGTTAATCTCATATTGCTGTTATTGTGCTAAGCAATTTGGAATTCTTTTGGGATTATCTTAGGGCACTTAAAACTTTGTTTTCGATAGTCTTGATTTTTTTTTTTTGAAATAACCGTTAATGAATAAATCGGATGATAATGTTGGAGTTAAGACTTAACTATATGGGGTGGAAGGGGATATGGGGGGATATATGGAGATGGAAAAATAAATAAAATAAAAATCAGGTGCTGTCATAACATAATGAGAATGATTTTATGCCTGGGTTATACATCAGCACTAAAAATAATTAATAAAGGGTTTCTCAGGAAAACTTTGCACAGAGGACCGTCGGTGGAATACGAGCCTCTTCTAGGTTGGGTCCATCTGCTGCCGTGGTTTTTCCGTAGTGTATGTATATGTGGCATGTGTACCTGTGTGTCTCCTGGGTCAGCGTGTCCTATTTCTTTTGGCCATCCTGTTTCCTGCGGTCCAGTGTAATGTCACAACGCAGCAGCTGCTGTTTTGTACAAATGCCACCCAGCGGTGCTGTCCTGGCAGGCTTCACGTCGTTTCTGGGAGACAGGTAGACGTAAGGCGCAGACTGCTTCTCAGGCCTTTCCATTCCAGTTGGACTAGAACCTCATGCTATATTGTGCTGTTTCCAAAGGTACTGTGAGCTTTTAATTGATTGACTTTTCTGTTTTAATTGATTGACTTTTCTGTTTTCATCGGGACATTGTATCTTGATCATTTCTTTGATTTTAACTGCCTATCGAAGTTTCCTGGGGGGCATATTTTCTTAATACAGGCCAACGTGTGTTTTTACTTATCTTTAGACTTGTCAGTCCATTTGTGGCGGTTAGATTCTGACTGTACAGTAATCTGTGACGGTCTGTATGTCAGCTTGCACATGTGCTTGGGGCCCCGTTATCAACGCAGGGCCCCTGTTCACGGCCCCTGCAGCGGCCTCCAGGAAGCTCTGTCTGACCTCACACCCATTCCCAGTTTGCGCAAAGCAGGGACTCCTGGGAAATCTAGACTTCTTCAGTTATTTTTATGCAGCCAAGTTTAAAGATGGAAGGAGGTACTTGGAAACCAATGTCCCTCTGCTTCAGGCCTCTGGGAAACTTATAACTCAGCAGGTTTGTCAAATTCATCGTGACGGGTCCGGTGCTTGACCAGAATTGATTCGAGTTTATCTGCAGCAGAGATTTTCTTCTTAAATTTCTAATTTTTTCTGTTTTTCACTTTTTCCTAAGAGTTTGACTGTATATATTAGAATATACTTTATGGAAATGAGTTTCTCCTTCAGGTTTTATTTCCTTGTTATTAAAATGAAATCTAAACCAAACCCCATGAGGTAAGTCTTTTGTAATTGCCAGGCAAAATGTGTTTCACTTGGTAAGGTCTAAGCAAAACACTGCCCTTATTAGTAACTATATTAATTTTATAATGTAGCATTCATCTGGAGCTCTTTTTTGCATGTTTTCATATTCCTTCTTTTCATTCTCCACCAAAGAAGCGAAGCCAAATGTCTGTCTGCATCTTTATATATCTGTTCAAGTTTAGCTAGTTCTTAGCAAACTTTAAAATTTTGCTTTTAGCGTTTGTTTTGTGGTTACCATGACTCTGTTACTTTTTTCCCATGAAACCAATTCCAATGACAAACTGGAAAACCTGCCGAGTTTTGGATTCGTGGCATGTGTTGACTCTGTGATGCTTGCAAAATAATCCCCTTGAAACTTGCTGTATTTTGTCTTTTTAATAATTGCTCCCAAATCACTTTTTAGAATTTCACTGTTTGCGTGCAGCTGGGCTTTTAAATATTTGTAATGCTCCTGTACGACTCGCTGTAGATGCCAGAATTATCAGTCTCCACAGTTCTTGGTTTCCTGTGCTCTAGAAGCAGGAGGAAATAATCTCCTTGAAAGAGAGTGAACAGGAACACTTGACTTTTTTTGTTAATCATACGAATACTGCGAATCGAACCTAACTCTGCTCTCGCCCAGACCCCTTCTCTTTTGCTGTGTAATTAGGACCACATTGACTTCTACTGCAGCTGGCAGCCCTTCACTGTTGCCTTTTTCTGCTTGTGACCTTTGATCTCGGTGACCTTTCCTGGGGTTAGTCCTAGGCCCTTCATTGTGTTGGATCTGAAGTGGCTCATGTGGAGTTGATTATTTCTCTGCTCATTTGGCCTTTTTGGTGCCATAACTCCCAGTCACTTCCATTTTCTTCTCCACTTTTGACGCTCCGCAGTGAAGGGAAGTGCTTTTGCAGGCAGCAGGATCAGTTTGTATGCCTGACTGCCCCAATTGAGCTGCCCAGAGGTGGGGGGAAGGGTTGTGAAATCTGTAGGTGTCAACGTTTTTTAAGAAGTTGATCTGAATGGTTGCGCCATCATTAAGTGCTCATCAAGTGGGTACTGTGAAGAGCTGCATTGCATAGGGAGGGGTCTGAATTCTGGAAAGAAGAGAATACCGCAGGTTATCCACAAGGGCCTGGGTGTTTGATACCCTGCAGCCCTGCTTCTAGTTGTCCCTCCAACCACCTCTGAGCTTTGCAGAGCATCCTAGAGAATGCCTTGCTGTCAATTGCACGTGACTGCTTAAGGGATTCTTCAGTTTCTGAAAGAACTGGGGATAACCCCAAGATTAATATGCTATTGGATGGTATATTTGTTGCATCTAGATTTATGGTAGCTCTTTCTTTGCCTCTCCTTTCCTCACCCTCCTCCTGCCCCTACCCGCTCGTCCAGTAAAATTGCTGAAGGATGGATGCCAGCTGTTATTCTCATTTTTCAAGACCCCATGTGGACAGCATGAAGACTGTCACTGATCAAAGGCTGCAGTGATCACAAAGGAGTCAACAGTTGAGGAATGTGTCTGATTGCCCTAAACTGTAGTACTTTTGAAAGATATATGTGTGGGAAATGCAATGACGTTTTGACACTCATTTTTTAAAAGTTTGTTTGATTCCATCCCTGGAATACCATTTTTAATCTTTTCCTTTTGTGTTTAAAAATTTTTTTTGGCCCTAACCGGTGTGGCTCAGTGGGTTGAGCGTCCTGTAAAGCGAAAGGTCGCCAGTTCGATTCCTAGTCAGGGCACGTGCCTGGGTTATGGATTTGGTTCCTGATCGGGGGTGTGAGAGAGGCAACCGATTGATGTTTTTCTCTCACATCGATGTTTCTCTCCCTCTCTTCCTCCCTTCCCCTCCTTCTGAAAAGTAAATGAATACAATCTAATTTTAAAAAATATTTTAGTAGTATTGACAGTGTGAATTATTTTGAATGACAAATTGCCACCGCTTCAAAGGCGGTATGTTTTAGGGAGTGTCGGTGCTTCCTGCTCTTGCCTCCCAAATGTCTCTTGAGCAATTCAGGCTTCCTCCTGCTTGCCCGCCAGAAGTCTTTCTCCGGCCCTCACTTATGTCCAACCCAGCTCATTAGCTCCACACCTTATGATACACTCTCTCCACTCCTTGCCACCTTCAAAACAGCAACAACAAACCACGGAAAACCCTGCTGCTTCTGCTTCTCATGGATTTCCTGTCAAAGGAAACGCACGTCATTCACTTGCTCACTTGTCCGAGTCAGAAATCTGGGCAGCAGCCTCGATCCCTTTATTTATGGCAAAAGCAGCGGGGAAACAGAGAAGTGGACCGATAATGGATTCCAGAGACGTCGAAGAGATATATTCTTTCCCAATCCAAGTCATTCACTCTCCGAGTTCTAGCAACACTTTTTAAAATATGCCCCTGTCTTCAAGGAACATACATAAAATACCCATCGACAAAGCCAAATGAGGGAAGGATTGAGGGTGGGAGGTGGGGCTGGGTGGGGCTGGGAAAATGGTCGTGGGAAAATATTGACAAAAATAAAACAGGCAGAGGAGGCTAAGAACAGTATAGGAAATTGAGAAACCAAATAATTGATATGTACAACCTATAGACATGAACTAAGAGGGGGGGTGGGGATGGTGAGATGGGGTGCAGGGCAGAGAGGATAAAGGGGGGGAAAATGGGACAACTGTAATAGCACAATCAATAAAATATTTTTTTAAATAAATTAAAAAATAAAAGTTAGGTTGGGAAAATTAAAAAAAAAAATGCCCATGTCTTTAAAAATATTTTTTGATCATTTAAATGTCTCCCTGGATGTTTCTCTAGTACAGATCCCCATCCTCTTTCCCCAGAGCCTTTGAACCCCTCTTCCCCTCCTCAGCCGTTCCCCACAGTGCAGTGCAATAGTATTGGAAAGGCACAAGCCCGATCTTGTCCCTTGCCTGCCTAAAAGCCGTCAATACTCCCCTGAGGATAAACCCAAAGCCCGTAACCTGATTTATAATGTTCTTCATACTCACGCCTGCACTTGCTTCCGTGACCTCGCTCTCACTACTTACGGTCCTGTTCTTGCTCCAGTTGCCGGCCTGTATTTCCTTGCTCGCTGCCCCTAATTCTGCACACACGCTGTTCCTTCTGCGTGGAACACTCCCCTCCCCTTGCTTTTCATCCCCCGCTCCATCCTGCCCCCAAAACTTTCCCGTTTGAGTCACCTAAATGTCTCCTCTGAGAAGTCTTCCGCCCTCCAGTCCATGGCAGGTGACCCTTCTGTTCCCCCTGTAGCACCTGTACTCGCCTTTCTCTGTGGCTCTCCTCTCCCTCCTTCCTTAACTGCTTTAGTTCCGGAAAACCTTTATTTCCTAAAAGCATCGCCTCTTAGCAAAAACCCTTTCCATTGATTTTGATGGTGTCACGATGTGTTGTCCCAGTCCAAGAACCCGAAACAGTTTCACAGATAGGAAAATAAATCAGTTAAGCAATAAAACCAGATTTGTGTAGGTGATAAACAATATTTTGAAAGTAAATAAATGCAGTTTGTTCCTAAATATCTTGCAGTGGATTTATTGTGCTCAGCAAAGGAGAAAGAAGACTTGAGGGTGGAGGAGGGCTGGTGACAAAGTCCTTCCAAGGCGGTGGAGAGGCAGGAAACCAATTTTCAAATAGGAAGCCCTCCCAAGATACATAGTTACCATGCATTCACATTGCACTTAAACACATTAACGGTACAGAGAAACACCTGTATGGCAGGAAAAAGGCTCAGCACTGGGAGTGCTTCAGGACTTGGGGGGCACAAGTCCACGTGCACTTCACATGCAAGAGGCAACCGAGGTTGGAGAAAATGCTCACTGCCTCCCTCACTTGGCATCTGTACACAAAGCACAGTGTTCTGGGCTCACCCAAATAGAGCAGGCCGTTCAAATTCTTTTGTATTTTCTGACCAAATACCATGCTGTCATGTAAACGGGTGGGTGTATCTTCTCTTGAAGCTGTAATATCAAAGCACCACTTTTTAGTTTCTGATTGAAACAGTTGTTACACTGGATAAAAAGTAGCCATCCAGAAAGTGGGATCACTTCTCAGGAGCCTTAGGGCAAAGAGTTTAGCTCTGTGAGACAGCTGTGTGTTTGAATACCGTCTTCTCTCACGTGACCATGAGCCTCAGGGAGGCAGATGTCCGTCTGATCTGTGTGTGACTGAGTTCCCAGCACAGCACAGTGCCTAACACATAGTAGGCATGCACTGAGTACGGCCTGTGAAATAAAAGATGAATTCCTCTGCTTCGAACTTTGTATACTTTTTACCCTCTCATTGCACTTAGGTATGACGCTTTCCTTTATTCCAAAGTTAATTATGTTCATACCCACTTTTCTCAGTTAGGCTGCAGTAGCCTCGAATTCAGGAATTATGACTTCTTCATCTTCCTTATCTTTGTGCCCTTCCCAGGATCTTGCCCAAAGTTTATGCCCTATTGTATGGAATTTATCGACTGAATGAATATTTTCTGGGAAAATTAGGGTTCTTGGAGAAGTCTGCCGGAAATATTAGCTTCTTCATTAAATTGTTCACATATTCAGAATGATGAAAACTTTGACAAGAGATTTAAAGTTGTATGTGATTAAGGTCAAGGTAGTTCAATGGGCTAAAAAAAATGTGTTGTATGTTCGACTTCCCTAATTGAAATTATGAGGAATTAATCAGTACTTAATAAAAATTTTTAAGTAGACATGTTTTATTTTTTCTTTTGTAGTTACTACAGAAAACTCATTTTTTTCTCAACATATTTTGAAATAGATTGAAAATAAGGATCAGTTCCCTTAAAGAAGGAAATTGCTGTTTCATGAGGAATAAGATGTCTTTACTTTATAAAAGTAAACTGACTTAAAGAAGTTTCTATTTCGAAGAACAGTTCCGACCCAAAAGCTGGATTTTTCTTTACAAATTAATCACAGGTATTCCCTACGCCTGGGAGAAAACTCTGAGAGAGTTTGATATAGGAGCATAGGGAGGGGATGATTCCGACAGTCTCTGTCATCCTTAGGAAAGCAAAGGCATTGCTTCAAAAACAAAGGAACCAAATCTAGAAATTCAGGAAAGACTTTTCCCAAAGGATTATTCTGGCAGCATGTTGAAAAGGGGTTATAAAAGCATTAAGTTCACCACCTGAACAATAAGTTAAGTAAATGTTAGGGAAGTGTTTCCTTTCTTGTTACCTTTAGCTTCAGTTTGCCAGCAGAAGTGCTTCTGAGACTGGGATGGCATAAAAGTACAGTTTTTTATATACAACAAATTGCCTTCTATGTAGATATGAAGGGAAGACTTCAAGAAAGCCCTTTAATTTAGGAAATGCCAGCTCTTCTTGAGGAAGTTCAGGCCAGGACTCAAGGAGCAGTACTTAGGGCGTGTGAAAGTGGGGAGCCCGCCAAACATTTTTATAGTGTGGAGTTGTTGTCCCCTGATTTGTAGGTTTCATGGGGTGCTACACTTAGTTGTTCTGTTTTGTTTTTATTTTTTTTTTTACACTAGTCTTTCTTCTGGAGGGACTGTATTACCAGATACTTTCTTGGGAGCAAAGTGACCACTAAGCATCTTCTCAGACACTCAAATCAGCCACTCAGAACTGCAGTGAAAATAATAGAATCTTGTTGGCTATTAACTTCCTCTGAAGATATAAAGGAGGTAGAAGAATTTCTTTGTGGTCATGTTAGTTTCTTCCGAGACCAGTAAGTTGGCTAAGCCTTAACAGTACTGGCTTTCACATGGGGAATTGATCAGGTCTTTGCCAAAGTCCAACAGTAAGGCAAGATTGAAGCACTTTAAAATCCAACCCCTTGAGTGATTTTACTACCTCTAGTAGTTTAGGGAAGTAGAGGTATGTATGTGATTTATGGACAAAAGCATTAAGGAAGGGAGAATAAAATTTTGAAATGATGGTAATTTACTATTTTGAATACCAGCAAATATTGCCAAAAGTGTCAGCAGTTTTTGCATACAAATTTTTAAAAAAGAAATACATATTATAAATTAAAATCACACAGTATAACAGTGATCCTTTATCCTACTATAAAATAAGTTTGGGGTAAAAAGCAGAGATTTTTGTATCCATGGTACTTTTTTGTGATTGAATGTTTGCATTGACAAGGTTTGATGAGCATGTCACAGACAGTGCCGATTCTTTCATTCTTTTTGGATTACTTTTATGTAAACTTAGAATATTGTTAGAAAAAGCCTTGCTAGATTAGACAGTGAATGTGGATTTATGACCAATCAAATATTTTAATTAATTGCTCAAATTCATGTTTTATATCCACTCTGCTCAGCACAGCGTCAGGGTCTAAACCGTATGCTGGTGAGTGCGAGTGGCCCACGCTGCTGGTGGTGGTTGTCAAGGGCAGGGTAGTAGATAGTTGCCGTCTTGTTCTTTTTGGAAAACAATTTGACTATATATATTTAAGTAGTCTTTAAAATGTTTGTAATCCTTGACCCAATAATTCCTGCATAAAAAAAAAAAAACTCTCCTAAGGACATAATTAGAATATTTAAAGATTTATGGACAAAGGTGTCCATAGCAACATTATCCATAATAGCAAAAAAAATATACATACGAGGTCTGTCCAGAAAAGGTCCAGCCATTGTTAATATGATGAGAACGGTTTGTGTGACATTGATGTAACCTGGAAGCCATGAGAGTGGACTGGAATGTGTGTGCATGAACAATGATGACTTCACTGTACTAGTCAGCGGGGGTGGTAGATGCCGTTGAGTGAGCACATGTACTGTGTGGCCATCGCATTCAAAATCACTAAGCAATAGAGCAACGAATTTACATCAGATTGTGTGTTAAGCTTGAACATTCCTCCATGGAAACTACTCAGATGATTCAGAAGGCCACAGCCATGGGCACCTGGTGATTGGCAGTGTCCATGACAATGTGCCTGCTCATGCATCACATCACGTGCAGAGCTTTTTGACAAACCATCAAATCACCCAGGTGACTCAGCCCCGCTGCAGCCCATATTTGGCACCCTGTGACTTCTGCCTTTTGCCAAAACTGAAATCACCTTTGAAAGGGAAGAGATTTCAGACCATCGATGAGATTCAGGGAGATACAACAAGGGAGCTGAAGACGATTGGGAGAACTGTGTGAGGTCCCAAGGTGCCTACTTTGAAGGGGACTGAGGTGTCATTGTCCTCTGTACAATGTTTCTTGTATCTTGTGTCTTCTTCAATAAATGTCTCTGCTTTTGGTAAATGGCTGGATACTTTCTGGATGTGTATATCTGTCTATGTAATCACACACATATATAAAAATGTAGGCTAACTATCCAAAAAGGAATGGCTGAGTACTGATAGCTATTACAAATTATGCTTATGAATGCTTTTACTAAGTACAATTAATCATTAGGAAAATGAATGAAGCAGGAGTTAAAAAACTGTTGCATATGTGCTGTGGTCTCAGTTATGTAAAGATACACATATGGAAAGGATTAGAAGGAAAGCATCGAGATATTGATGTGTTATCTTTAGGTGATGGAATTGTCATGTTTACTTTTTTTGTACATTTATTCCACATTTTCGATGCTGAATGTGTTTTATTTGTCATTGAGTATTTGTAGAAACATATTAACAACTTTCTACTTGTAAAATTAACATGTTAATTGTAGAATATGTGAGAAAACTTGAGTATTTTGTTTGAAATACCACATGACGTTATGTTAACCACACTGCGTGCTTTAAAAAAATTCTAAGTGAGAAAAACACAGATGTCAAAAAAAAATGACAGTGTGATTTAAGTCAGAACTCTCCTCCATATGATTGAAAGCAGAGTTCTGCTTTTAATTTTTGCATGTGAATATTTGAATATTATATGCACTAGGACAGAGGTCAAATAGCAAAGTCATATGCCAAAGTGATGAGTAGCGGAGCGGGCTGGGTACTCTGACCAGAAGCCTTCTCTCTTCTGACCAGTTTCCTAATCAGAAAAGAGGATAAGAGGAGGATGGGATAACTTATGCCAGAGGAAATTAGAACTGTTGTCTCCCTTGTCAAAGTGCATTTTCATGGGTAAGAAAGGCGAAATACCTGTTAAGGCCACTGACCTGTGTGTGAGAGAATGGCAGGAGCCCTGTTCAGCTGCAGTAAACTTGACCAAACAAATTGCTCGTTTGGTAGAGCAATGCAGGACTCATATACTTGTATATAAATTCTATACATATACATGTTATATACATTTTATGTAATTAATATATAGAGGTGTCTCATATGTATGTTTTCCAATAACTTGCTAATCAAAAAGCATTAACACTAATATTACCAAGTCTCCTTTTTTGACAAAGAGTACTTTTAAAAATGGCATAGCATTGAGCAATTTTCCAGTAGTGCTAATGGATATACCCTGATTTATACACCATTTAACCCTCCTTGTGGTCAGCAATGTTTATTTGGGAAGTTGGGTCTAGGTTGCTGGTGGCTGTTGAATATAATTTCAAGCTCTCTGAACCATGTAGCAATAGAACCCTTGGCCTTTCACTCACTATCATAGCTCTCTTAACAAACGGAGCAAGCTTGCCATGGATAAATATAAATATAAACCAAGTCAACAAATATATGGTAAATGACTGTTATGGTCATAAATTCTTTCCAACCTCTAAAATCAACAGATAGCATGTTGGCATTCCCATCAATATGGTGGATAGGTAAACGTCCCACAACCACATCAAAATGACAGAATAACCATCATTGAGAACCACCTGAAATCTAGCTGAACAGAAGTCCTACAATTAAGGCTATAAAGGAGAAGCCACACTGAGACTGGTAGGAGGGGCAGAGACACAGAACGGGCTGGTCCCATACCCATGTGTGGTGGTTAAAGTTTGGGAGGGATATCTCAGCTGTGGAAATCCTCCTGAGGAAACCAGCCCAGGGTTTCAGTGCCAGGAAAAGAAGTTCCCCTAACTTCTGGCTGTGAAAACCAGTGGGGACTGTGGCTGAGTGAGACAGAGGGCTTGGGGAGTCCCAGGTGTTCCTCTTAAAAGGCCTGCACACAGACTTACTTGGACTCATCCTCTGTGAGCTCCACTGCTGGGACAGCAGCTTGAAAGGCATCAGGGACATAAGTGGAGGAACGGAATTATCTGGCTTTGGGGTGAGAGCTGAAGGGCCAGCTTTCTGCCAGACAGAAATGCTGGCAGAGGCTGTCGTTGCTTTTCTGAACTGTCCCCACATATTGCTGGCAAGCAGGCACCTTGCCTGAGTCTCCATCGACCTGGCTCACACTGTTTACTCTGCCCTGGTGATTCCCTGAGACCCAGACCCACCAACTTGCTGGCCCACCCAAGCTAATTCCAGTGGCTTTTCCGTACAAATAGCCTGTCTTGGCTCATCCTTCAGACTTTCCTAAAATCTCTATTCAAAGGTTCACAAACCCCAAATAAGCGGCATCTGGCCTCAGTGTGCCCTGTACCTCTTGCCAAGTGGCCCCAGGCCCAGCACTAGTAGTAGTCAGCCTCAGTTCACAGCTCGGCCTCTCCTGGACACCTCCAAACTCAGCACAAGTAGCAGCCACCTGCAGACTGCTTTGTAGCTCATGCCAGGTGACCCAGGGCAGAGCTCAGGTGGCAACTGATCTTGGGCTGTACCTCTTGGGAGGCCCCAGAGTCAGCATACCTAGTGGCCAGCTTCTGACCACACCAGAGCACCACCTACCACCTCCACCAGAGACACACTTAAGGGGCAGACACATTGGGCACCAGAGCCCTGCTAAGTAACTTCTGCTCTGGGGCGTCAGCCCATGCACAGTAGCTTCTCTATTGGGGTCACAGCTAGTTCTCTCCGCCCATTGGCCTGTGGCTAAGTGCCTCCCACTGATGTACCAATAGCAATCAAGGCTAAACCACAACAGGAAGGTGCACACAGCTTAAACTGGGGTGCACTTGGAGTGTCCAGATCAGATAACCAGGGAAACTGTGCCACTGGGCCCCACAGGACACCCCTACTACATAAGGACACTCCACAAGACTGGGAGACATAGCAGCCCTATCTAATATATAATAATAAACACAGGGAGACAGCCAAATGAGGAGACAAAGAAACATGTCCCAAATGAATGAACAGAACAAAACTCCAGAAAAAGAACTGGACAAAGCAGAGACAAGCAATCTACGAGATGCACAGTTCAAAACATCTGTTGTAAGGATGCTCGATGACCTCAGTGAGAACTTTAACAAAAAGATAGGAAACAAAAATGGAGTTAGAAAGCAAAAGAGAAATACAGTCAGAAATGAAGACTGCAATAACTGAAAAGAACACATGACAGGGAATTACAGTAGAGTAGATGAAACAGAGGATTAAATCAGCGAACTGGAAGTTAAGGAAGCAGAAAACCAATCAGAACAGCAAAAAGAAAAAAGAATCAAAAAATAAAAATAATGAGGATAGTTTAAAGAGCCTCTGGGACAACTTTAGGCCTACCAACGTTCCCGTCATGGGAGTGCTGGAGGAGGAGAGAGAGAGCAAGGAACTGAAAACCTATCTGAAAAAATGATGACGGAAAACTTCCCTAAGCTGGTGAAGGAAATAGCCATGCAAGTCCAGGAAGCACAGAAAGTCCCAAACAAAATGAGCCCAAAGAGGCCCACGCCAAGACACATCATAATGAAAATGCCAAAGGTTAAAGACAAAGAGAGAATCTTAAAAGCTGCAAGAGAAAAGTAGGTGGTTACCTACAGGGGATCTCTCATAAGACTGTCAGCTGATCTCAGCAGAAACTTTTCAGGCCAGAAGGGATTGGCATGAAATATTCAATGTAATGAAAAGCAAGGACCTACAACCAATTCTACTCTACCCAGCAAAACTATGATTTAGAATTGAAGGACCAGTGAAGAGCTCCCCAGACAAGAACAAGCTAAAGGAGTTCATCTCCACAAAACCAGTATTATAAGAAATGTTAAAGGGTCTTTTTTAAGAAGAAGAAAAATAAAAAATATAAATAGTAAAATGGCAATAAATGTGTGTTGATCAACAATTACTTTTAATGCAAATGGATTAAATACTCCAGAAGACATAGTGTGGTTGAATGGATAACAAAACAAGACCCTTATTCTGCCTACAGGAGACTCAGTTCTGATCAGAAGACACATGCAGACTGAAAGTAAAGGGATGGAAAAAGATATTTCATGAAAATGGAAACAAAAAGATTAAAAAGGCTGGTAGCAATATCTATACCAGGCAAAAAATAGATTTTAAAACAAAGGCTATAACAAGAGACAAAGAAGGACCCAGTAATTTCACTCCTGGGTTTTTAATTGAAGAAACCCAAAACATTCATTTGAAAAAAACACATACCTTCTATTCATTGCAGCATTATTTACAATAACCAAGATATGGAAGCAACGTAAGTGTCCATCAAGAGATGAATGGGTAAAGAAGAAGTGGTGCTTGTATACAATGAAATATGACTCAGCCATAAAAAAGAATGAAATCTTGCATGTACAACAACATGAATGGATATATAGCCTATGAAATAAGTGAGTGAAATAAGACAGAGAAAGACAAATGCCAAATTATTTTACTTCTATATGGAATCATCATTAGTCCTTCAATTCTAAATCATAGTTTTGCTGGGTGGAGTAGACTTGGTTGTAGGTCCTTGCATTTTATTACATTGAATATTTCATGCCAATCCCTTCTGTCCTGAAAAGTTTCTGTTGAGATCAGCTGACAGTCTTATGAGAGATCCCCTATAGGTAACCACCTACTTTTCTCTTGCAGCTTTTAAGATTCTCTCTTTGTCTTTAACCTTTGGCAATAAAATGAATGAACACACAGAACAGAAACAGACTCATAGACACAGAGAACATTTTGACAGTTGCCAGATGGGCAGGGTGTTGGTGGGGATGGGTGAAAAAGACGAGGGGATTAGGAAGCACAAATTGTTAGTCACAGAATAGTCATGGGGATGTAAAGTACAGCATAAGGAACATAGTCAGCAATGGTGTGAGATGGGTACTAGATTTAGGGTGATCACTTAGTAAGTTATAGAATGTCCAATTACTATGTCGCATGCCTGAAACTAATATAACACGTGTCAACTGTAATAGGAAAATAAACAAATATTAAATTAAAAATGGACATTGTGTTACAAGAAACAGATAGAATTAATAAACTGTATCCCTGTGTGCTAATATTTAGGTAGCAATAATGAGCTGTGAAATTTTAAAGGGCAGCTGTAAAGTAACTCAGTAGATCATGTTGCTGGGGTTAAAGTTGACTCAGGAATTTTTCCCCCTGCTTTTCAATAAATAAATAGTCGAGGAAAGATTTGGCAAAAAGAAGAAACACTCCTACTTGTCCTCATTCTCTCAGGAAAGTAGCTCCTGTTAGCAAGTTATTTGAATGTTTACTTTGCTTGACTGCTTAGCAGTGGGTGTCAGTTCTTACCCTTGAAGCAAATATGAATTCAAATAAACCAAAAAAAAAAAAAAGAACTTTCGCACAGATGGCCCTTTCTTCCCACGAGTGGTGGCAAAATATCCTCTCTCATTTTTAAGAAGAGGCCAGCAAGAAAAAATTGAAAAGGCAGCCCATGAACTGATAGTCCGTGACGGGATAAAGTGGAATTTGCTACTCGTAGATTTTGGAGTCCGTGGCATAGGGAAGTAAGCATTTGTAGCTTTGCTAAATTGCTACACTATCTCTATTTGAAAACCCCCACACAAACAGACCTTCCCTTGACTGCCATTCATCTCCATCAGTTCCCCCTATTTTTCTGCTGCCCTCCTATGGCAAAACTCTTAAGGAGTTTTCTGGGTCCGCTTTCTTCGTTTCCTCCCTTCCCGTTCTTTTCTGAGCCTGCTGCCAGTCTCGCCTGTCTCCACTGAAACCCCTCTTGTCAGCATCACCAGTGATCTCCATTATGCCTTTCCCACGGTGTCTCATCTTACTCTGCTTCTCAAAAGTGTTTGAGAGAGTTAATGACTCTTCTAGAGTTTTGTTTTTTTTCTCCCTGGATTGGAAGTTCTCCTAGATTTCTTCCAATTTCATCGATGATTTCTCAGTCTCCTTGGCTCCTTTCTTCTCCCCTGTTCAGTCTCTGAAGGTTGGAATGTCCCACGGCTCCTACCTGGTCCCTCTTCTCTCATTTCCCTTAGAATTCGTACAGTGCCATGGCTCTTCTAGGCCTAACGTTTGCATTTCCAGCTCTGACTTACTCCACAGCTCCAGACTCTTCCATGTAATCGTTGATCTACAGTAGTGCTGGGCTACCTAATAGATACCTTAGACTTAACTCGGCTCCGACAGCACTGTTGACTAACCCCCTCTCTGCTGCTACCCCCTCTCCAGTCTTCCCCATTTCAGTAAACAGAGCTATTATTTTTTTAAGCCAAAACTATTAGCACATCTCTTTACGTCACATTCTATATCCTGGCCTCCAGCCAATTTTGTTGGCTCTATCTTTAGCCTATGTTTCAAGTCCTGTTACTTTTCACCAGCCTCACAGTTGACTCGCTGGTCTAACCCACCATGTTCTTCTCTCTCTCCCAAGTGATTACGTTACTCTACTTGGTCTCCTTTTCCCATCCCTGCCCCGCTGCAGTGTAGTATCCGCCAGCCAGTGATTTTTTTAAAGCATAAATGAGACACCGTCTTTCTCCTTCTCTAAGCCCTCTAAAGGTTTGCCATCACACTGACAATATTTCAAAAAGTTTTAAATTTAGTTTTCAATTACAGTTGGCATATTAGTTTTAGGTATACAACACAGTAATTAGACATATACCTTACGAAGTGATCGCCCTATTTCTAGTCTAGTACCCATCTGACAGCATACATAGTTATTACATTTTGGACTGTATTCTCTATGCCGTATATTACATCCCTGTGACTGTTTTTATAACTAGCAATTTGCACTTCTTACTCCCTTTCACCTTTTTCACCCAATTCCGAAATCTTCACCCTGTCTTTCAAAGCTGGGTAGGGTCCAGACCAGCTTCCCTTCTGTGCTCTTGTCCCACCTGGCTCTTGCCACCTGGTCTTTGGATGTTCTGGAAGCACGCTGAACAACCTTCACCCCAACATCGGCTTGCACTTGGTATTCTCTGCCGGAACAATCCATGAGCCCAAGTCCCCCATCTGAAAAACGGGAAGAAAGCCAGTAGTTCCTGTTTCATAGGGTTGCCGTGAAGATGGAGTTAACATATTAACAGCACTGAAATGGTATCTTGCACGTATTAAGCACTATATAAATGTCAGCTATTATTTTGTTTTTTTTAATTTCTGCTTTAAGGAATGTAGAGAAGGAGTGCATTTTGATTGCGTTGAGCGGTAGGTGCTTGTGAGTCATAAGACAAGTGCGCCACAGGCTGTTGGATGTGTTCATTTGGGATGACGGGTTCTGCATAGTAAGAGGCATCCTAGCACCTTGGAAGAATGACCAAAGCTTCTAACCGTAACTTAGTGTCTAGAGGTCAGTTTGCGAGTTGGGAAGAGATGGATCGTGCTCACAGCTCTATTGACTATTCAGATTAATTAGTTCAACTGTTTTTGTGGTTTAGACTTTTCTTTAACTGTTTTTCAGTGAGCCAAGACCTGGATTTTGCTCCGGAAACTTGCCCCACCCACTTCTGTAATCTGGCGCTATGCATCCGGCCCCCGGCCCCTTCCACACACTGCTGTATGGTGTTCTTTTGATTCTGTGCTCTTCCGTGAGTTCAGGTAAGAGCAGAAGGATGGCAGTGTGTTAGCTGGAAGTTTTCCTCATCTTAATGTAAACAAACAAACAAAACAAACAAACAAACAAAGTCCCTCGACTTAAGTATTTCACTGGTGGTAATGGATTCTAAAGACATTTGTGAAATTTGTTTGACCAGTTGAATGACTTAAAAACTTTGATTAACTTGGCAGATTAAGGATCTCATAGTAGTGCTTCTTGGACATTAGCCGTCGTTCCCATCCATGTCCTCGTAACTTATGCCTTTTGTTGCCTTAAAAATAAATATTTTCCAATTGCTCCTTTTTCAGTAAGAAGATAGGTTTCAAATTTCTGAATTTGGAAATTAAGACAGGAATAAAATACTGACTGCATACCACCAAAAAGAAAGTTTAGAATCAGCACGTTCAACTCGGAGTGAGAGAGTTTGGTTCAAATCCCAGGTCTCTCGCGACCTTGTCTAATTTATTATTCAACTCTTCGGGTCACTGAAAAGCTTAAATGTATCTCTGAAGCGTGGATGGGAAGGCTCAGCCTAATAATGGCCCACTTGCATTTCTTTTTATTTTAGGTTTTTGTAAAGATTTATATGTTATACACACGTACATTGATGTTTGTTCATTAAGCGATATTTATTTTCCTCTTGTTAGATATACCATACAACTATATTATATTTAGTCAGGAAAAGCTGATGTAGTGGTTTTATCACTTTTTTTTTATTCTTGCTAAACAGCAACCTCAGATGTAGTCAGGAGGGGCACTTTCCTTGATCTTCGTTTCTGATACTATGTCCTGTAAAAGTAGAATCAATAAGTTACTGATTTTTTTTTAGAAAGCATTTTATTCTGCCACAGCAACAGCATTTGATGTCCTCTGTTTTGGGCAGAAGAGGGGTCTCTGTTTTAACCCTTAAGTGGGATTCCCCCCCACCCCCCATTCCCCTCAAGTTCCTAGAGGAATAGACATAACAAATGAAACTATTCCAAATAGTAAATAAAAATAGTAAGTTTGATACCCTGTTGAGTCTTCTATCAAAAAACAAAAAAAAAAGAATAGACTTTGTAGTTCAGAGTGGCTTCCTAATTTTCTACTTATGCTTTCTTAAAAGTCGAACATTATTTTATATTAAAGGGAAGTGGTGAAGAAGTACCATAGCCTTATTTATAAAATAACTTGCTCTTAAAAGTCAAATCCTGTTGGTAATAGGGGAGAAAATTCTCCTTAGTTTGAAAGCCATCTCTACTTTTTCAGATTCTTAACTTTCATTTCTTAAAAGCCACTTCCTTAAATGAGCAATTTGCCATTTAAGTATTTTTTAATACTTATAACTACTTATCTGTAAGTAGTTATATCCTTACCTATTCTACCCTAATTGTTAAGTCCTAGGTTGACAGGTTGCCTTTTTTTCTTCCAAAAATTGGCTTTTAAGACTTCCTAGAACTTTTACAAGCATTAAGAACCATAACATACATAGATCAAGTAAGGGATTGTCTATAATTACAGAGGTTGAGATAAAATGTATTAATGGATTTTCTTTCTCGTTCTCCCCTTCCTTTGCACACGGGGAATGTTCCCTCATAGACTTGGCACCTTATTTTACTTCTGAGCCACTGTCTGCTGTCCAGAAACTTGGTGGACCTGTAGTTCTACATTGTGCTGCTAAACCTGTGACTGCTCATATCACGTGGTTGCATAATGGGAAAAGATTGGAGGGAGACTTGGAAGAGATTAAGATTCGCCAGGGGACTCTGACTATCCTTGCCCTCAGCCCCTCCCGTTCGGGCTGCTACCAGTGCGTTGCCAACAACAGCGTCGGGGCAGTGGTGAGTGGCCCCGCAACAGTGTCCATTGCAGGTGAGTTTAATTCTGTCCCTGTTATACCTGGTTTTTCCTGAAATTACTGTTAGTACTTGTGTTTTTGGGTAGTGGGAAGAGCCTGGGTTAGGGGGACAGACACACCGTTCTCATCCCAGCCTTGACTCTGGCTCTGTGTTTAACTTGGGGAAATGTACTTGAACCTCGGGGGGCCCAGTCTAGTTCTTTCTCCTTCAGCTTTCTTAAAAGTTGAACATTATTTTATATTAAAGGGAAGTGGTGAAGAAGTACCATAGAGCCTGTAACAAGGGTGTGGAAGTGATGTTTTACACAGGACAGTTTTCTAAAGTGAACTCTGAAATTTTTTTTTTTTGGATTAGTATTTAAAAGTCCTTAATATGAACAACAAAAAAGCTATTGTCTACTTTGACACTCAATTTATTCAGTTCTTTATCTTTCTTCCACATCTAATTGTTTTATTTGCCTGATTACTGAGTGATTTTAATTTATTTAATTGAAACCAGGCTGAAGAAACAGGAAAATAATAACTGACTGTAAAGAAAGGAATGTTGAGTATTGAACTTGGGGAAAATCTGGAATTCGTGGTTTTCTCAGTGCGTGTGAGCCATCTGCCTTTCAAATGGTGATGGCCTCCAGCAATGGAGACCGTCTTTGTAAGGGCACCCCTATTTACAGAACAAACCTGGATTCCCCAGGAGTAGTGAGTTTGTCATAACTGCGAAGAGTAAATGTTTTTGTAGAGCTGTGACCCATGGATAGCTCCAAGACACACACTGGAGGGCCGAATTCCTGGCGGCAGGCCGCTGACTGCTGTCGGCACTGGAGATGATAGAGCCCTTCCGGACAGGCTCTGTCTTTAGGGAACTTAAACCCAGGGGAACAGAGACCGAGTTAGCGTATGCAAATAATTCAAATCATACACAGCTTTGTTTTTCGATGTCCTGGGTTCGTCCTCATAAACCATTGTATTGAATGCGAGTGGCTACAAACCGAACAATGGTGCATAGGGGAAGTCAGTGTTGATGAAGGACTGGGTTGAAAAGGGCTTACCCTGACAGAATGGGAACAATTACGCTTTATAGTTCGCCCTCACGTTTTAAGAGCAGTTTGCTTTTCTCAGGGTCTTCTGGAGAAGGGTGCCGTGACTTAGCTCCAGCCCTCAACCACACACCTGTCCCCCAACGGCCTTTAGAGATAAGAAGACCCTGCTGCCCTGTGAACTGGGATGGGCTGCCGCAGGTGGCCATGTTGCAGATGTTGTTTCTAGTTATTATATTTCTTTCAGGAAAGAGAGTTCAAATTTATATTTATTTATTTATTTATCTATCTATTTTAGTTCTCGGTGATTTTGATTCATCAACAAAGCATGTTATTACAGCAGAAGAAAAAAGTACTGGTTTCATTGGCTGCAAGGTACCAGCCAGCAACCCCAAAGCTGAGGTGCGCTATAAAATCCGGGGAAAATGGCTGAGACATTCCACAGGTGAGAGTTTTTAGGAAAAGCCAATGGCACCCACAGGTCAAAGGTTCCCTAAAGGGCCTACTACTCAGCTCCGTGTACTGGGGGTGGCAGATGCAAAAATACGTAAGACACCTGTTATCCACTCTCAGAAGGCACGGGGAGGAGATGAGAAGACATGGTTACATTATGGAAATGATTACCATGCACACTCCAGTGCTCACCCGCTCTACTCACTCCGCCTCCGCTCAGACGGACTTTCCTCTGAGGAGACCGCCCACGCCCTCGGGGCCCTTTCTAAACCTGCCCTGCCCTGCCGCACTGTCCTCCACCTTCTGCTTCATTCCTCCCCACAGCCTTGTGTTAGCGCACTTTCGTTTGCTGGGCTGTTATTTACCCTTTCTCTGCCGCCCCCATTCCCAGCGCTGGGACGTCAGCCGTGCCTTCACCTGCGTTCTTCATTGCTGTGCTACCTGTGCCTGGGCCGTCGTTGGCAGAAAATAGGCACTCAGAACATATTTGTTGAGAAAAAAGTGAATGGTTGGACAAGACCGAATGCTGGGTGATGGGTCAGTGCTGTAGGTGCAGGTCGCTGTGTCTTTGTCTGACTCCACTCCGCCTGCTGTCGGGTCTCAGCCAGCAACCTGTTGCAAGGCGTTTCTAACGGGCTGGATTTTGTTACTCTAGTACCACTGACTTTTTCTTTCTTGCCTTGACTTTCCCTTTCCTTCATTTAGTGCTTTTTCCTCAGTTGCTTATTTGCTGCTAGTCTCGTGTCTGAATTTAAAGTGTAACAATCAAAATCGATTAGTTTTCATTGGCGTCCTTTGTAAAGAGAGAGGCCTGACTGCATTCCTTTCCTTCCCCAGAGAATTACTTAATCCTCCCATCAGGAAACCTTCAGATTTTGAATGTATCCATGGAGGACAAGGGATCATATAAATGTGCAGCTTTTAATCCTGTCACACATGAACTAAAAGTCGAACCCATTGGCCGAAAGCTCCTTGTGAGTCGTAAGTATTTGGGAGAATAATGGAGAATAGAGAGAGTCCTTGGAAGCATTCCTCATAACAAGTTGAAAAACTTTGTTTATCATAAGAAAGTTTTATAAAAATTAAATATGCAAGTGTATTATGGAATACATGTACAGGTTTTTAAAATGTAATGATTTGCTAGAGGAGAATTTGGGTCAAGATGCCGGTCAACTTTGCTCTTTGCTCAAATACAAATAAATTATAGAGAAAATATAACGATATGAATGGTGATCAAGTTTATGGCTAACTGTGAATTATGAAAATACGTCTCTCTGTTCTCTTTCATACCAGATTTTCAATTACGGTAGTTCAGCGGAGGTAGCACCAGTAGCCAAAGCTTGGTGAAGGGGTGGTCCCTGCCCTCCCTCAGAAATCTACATTTTAAAACTCATTCAGAAGTAGCCCTGAAGGATCGCAAACTCTCTTAATCTTAATTCTCAGTTAAAAATGATTTAGCTACCAAGCAGGACCTTGTAGTGTAAAGAAGAATAAATGGGAATGGGGGAAAGCTCACAGATCTGCTAAGGAGGAGACTGGACGTGATAATAATTTTTTGTTTTCTCTTCTTTTTCCAGGCCCTTCTTCAGATGATTTTCACATTCTCCACCCCACCCTTTCACAGGTGTTAGCTGTGCTTTCTCATAGTCCTATGACCCTGGAGTGTGTGGTGAGTGGGGTCCCAACTTCTCAAGTGCACTGGCTGAAGGACGGTCAGGACGCTGTGGCAGGAAGCAATTGGAGGAGGCTGTATTCTCATCTTGCGACAGACAGCATTGACCCAGTGGATGCCGGAAACTATTCCTGTATGGTGGGAAGCAAGTCCGGAGACGTGAAACACGTGACTTACATGGTTAACGTACTTGGTAAGATGTTACTCAGTGAATGTTTCCAAATTAGGCTATTTTTCTGATCTAACTGATGTTTGAATGGAAGATCTATTTGTGGACTCTGAATGAAATGAGGACTATGAAGAAATATCTACACCAGTAGACAGAACAAGCTTCATTTTCCTCGCGGACTGATGAATTAGGTAATATTCCTGAGTGTTGCAGAGCATTTCACCCAGGACGTTCCTGGGACCCTCACCCCAGCCTGGTTACATAGTACAGAGCTTGTTTTTCTTAGTGATCGGAAGAAGGAAACTGGAATTCAGTAGGATGGAAGATTCCGGGCTGTTGTCAGGTGTAGTATCCAGCAATAGCAACTAAGGCAGAGTACTGACTAAAAAATCTCATCTCAAAAAGAAATCTATTTCATTTTCCCTTTTGGAATGCTTTCACTATACCTGGCTCATAAAATTGGCATTATTTTCACCTACATTTCTCTATCTGCTCTTTATGTCAGAGCTATTCCTTTCTTCCAGCTACCTATCTCACTCTCATGTGTAGTAGCAGAAAACGTTTTTCTTTATCAAAATAGGTTTTCGTGAAAACCAGAAAAAATAGATTGTAAATGGTTTCCTAGTTAATACAGTTTTAAAAAATCTCCACATGTGTAATTGCAACAATGGCCTGATGTAGGTTATACTGGAATTGATGTAAGCAGTTGGCAAATGGGCTTTAAAGTTTAATGATCATTAGGACTATACTAATATTCATAATTATTTAATTTGAGCATAGTTACAAATGTCGATAAATGATCTACTTTGTTTAAGTAAAAAACTCACTTGATAGACATTAACAGAAGTGTTTTTGCCCAGTACCACCTAACTTCAAAGCAGAATTTACCATAAAAAGAACTTAACTTCTGAATAAGGTTGTTTTTTTCTGTTTTGGCTCTTGTTTAGTGTGAAATCCAGGGAAAATATTACTTTACTTCAAACAAATCACCTGAAACTAATGCTAAGAAAAGCCCCAAATTAGAAACTCTTTGTGTGTGTGTATTTGTGTGTGTTAAGGGAATTAAGTGGGTGGAGAGTTCTATAAAAAGAGGTTATAACATATTAGTAACATATGGTTTGTCGTATTAAAGGAAAGTTAAAATACATTTCTAATTTTTTTCTTGACCACAGCAGATGGGAGAATGTGAGTAAACAATACAATTTGGTTTTAACTAGTTACTGGTAGAGAGAAGATTTTATGTGACTCGTGTGGTAATTTGTTTGTTTTGTTTGCAGAACATGCTTCAATTTCTAAAGGACTGCAGGATCAGACAGTGTCTCTGGGGGCCACAGTGCAGTTTACTTGTGAGGTTCGTGGGAACCCATCCCCCAACCGCACCTGGTTTCATAACGCACAGCCTATCCACCCCTCGCCACGACATCTAACCGCAGAAAATGGACTGAAAATCAGTGATGTTACCATGGAAGACTCTGGCCTGTATCAGTGTGTAGCGGACAATGGAATTGGATTCATGCAGTCTACCGGGAGACTTGAAATTGAAAAAGGTAGTCTTTAGATCATGTAATTAACTATAGGATATTTTACTTTACAGACAGGCTTTTGTTGTGGTTAAAAGGTAACTAAAGGGAACAGTCCTATCACCATAACAGAACCGTCTTCATGTTCCCTGGTCCTTTCTAGATACAGATAGGCATTTCCATGAAGAAACAGCCTCATTTAATCATGCTCATTAAAACAAAATTTTTAAAGTATTTTTCAATATACTGTATGTTGAAAAGATATATGGTAAACGTTTCTCACTCCTGTTCCCCAGCCAGCCAAGTACCTGTAACTAATGAGTTTTATCAGTTTTTTTGAATATCCTTGTACATCCCACACAAGATACTTGTACAACTAACAAAAGAACAGTATCTGGTATATATAAAGAACTCTGAACCATTACAAAAAAGATAAATGACCCAATAGAAAATTGGACAAAAGGCATTTCAGAAAGGAGGAAAGATATGTGACACATAAACATGTGAAAATATGTTCAGCATCATTAGTGCTCAGGGAAATACAGCTTATGACTAGTGAGATAGCATTTAACATGTAAGAGTTTGGCAAAATTCAGAAATGTAATAGTTCCAAGTGTTGGCTGGTTTGTCGAATATAGGAAGTAGGACTAAGGAAAAATAAAGATATGCTGGAGAAAATGTCTTTTGTCATCAGTATGCCACTGTAGGCGTGCTTAAAAATAACCCTATAGAATACCTGGGACCAAAAGCAAAGAGTTAGTGCCACTTTTAGAAACAAAAACATTTTTTTGTGTATATGGTAAGAAGTATCTTTATCAACTTTTACTCTGAACAGGGTTTTCTCCTAGGCTTTTTATAAGCACGTCCCCTTCCTCCACCCCCAAGGAAATGATAATTTTCATGAAAAGATATTTAGTTTTTTCCTATTTTACACCTTTTTCATGTTAAAGTCTGAGGTTTTGCCTTTACACGTTCTGTATTTCTAGTGGTCCGAGGTGTATAGGGTACCTACTGGAAAGCTCTTGACAGATTATATACATTCCTTTTTTTCTGAAAGACAGGAAGTCTGTGTAGGAAACATCTAGGAGTCCATAACTACAAAAAATACTAAAGGCAGCGTTACTTGGTGCCAGTTGAGAAGAGAACTAACAAGGAGGGTGTTGGCTTTGTTCTGTCACTATTGTGACTGTATCACTCCTTGTGCGTGACACCGCGAACAGTGTTATTTCAGTGAATGATCATGTTCTTCTCACTGTTCGCATGTAAAACGCTTCTTTAGAAACACATGTATCAAAGATGTTTCTGACTGCTGCTTGTGCACATCGAGGACATTTGCACACGAGGACGAGATTATTTTGCATCGTAGATACTGTAATGTTCTTAACTCCTGGTATGTGAATAACTTTTTTTAACAGACAGTGGACTCGAGCCAGTTATAATTACAGCACCAGCAAGCACACAGGTGGTGGACGGAGACTTCGTTACTTTGTCCTGCAATGCCACCGGAGTGCCAGTTCCAGTCATTCGTTGGTATGACAGACATGGGTTGATAACCAGCCATCCGTCTCAAGTCCTTAGATCCAAATCCCGAAAATCACACTCGCCAAGGCCTGGGGGCTTTGACCTGGGGCCTGTCTTCATCATGTCCCGAGCTGGCTCGAGCTCTCTGTACATCCAGGCCGTCACTCAGGAGCATGCTGGAAAGTACACCTGCGAAGCTGCAAACGCGCATGGCACCGCGCAGTCGGAAGCCGTGCTCACAGTCGGTGAGTTGCCATTAGTATTTTTTCCTAGGTAAACAGTTTTCTTTGGTCATAGGGGATAAAGTGCTTTAAAGTATTATTTTAACGGATCCAGCAACCTCTAAAGATGTATTTCTTCCCAGGGGCAGTGATATGTAGAATTAGAGTTTTTGGTATTCGGCCTTCACGTGAACTGGATGAACCTTGGTCTCCATTTCTGATGTGTTTGCTGAGCTTGTAGTTTTCCTGTAGAAACTCACACTTGGGAAGCCCAAGGTGTGACCTATGGGGAGGAACTAACTTTCTGTCCCCTCGAGGTCCTTCTGGCTGATCTGATAATCAAATAGACATGAGACAGATTAGCAAGAGAAAATAACCAAATTTAATACATACCTACATATGGGAACCCCTCATACATGAGAGGGTCAGAGACCTCACGTGCAGAAGAGGTTCCGAGACAGAAAGGGAATATGAGTGTTTAAGGCATCCTGAGACAGGGATGTGGTAAGGTGCCTTGGAGGCTTCAAAAAGTCACTGAAGGATGATAAGAGGAGCAGACCTTTTGTATTGCATTGGCCAAAAAGTCTCTTATGTTTTTTCCATAATATAAAAGACATGTTTTTCATTTTCACCAGAAACTGTTGATTTGGATATTTGGAGTATGTCGGTTATCTCCCGCTATTGGCTTCTAGTGGGGAGAGGCCAGTGGCGCTGCTAAACATTTTCCAATGCATAAGACAGCCCCACAGCAAAGGAGTATTTGGTCAGAATGTCAATAGTACCAAGAAGCTTCACAAACCACTTTTGACACGTTTGATCAGTCACAGCACCTTCTCCGTGCACTGCACAAATCTTTTTTTGCGTTTCAGTTGCCTTTTTGATTTTCTTGAAATAATAAAACATAATATGCCGAAAATGTTGCGTATCTTCTTCCATCTTCAATATTAAAATAGCGGCACAGAGATTCACCAGTTTTGATATATATTTTTAAAAATGCATGCGATATGACATTATCCCAATAATGTCCCAATGCAATCTAACAAAATTGTTTCGAATGACATTAAAAGACAACTAAGCACTACTAGAGTCATTGTATGGAAAAAACATAATGGACTATTTGGCCAACCCAATAAATGGAAGCTTTCCCTGCCCTATAGGTTGGTCAGAAGAAGTTATTTCTGATAATGTCTTACGGGCAAGACCTGTAATTCAAACTCTTCCAGGCCGTTAAGGCCAGGAGCAGAAGTGTCTCTTGAGCCTGCAGCTAAAGTTGCCTTTAGCTCCAAACAGCCTGCACACCACACAGGCGCATCTTCATGTGAGTCATTTTGGACCCCCACAGACCTCTTTTTGTGATGGATGCTTTCGGTTTTCTGAGCTACAGAAAATGTTATTGCAGGCATTTTTACGGCGAGCCCTTGATAAGAACAGTATCCACAGCCCAAAGGGCTGGCTTTCATAAAGAACGTAGGGTCCTGGTGCTGTGAGACAATGCCCGCGTGTGTATTTCCCCACCTCACTCAGTTATTTTTCAATGGGGTGTATGATATTAATTCTTTAAATTTTACTCATTTTTTTGGCGATGACGACTTAAAGGCATCATATAGTTTTTGAAGTACTGGTAATAGAAGATCAATACTACTGAAAATAATTCAAATTTGACTAAATTCGAATTCACGCCTTACATCCATGGGTACTTAGAGAAGCATTCCCAGCCAAGTAGTCACTTGAGTGGAGATTGTCACCAGATTGTCATGTGAGAGTAAGAGTGTCATAGAGCGATGCTGCCCTTCCTCTTGGCAACTGAGGTTCCAGCACTGGGCCTCTGCTTTCCAGGGTTTCGTGCAGACTTTCCTGCCTGGGTCCGCAAGCTGCACAGATCAGAGCCTGTGGGGTCAAGTGGCTGTGCTAACCCGGACACCAGGGCCCATGTCCCTCCTTCTGCACACCAGGGCTGGGGCTTCAGAGTCCCCTGCTTTAGTTAGTTTGCAGCCTGATCCCACGTAGGCCTTTTCTCTGGTCCAGCCTGCAGCGTGCGGGCCACACCACTGGTGTGCAGGCGCCCTCAACCCGAGGAGTGGCCCCGGGTGCTCTGTCACCGGGTAGTGACAGCGAAGTGGACAGAGGGTGGGTGTGAGCGCTGGTCTTTCCGTTTGCACACGCACAAGGTCCCTAACGCTGGATGAGGCTGGAGGGAGAAGGAGAAGAGGGGGGAGGCTGGGGACCCCATTTATTCTCTTGTGCTACTGAGTCCATGGATACCAGAGGCGGGCCGGAAGCAGAGCTGAAGCACGCAGGCCGTGTTCGAATCCCAGTGCTGCCTCTCGGCGGCTTTCTGCACCAGGGCAAGTCGCCAGACTTGTCTGTGCTTGTTATCTCCTCTGCGTGACAGATATAGTGAAGCGACCCCGCTCGCAGGGCCAGTGTCAGAGTTCAAGGGGTTAATCCGTGTATAGCGTTTAGAATGGCGTCTAGCAACAGAAACCTTTCAAGAAATACCGAGTATTAGGTTAAATTATAATTATCCACGTGGTGATTAAGGAAGGAAGAAATAGTTACTGATTTTAGAAACCTTAAGAGTCCTCAAAAAAGTGTATGCATATATAGGTGTATGTTTATGCATATATGTGAATATGTATACGTGTGTGTGTGTGTGTGTGTGTGTGTGTGTGTGTGTGTGCGTATCTACTCTGCTAAGCAATGGTGAGAACAGCTCCACACGACATTGTCAGACAGGCGTCATGCCGGTGCCGCTTGGGTGGCGTTTAGCAGAAGCGATTCTTTCATGCGAATGCAGGGTAGAGGGATCTGTAGAGGCCGCAGTCATAGCTGAAAAAAGCAGATACTTTGTCTAGATGCCTCACTTTAAATATGACCCGAGGCCCTTGGATGATATGGAAACTACCTTGTTTAGATTAGATCTTCTTAGACCTTTAAGGATTTTATGTCTTCAGGATTTTGTGTCTTGTTAAATTCCATTTTTATGTATGGCAACCCCATCGCTGGTTCTGCACCGCCTCTTTTACGTGCTGCCTAATGATGATTAAGATCCAGCTGCTCAGAGCAGCACCTGACAACCACCTCTTCCCCCAGGAACCTGAGCCTTGTTAAACCCCGGGGCACTGACAGCCGTTGGCTGTGCGCCTTGCTAAGAGAGGGGCAGACAAAGTCCAAGAGAGATGACTGCCAGGCCCGCCCCCATTTTTTTTCTTTCTAGAGACCTTGGATTTTGAGGTACTGGCTGTGCACGGATCTGTAGAGTGAGTTGTGACTCACTCCTGGGAGTGGCCTGAGTTTCCTAAATAGTTTCAGGTGGGGGTTGCTGGTGTGAGTGGTCATGGGGGTGCAGCTCTGACAGGTACGATTATAGTCCCTGTTTGACGGGTCTCAACTTAGAGCCATTCAATCCATTGCCGTAGTTACAGTATTTAGAAAACAAGAGTTTTAGCAATCTCTGTTCCAATTCAAGAAAACATCCTACCTCGCAAAATGCTGTTCTTACCATTTCACAGGGTTGGTTTGAAGGTAAATTGGAATAATGTATGTGAAAAAAATTTTGAAAGTACTGTTAAGGCCTTATTGTATCTAGTATCCTGTGAGTGCTAAAATTTTATTATTGGGAATAGTAAGTGAAGGTTCATTGAATCCCGTTTATAAAAATGTTATGGGAAAGTCTCATTTTCTCCTGAATAACAGAAGTAGAATCTGGAGGCACGGCTTTCGCATACAGTTTTTCTCGTGCCGCTGTATAAACCAAGGCATGTGGTACTTGAACTCTTGTACAGCCAAACACCACTCCCCGGTGGTGATCTGCCCAGGGGATCCATGAGCACCACGGAGAAGAAGTCCTTCTTTACTACCTTGAGGCACGGCCAGTGACCCCCACCTGCTCAAGGCCATCTCTGCCCCAGCAGGCGCCAGCGCCCACCCTTGACGTCAGCCCACCTTCTGACTCACTGGATAAACAGGGCTGTTCCAGGAGCAATATTTTGAAGTCTCAGTGAACTTAATTAGTTTTCTTTATTATTTTCCCACTAGCGTCTTGTTTTCTTTGATGGAGGATGCTTCTGAGACACCTTCCCTCCCTTTTGCACAAACAGAGGACTGGCCTCACACTGTTGGTCCTGTTTTTTATTGGTTTTCTACTAAACTGCCATGGTTCTCCTAGAAACACGCCCCCCTTTTACCAGAAATCTGACTTCATTGTGGAAAAGAAACTCTAACGCTGTTTCCTGTGCTCCCTTCCTCCACGAAAGCAATTGAAAAAGGAAGATTTTTTTGGTCAGTGCTAATAGTGCTTTAGGAGGACCCAGGCCATCGATCCTTAAGTTTTATTGTGTTGGCAATATATTTGTTTTCCTATATTGTTCCCTCCCTTTTTCATAGCAGCCCTACAAACATTTCTCTGCCAGCTGTTGTCACTTAATCTCTCAGAACCCTAATTTCTTCAGCTGGGAAGTGGGAGTAGGGATTACTGCTTAAGAACGTTGTTTTGAGAATTATATGAGATTGTATGTTTATTAATACCTTGCACAATGCTTGGGGCTCAGTGATTTTTGACCTTCGCAGCCTATTATTTCAGCACAGATAAATTACATTTACCTTCCTCTGTGTGTTCTGCTGCTTCTAGTGGCAAGTGGCAAGCCTGCCCGCGTTTTCTCTTTCTTCAGATTGGCAGGTTTTTTAACCTCCTTCAGTTTTGTCCAGGGACAGGGCTTGTTCGGAAATTAGGAAATTCCTTTTTCTCTGCTAGTTCTGTCTCACGTCTTCCCACTTCTTGAGTGGAGACTGTTTTCTGTGTGGATGATAGGCATTTTAGTTACCTGTTGCTGAGTAACTGCCCCCAGAAACTACAGGCGCAGATCGGCAGCCGTTTTATTGTCTCTTCCAATATTGTCTCTTCTGTGGGTCATCCGGGTGCAGCTGGGCGCACTACTGGCCTTACGCGGGGTCTCACGCTGTTGTAATCAGATGGCATGGGGGCTGGGACATTCAAAGTGGCTCCACTCCCATGTGTGTCACTTTTGTGAGGACTGGAACCATCCCCAACCCCTCTCTCTGTCTCTCTCCACGTAGTTAGTCTCTTCACAGGGCTGGCTGGGACATCTGTGTGTGGCAGCACAAAACTAGAAGTGCCAGGCCTTCCTAATGGTTATGCCTGGGAGAGCACAGCCTCACCTCTCTCTTCCGTTGGGTAAAGCCAGTCACAGGGCCAGCCCGCCCTCAGCACGGGGTGGGGTGGGGGGGAGCGCTGCCCAGGGAAGTGCATAATGAGAGGTGTCCTGAGAGGCTGGCTACCTGGTAGGTCGTACCTTAACACCTGACGGTTTCCTTGTTCCCATGGGAATGCAGCTCCTTGTGTTTCATGTGTGCACTAGAGTTAAAGCTCCATGTTCCCCACTTAAAATCTTGAGATCGAGCTAGCAAATTGTTGCGAAAGAGGGGGAATGCTAGTGTGGAGCAAGGAAGAACTAGCATCCTTTAAATGAAACTACTGCATCATGTGATTGATTTTTTACACAATTAATTTGCTCCTTTGTGAATAGGAGGTAGCAACTGGAGCTTAGATGTTTCCATGAATCATACATTGAAATGTTACCTGCTTTAACTTCTAGGGCTCAAATTGTATCAGTGTGGGCAGGCAGTTAGGTCGCTGTGTAGAAGACACTGAAATAATGCATTTCTTCAAGCTGTCTCCCCTCTTTCTCTCTCTCTCCCTCTCTCTCCCTGCCCCCCTTTCTCTGCAGTTCCTTTTGAAACAAATACAAAATCAGGAATAGTCACATCTTCTGATGCCACTCAGAGTGCTAAAAGAGATGGTTCAGAAACTGGATTATTGAGCTCATTTCCAGTGAAGGAACCTTCCAGTGCAGTGGAATCACCATCAGAGAAAAATGCTAGTGGTGCCTCAGTCCCCGATGCCCCCATCATTCTGAGCCCTCCACAGACCCCCACACCAGACACATACAGCCTGGTCTGGAGGGCGGGGAAGGATGGCGGGCTGCCCATCAATGCCTATTTTGTGAAGTATCGAAAGGTAATGTCTTCTTATTTACCATCTTTTCTCACACCCTAATAGTGTATGGCATATACTTATTATCTTTTACTTTGGGGGAGTGGCAGGAAAAAGTACAAGATGTTCCAGGAGGGTGAGTTTTGAAGAAGTATCCTAGTTGGATTTACCAGCTTGTAAAAGTATTAAGAACGAAATGTAAACAGTTATCCCCCAAATTGGGATTCTAAGAACCTGGTAATTTCTCAACATTTATTAATCAGACATTTTAACCACTTGGATATAAAGCTGTATAAACTGCTTCAAAAAAGTCATCCCCCCCCTCTCTAACATAGACTGTTCAGTTTACTTACCAAATAAAGCATTCTCTTGTTGAAAACAACTTTTTGAACAAAGCCCTCTGGTATAATCTCTGACAATTGTTTGCATTTCAAGTTGTCTTCTCAGTTGTATTAGATTCTTACGTTGTTTGGTTCTTTATTCCAGTAAACTTTAGATTTTTCAGATGGTTTCCCTCCAGAGGCTTGTATTAAAGCAAAATGAAAAAAATCTCATCTGTTTGACGAGACTAGCAGATGAATGAAATGGGAAGAGACGCACTCATATTTAAAAACAATTTTCTTTGTTCAAAACATTTCAGTATCTGTCATTTAATAGTAATATTTTTGGTTTCTGGAAAAGTCAACATGAGATTTGGAAGTTTATTCACTGTTTCCAACCTGATGAGTTTGGATGAAGGAAGTTTCTCTGGCACTCTTCACCGCATGAAAACTTCCATGTACTGTTGTCTCTCGGTTCCATTAATGGAGACACAATGAGTTGGATCTCTTTTAAATATATTTCTTGCAACACATATTGAACAGTGTCAAAACATGAACAGTGTTAGAAACATATAATATGTAATTATATAATCCATATATACACAAACATACATATTCTAATCTATTATGCACATTATATGTTGTTGTTAATACACATTTTTACATATTTTTATTCTCCCATTTGCCCAGTGAGAAAGGAGTATCGTGTCCATTACAAGCAAAGGGAACAAACTCTGAGAGGCCACATAACTTGCCTGAGGCCCTAAGTTAGGGGTGGGTCGCAGAGCCAGGAGTCTCTACAGTGAGAATTCCCAAGCTCTTACTGTAGGTCTCCTTCTGTTTCTTACTATGAAGGAATATTGTGTCTCATATTTAAAATGCTACACCACTTCCCGAAATTCAGCTGGAATTGAATGACTTCTGGTTTTTATCAAATTTGAATGGAGGTATTTTCTGCCTTGCATCTCCTTTTTTCCAACGGCCTGTTTTCTCCCGAGCAGCTAGACGATGGCGTGGGCGTGGTGGGAAGCTGGCACACAGTGCGAGTCCCGGGGAGCGAAAGCGAGCTCCGTTTAACGGACCTGGAGCCCTCTAGTCTCTACGAAGTGCTGATGGTGGCAAGGAGTGCGGCCGGCGAAGGGCAGCCTGCCATGCTCACCTTCCGGACTAGCAAAGGTGAGCACCATCTTCCCTAGGAGGGAGCGGGCTGGCTGTCTGGATGTCACTCTATTAGTAAGTATCCTTTTGGGTAGTAGAGATTCTTACATATAAATTCATTAGATAAACCTGTGGCACCGTTTGGGGCCACACCAAATGGTCGTATTATGCCCTTCCGCCCAGTATTCACAGACATTTTTGAGAGCTCATGGTGCATAAGGACTTAGGGTGGGTGACGCAGGGGAAACAAAGAGGGGCAAGATGCCATCCATCCTGATGGAGCTTCTGCTCTGCTAAGAAAGGTAAGGCGTGGGCGTGAGTACCAACTACAAGGCAGAATTTCAGTGCAGCTAATATTTACTGAATGCCCTCCGTGTGCCTGCCTGACAATATACAAAACAGGGAAAACCCCTTGTTCTCAGGGAGCTTACATTCGAGTTGGGAGAGACGCCGTGCCTGTGTCGTAAATATATTAGAAGGTGGTGAATGTTAATAAGAAATATAAATTAGGGGATGGATATAGGAAGTGTATGGCGTGGTGGTTGTCATAGTTTAGGGAGGTGGCTAGAGGAGTCTTCAGGGAGCAGCTGGCAGCAGAGCAGAGCATTAAGGAGGCGAAGTGGAAATCCATGTGGCCCTCTCGGGAAAGATCACTCCAGTGGCAAACATAGCAAGTGCAAAGGCCCTGGGGTGGCCAGTGCGTGGTGTACCCTTGGAACACTGAGGGGACCACTGTGATGGGAGCAAAGTAAATAAGGAGAGCACTCAGAGGTGACAGAGTGGCCGAGTCACACAACACCTTGTCAACGCTGACTTTGAGTAAGCTGGAAGCCTCGCAGGAAGTTGAGCAGAGTTGTGACACAAATCCGCTGTGTGTTTCAATGGTCATTTCGGGCTCCAGGGCAAGGAGGAGTCACGGGGGCAGGCAGAGGCCAGAAATGATGAGCACTAGGCAAGACTGAGGGGAAAGGCCAGCGGTGCACAGAGAAAGGACGGCCTGTCCGTGGGCAGGCCTGATGGAGAGGTGCCCTCACAGCTTGGCCAGAGGCAATCAAGAAGACTTCGGGGGGCGGAGACGGGGACTGCATGGGAGCGTTCTTCGTGGCACAGTGATAGCAGGTGTGAAGACTGGGGACACACTATCAGTTGCCTTTTTAAAAAGATCCTCTCCTCTAACTACTGAGACTGGCCAGAATAAATATAATATACTCAAAATAATGAGTATTTCTTATTCGAAATGTATTTTGAGTTAATTTTTATAATTAGTTCTTAGTTGTTTATAGAGGCCGACCTAGAAATACCAAATAATCATATATTTCAGTTTTAAAATAATCACCCAGTTTCACTATTTGCCTCTTGAAATTTTAAAACTTAACGTGACAACTTTCCTGTGAAGAGACTAAACAGAAGCTCTTTAATAATGAATTTTGTGTTTTAGAATTAAGAAATATGTGCAGTAAAAAGAAAAATGGACAAATAGTTTGAAAACCTTTACCCTAGTCATTTGACTTTTTTGTACGCTGATTTTTTCTATGTGTAAATTAAAGTTATCCTGTGAAGGAAGACACATTTTAGTTTTCCCTTTAAGGTACTGGAAAAAGACAAATAATTTTTAAAGTCAATGCCTCAGAATAGAAGTGTTTAACATGTAGGACCTCGATTTAGACCCTGTAACAGCTAAGTTCGTATATCTGCCTCTATGTGCCAGTTGAATTTCATGGTGTCTTTTCTTACCTCACATATGCACAGAAGCTTATGTTACAATACGTTTTCTAACCTTTCTAGAGAAAACAGCCTCATCGAAAAGCGCCCAGGCACCCTCCCCCCCGGCGGGCGTCCCTAAGCGCCCGGCGGTGTCGGAAGCGGCGGAGCACTTTGGGGTGGTCCTGACAGACCCCTCACGGCACAGCGGAGGTAAGGAGGAGAGTCTTCAGGTGCTTCGTTCTGTTTGTCTGTAAATGTAACTGACCTATTTCAGATTCTTTGGGGGTCTGAGTGGGATGGGGTGTTTATCATTCAGGTTATATCCTGCCATGTAGCTCTTCTAAGTCCTGTTTCAACCCTTTTCTTAAATGTCCTGTAGTCTTCAAGTCTTGGCGACCCAGTGTCATGATTGGTATTTAAGGTAATACACTCAGATTCAAAATATCTGGTACTAAGTTTTTATAACTTACGAAAAGGATTTTTCTGTCACCTCTCTATCTGGAGATCAAATTTACAGTTTGAATTCTCAAAGTCTGCCTTTTTTTTTTTTTTTTTGATGGCTAATCAAAATATATAGTAGGATTTAGGTTTTGTTTTTTTTTTTAATTGAATGATTACAAGTCACACTCAGTTTCCTTACTCTATCTTGCCAATCTTACGGTTTTTAAATACAATAGCAATAAAAATCTTCAAAAGGTGTCTTCTTAGTATTTAAATTTCACAGTTATCAATTCTACAGTTACAGTGGCAGACACTAAATGCTGGAGCAGCAGAGATAAAACAAATTTTGCCTACAAGAAGTTTACAGGATGATAACGACAACTAAGCCAATAACAATGCCGTGGGCATTTTGATTCATCATGTCTGAGATTCTGCACTTGGGATTTTGAGCTCACAAGGGAACCATCAGAATCCCCCATTTGCTAGAGAGGAGGTCACGTGTTAGAAAGAGAGCACCCCTGAGCTAAGCCTCAAAGACAGTGCTGTAGCTGATGAAGAGACGAAAAAAGAGTTTCTAGGCAAAGGCAGCTCTTTGTGTAAAGAGACATATGAATGACATGTTCTCTTTCCATCAGAGATGAGGGATTTTATTAGTGGGACTGATTGCTCTGGGGAATGATGCTCGAGTGGGGGTGAGAGGTGGGTGCTTTGTATAATGTACGTAAATATTTAATCTTTCCCTGAAAGCTATAGAGAACCCTGAAGGATTTTAAAGAGGGAAAAAGGAGGAACGGCTAAACGAGGAGGCTGGAGAAGTAATGAGGGTGGTGACAGTGTGAATGGAGAAGGACATAGACAAAGACGACAGATCGAGGCGAACGAGTCCACAACTGAATGAGGGAGAAATACGGTGCGGGGTTGGGCAACTAGGGTCCATTCACAAAGATAGGCAGTAAGAATTTTTAGGTGAAGATTATGGATTCAGTGGTGGAAACCACGAGTTTGGAGTTATCCAAGCAGAGATAACCTTAAGAAGTGATTTATTTAATCGTCACGACAACCTTATGAAGAAGGTAGTGCTACCTATTTACAAAGTAGGAACTGAGACTCAAGGCGACTGTGCAGCTTGCACGAGGTCATCCAGAAACTGGAAGAACTACTCTGCAAGTTCCGATTTTTAGCTCCAAGCGCAGCGCTCGCTCTTTTCACCTTTAACTGTCAGATGCTGTTTCTTTTAGATATCGAAGATATTCGTGTCTGTTGAGATTTTTTTCGCCTAATGACTTTCTTTTTCTATTCAAACTGTGGTGTTCTGTGATGAGTTTTAACCCCATATAAATCAGCGTAAGAAAGTTGTTTGGTTACGTAGTATTTAAAAAGAGATTCACTAACAGTTCTGTTCATTCTGTTTCCATTGCTTTCTAACTTGAAAGGACTGCAGTAAGTATCACTGAAAGTTGCCTGCTTTGAATATGTTCCTCTTTTCATCCATTCAGCAATTTGTTTTTACAGTACCACTGTTTCCTCTGTACATGTACCACACGCAGCATCACCTTGTCCTTGTGTGTGTGTGTCTGGGGCGAAGAGCTGCTGAGGCAGAGGGGTGCTGCCTGAGGAGCGAGGCTGGGGCTAGACAGAGGCGGGGCTGCCTGCGGCTTCACCCAAGAAACGTAACCAGGGCCAGAGGGGATCCTTCCCGTTCCAGCTCCAGAAACCTGACTGCCTGCACTCCCAAGGAGAGTCCTCTCTTGAGAATGAGCTCACTTTTACCAAATTCCCAGTTGAGCTGCAGCATGCTGATTTGTGATGCAAATGTCGCACAGACCAGGTTGTTTCTAGCAGCCTTCTTTCCTCGCAGGAATGAAGTGGGAAGCCAATTAGGACCACGCCGTCACTCGGTCAGCGAGAAGCGTTAGGTACACGGGTTACACAGCATCAGGCCGTGTGACCTGTGGGCTAGGACGTCCCCTCCCCTTGGCGGTTTGAACTGAAACTGCCAGACGTTTGCTCTCCAACTCCCTTTTTCTACGCGTTCCTGCGATGGCGTGGGCCTCCCCTTTTCTCTCAGCACTTTCTTTGGCAACAGGCCTCCCATCTTCCTGCTTCCGTCCTGAGCGGCATTCTCTCTTTCCAGTATTATCAGTATTGATTTTATTAGTCAAATTTTATCTCTTTTTACTGCTTGCATTCTGTGTTTTGGAGTAGCAGTCCTGTAGCCTTGAGGGATAGTAAGAGCTAATATAATAATCTGTAGGTTGTTTGATGAAGGTGTTTTGTGTAGCTTGGTTGGATAAAGAAAACATTTAAATAAGGTAACACATAATTTTGAAACTTTACTATAAATTATAACCACAATTAGACTTGAAGCACCCAGTAATTACTTATACACTGTTTTAGCCACAAATGCAAATTAGCATGGTCACAATTATCATACTTATTAGCGTTCAGTTTTTCAGAGACAGTTGTCAAGTTTGTAGGTTATTTTTCCTTCCCTTCCTTTATTTCCTGTATTTCTCTATTTCATTGCCTTTTAACAGAGGACAGGAAAATAGTCACATTATTAATTCTGGCAAAGTTTGAAGGACCTTTGATTAAATGATGTTTGGCTCTTGTCCCTTCTAGTTTACTTGAGTTACTCTTGTCTTTGACACTGTGAGTTATTGGAATGAATGTTTCCACTTTCAGTTCCAGAGGCGCCCGATCGGCCCACCATCTCCACTGCGTCAGAGACATCCGTCTATGTCACTTGGATCCCTCGGGCCAATGGGGGCTCTCCAATCACTGCCTTCAAGGTCGAGTACAAACGGATGGGGACCAGTGACTGGCTGGTGGCCGCCGAAGATATCCCTCCTTCCAGACTCTCTGTGGAAGTTCGTAGCTTAGAGCCAGGTAGTAATATTCAAACATTTCCTTTTTTAACCATCAGTGCTGACTTTAGATGGCATATTTTTAATAACCACACAGTTTTAAAATATTGTTAAAATAATGTGGTCTTGTTGCATAAAAATTTAAAAATAAAGAAAATATAAAGAAGAGAGCAAGTCACCAGAATCCCCTCTATCCAAATATAACCATTGGTTACATTTTGGTGTATTTCTTTTTCCTCTTTTTAATACAAACTGGGATCATGCCATAAACATTGCTTTGTGACTCCATTTTACCCCATATTATATCGTATGCATCTTCCAATATCATTAAAAATTCTTTAAAAACTCAACTTTTAATTACTGTATATCTGCCGTATAATAAGTATACCATAATTCACTTAACCCATTTTTTATTTCTGGGTTTTAGATTATTACTAACTGCAAATGAGCAGAAACAGTAGTGTGGTGGCATCTTTGCGCGTTTGCGAGTAATTTGGTATGAATGAGCATTTTAAGAGGAGAGTAGTTATTTGATGGCAGCTGTTTGATCTGATGATGCCTCCCGGCAGAGCTGTTCTTGGTGCTCATTCTCTTGGAAGGGAGGCAGCACCGACCCCTGCATCCTGTTAAGTTTGCTCCAGCAGAGGGACACTCCCCGCCCCCAAAATCTGAGGCTCTGTGAAAAACTTAAACCATAAAAGAGACAAATACATTTCCTTTTACCCGTTCAGGCTTCATGACTAGTATTGTTTATAGACTTTTAAGTGTAATTTAGTAGCAAACGCTTTTGTCTAAACAAGTCATATAAGAACCTAGGAACGTGATGTAGGTACAGTTGGGAGAAGGTGGCAGGTTTTTTTCCAAAATAATTTTTTATTCTTCAGTTACAGGTGATGTACAATATTATGTTAATTTAAGGTGCGAAGCCCAGTGATTAGATATGTATATAGCTTACAAAGTGATCATCCTGATAACTCTAACACCCATGTGACACCGTACGTAGTTACTACAATATTATGGACTATGTTCCCTATGCTGTGCTGTACAGCCCCATGACTGTTCTGTGACTGCCAGTCTGTACTTCTTAATCCCTTCACCTTTTCACCTATCTCCCCAGTTTTCATCCCATTCGGTAGCTGCCAAATGTTCTCTGTATCAGTTAGTCTCTTTCTATTCTTCTTGTTCATGTGGGTTTTTTTAAGATTCCACATATAAATGAAATCATATGGCATTTGTCTTTCTCTGTCTTACTTTTACTTATTTCACTCAGCACAATACCCCCTAGGTCCATCCATGTTGTTTCAAACGGTAAGACTTCATTCTTTTTTTATGGCTGAGTCATATTCCATTGTATATAGGTACCACTTCTTCTTTATCCATTCATCTCTTGATGGGCACTTATGATGCTTCCGTTTCTTGGCTATTATTGTAAATAGTGCTGCAGTGAACATATGGGCGCATATGTCTTTCTGATGTAGTGTTTTCGGTTTCTTTGTATAAATACCCAGAAGTGGGATTGCTGAATCCTTCTTTCTCTCTTGTTATAGCCTTTGTTGTAAAGTCTGTTTTGTCCGGTGTAAGTATTGCTACTCCACCTTTTTTATTTGTTCATTTCCATTTTCATGAAATACCTTTTTTCATTCCTTTACTTTTTGTCTGTGTGTGTCATTTGATCTGAAGTGAGACTCTTGTAAACAGCATATGTGTAAGTGTCTTGTTTTCTTATCCATTCAGCCACCCTGTCTTTTGATTGGAGTGTTTAATCCATTTGCATTAAAAGAAATTGTTGATCAGTACGTATTTATTGCCATTTTATCATTTATTTATTTATCTTCTTAAAAAAGACCCTTTAACATTTCTGGTAATAGCTTTTTCTTGCCTGGGAAGCTCTTCATCTGTCCCTCAGTTCTAAATCATAGATTTCTAAGTAGACTTGGTTGTAGGTCCTTGCTCTTCGTCACTTTGAATATTTCACGCCAATCCCTTCTGACCTGCAGTTTCTGTTGAGGTACTCACTGATGGTCTTAGGGGAGCTCCCTTGTATGTAACTACCTGCTTTTCTCTTGCTGCTTTTAAGGTTCTTTTTCTCTTTAACCTTTGACATTTTAATTGCCATGTGTCTTGGTGTGGACCTCTTTGGGTTCATCTTGTTTGGGACTCTCTTCACTTCCTGGACTTGTATGTCTTTTTCCTTCACCAGGTTAGGGGAGTTTTTAGTCATTATTTTTTCAACTAGGTTCTCAACCCCTTGCTCCCTCGCTTCTCCTTTTGGTACCCCTATTACACGGATGTTGGTACACTTCATATTGTCTCTGCAGCTGAGATATCATTCCTGATGTTTAACCACCACATGTAGATGTGGGTCCAGCCTGTTCTGTGTCTCTGCTCCCCCAACCAGTCTCAGTGTGGCTTTTTCTGTATATCCTTAATTGTAGAACTTCTGTTCAGCTAGATTTCAGGTGGTTCTCCATGATGATTGTTCTCTAGCCTAACTGTAATTTTGATTTGATCACGGGAGGACGCCAGTACTGCCTTTACCTACTTTATCACCTTGATTAGAAGCCCATCGAGAACATGACATTTTAAATGTGTGTGAAGCTAAGTTATATTTTTCAAATAGAAAACATTGTCTTCAGAAGCCCCAGTGGTTATCTTTGAGCCATTATGAAACTTGCTTTAGGGGTCTAATTTATTTTCTGGATTCCAGATTTTCAGAAACTCTTAACCCTTAGTGGTTTTTTTTTTTTAAGTTCTTAAATCTAATACAAATAAGTATCTTCCACTGCAGTTTAAATCTGCTCCCTCTCACTTTGTTACTGGTGAAGTCGGAGAGACAAAACCCACACGGCACCTCTTCATGAATGTATTCACCATATTAAACTTCGCCTCAGTTGTTTCTTTCAAAGGGAAGAGAACCTGGTTTTGTGCAGATACCTCAACTTAATGCTGTATTTGATGGGTGCGAATTTAGAACTGGATGGTCCGAGGAGCAAATGTGCTCTTTCCTGTTCTCTGCCCGCCCCCTTCCCTGACACACATCATTAATCTCTCATGGCATTTAGATTTTAGAATTTTGAACACAGTGTGTTGAGCAACTACCACCAGTTGGTAGAAGTCGGCGAGAGGGTTGAGATCTGTGCACCATGTAGGCTTTAGAGTGTGTTGTTGTTACAGCTCAGCTGTCGTATTTTGAGTGTTGCACCTTCCGTTGTCCTATTACAGCTTTTTAAAAATTCTGGGCTCTTCTCTCCTCAAAAGGTTCAACATACAAATTTAGAGTCATTGCTATCAACCATTATGGAGAGAGTTTCCGGAGTTCGGCATCTCGTCCTTACCAGGTGGCTGGGTTCCCCAACCGCTACTCCAACCGCCCCGTAGCCGGCCCCCACATCGTGTACACGGAGGCCGTCAGCGACACGCAGATCATGCTCAAGTGGACGGTGAGTGAAATGTCCCCGCTAATGAGCGGGTTTTCTGGTTTGCCCTTGTTAACAATTGCATGTTCTCAGGACACGATACAATGAAATTTGAATACAAATTTTTGAGCTTTTAAGTGAGGAAATTGAAGGGCACAGGTATTTGCCTAAAAAGCACATATTATAAATGGGGCAGGGTTAAAAATAAAATTATTGTACCTCGGCTCTCATCCAAGTGTTAAATTAATTGCCATTTCATAATTTATTCATTTTGAACCAAATGTACTTCTTTTGCCTTTGAAGCTTGTAAAATATATTGCTTTGTTTTTGATTAGCCCTGCAGTAAGCTAAATGCTTTTAATACCTTTCATTACCCTTGAATTAAATTTAAAATGGCCAGCAAGGATGTTTGTGAAATGAATCTAGAGAAATATTACTGTGCAGATAAATAAACCTTCATGGATTTGACAGTTAAATTTATTTTTGTCTTTGACAAGCCTTTGCTTCTATTTTTCAGTACATTCCATCAATTAACAATGACACCCCCATTCAAGGATTTTATATTTATTACCGGCCAACAGATAGTGACAATGACAGTGATTACAAGAGGGATATTGTAGAAGGTAAGATCCATTGGCAAGCTGGGGTCCCTGCAAAGGAGTTTTGGAGGAAGAGGGTTTATAAATATTATGAAAAACATTATCTCTGGTTAAGATACAATATAAATGAAATGATACATGTATTATTACTTTTAATTTTTTCTAAAGAAAGATAATTTTTTCAGCTTAATATATATAGTAGCTTACATTTTGTTTGTAAAAACTATCAGCTACAAAAGTATGGGGGAGATATGATTCGTCAGTAGTTCATCTGAAAATAATTTTGGTTTTCTGTTTTGTTTAAATGAATGGTAACCTGTGTAAAAAACTCAACTGCAACTTCTAGCTGTATTTGAAAAATAATGTCTCAGTCTACATCCGTTGAAGTTTACCCAGAAAGATCATATCTCGCGCGTGTTATCCACTTTTAGAGATACTGAGAAATTGGAATGTATGTAGGGAAAAAACCCAACCGTGATGGTGAAGGGTACTGAAACAGCCCTTCTACTGCATGTACAGTGTAATTCAGAGCTTTGCGTGTGGTCCGAAGGCACCACTCAACCTGGTCGGCCCCTGCCCCTGCCCGCGCCCGCGGCCATGTCCCGTGCGCCTCTTCCTTTCTTGCTTTGCCTTCTGCCCCACTCAGGCCGCCTTTCCATCTCCTTGTGTTGCGCCAAGAGTTTTCTTGCCCCAGGACCTTGGCACGTGGCCATCCCTGCCCCTCCCCCAAGGCCTTATCTAGGTACTCTCCTTTTCTAGTGTGGTGTGCTCAAATATTTCGTCCTCAGGTACCCTCCTCCCACTTAATTTCTAATCTCACCCTTTGTATTTCCTATGAATTTATCATAGATGTGTGTGTGCGTGTGTGTGTGTGTGTGAAATTATTTGCTTAAAGTTTGTCCTCTGCTAAATGTTAACTTCCTGTGGGTAAGGGCCCTTTCTTCCCGATGCTGTATCCTCAGTCCAAACAATGGTGAAGTGTTTAGTATTGAATGGATGAATGAATGAATGAATGAATGAATGAAGTCCAAAAGAACAATGGAATGTCTGGGATGATCAGGTTGGAAAAAAGATGACTAACAAGCAACGTGATAGTTATCTTCTAGAGATTTAAAGACTGTTAGGTGGAAGAAGAGCTCAAGCATTTGGGGGAGAGGCAGTGAAAAGGAAATAGTATAAAGGAAGAAGCTGTCTAACGTAGCATTCCTAACCCAGGTTCGTTCATAAAATAATAAACCCCTGGTTTTGGAAGTACACTCAGTAATATCTTGGAAGGGATTCTTGCTTTGGGAGGAAGGCATCTTTCAGGGGGTTTTTCACTCCAAGATTCTGATTCTTTGAAATATTAATGTCCTAATGGACCAGGTCAGAAACCCGCCTGAGGCCAAGCTTACTACATCTAATACTGCATGTAGTTTTTGTTACAAGTAGTCTTACAATAAGCTACTTGAAATATGCTGTACATATCACATTTCTTTAAATATTGTAGCATTCCTCTTAGTGTTTATCCAGTGGAATCACTTTTGTAATATAGTGAAAAATGTATCATCTGAGTTTTAATGCCCGGCATGTAGTGGGTGCTCAGTAAATATTTGTTGGCTGAACTTGTGTCTCTTTTCTTAACCTGAAAAAGTAGAAAAGAAATCAGTCCCTAAAATTGGCTTTAAACATAAAGAATTGGGGAAATGCAGGAAGGTAATTGTTAGTAGCAAAATAATCTGTGAAGTCAACACAGGAGCTGCCTTGAGGGAGGAGCGATGCCTGGAAGGAGCAAGTGGAGGGCCTTCGGGTGCTGGTCATAGTCTGCCTCCCGGCCGAGGGCCGGGCAGCGTGTTCCGTTTGTGTCCGTCCAGTGAGCTGTACGGTTGTGGGTCCTTTTCGGGTACTGGTCATAGTCTGCCTCTCGGCCGAGGGCCGGGCAGCGTGTTCCGTTTGTGACCGTCCAGTGAGCTGTATGGTTGTGGGTCCTTTTCCTTACATACTCGGCTTCATACAAAGGCTATTTAAAGAAAGAAATAGAAAGAATTGTTAATTCTACATTTTATGCTTTGCAAGGTCTTCATTTTAGTTTAGCTGGCTTAGGAGAGTGGAGGTGTCAGGTTTTTATTTTTAAAATCTTTTGTCAGAGGTTTAACACTTGTTATAAAATAGTTTTGAACAAGGCAAATGTAAATAAAATGAACACCCCCTCTGTCTCTTTGTCTCTGTTTCTCTGTCTGTCACTGTCTCCCCAGCTTTCCTAGCTCTGTCTAGAACCACTGATGAATAGTTTTAAACTATATTCTGTAATTAAATCTGTGAACTTTTACGAGCTTATGTGATGTGAATATTGAGTGTGGAACTGGGAATTTACTTCAAAGGAGCTTTTGTACCCAGTAGTAGAGTCTGAGAATGTGAGTTTAGCCTTACGGTTCACCGAGAACTTGTTTATAAACGTAATAGATGGAGCAGTCAGATGTTTAAGTGGGCTTCACTGTGCTGTGTAATTTGCTTATTTCTTATTTTCAAGTTTATGCATTTGAAATTCTTCCTGTGGCAGTTAGCATCTATTGGCCTGTTCTCCCAAACCAAGGAACAGAAGTGTTTATCCTTTGAATGTAAAGCTGTCTTTAAAGTGAAGTTTTAGATTACTTATGTATATTGACTCAAAACTGTTTAAGCTTTTGGAAAAAAAAAATTGAAACTCACATTGTTAAAGAATACAGTAAGAGGATAATTATATTAAGTTATCCTATTTCTGAATTAAGTTCCACATTTAGATAAACTGCAAAGGTCTCTAGCATACCAAAGCTTTCTTTCTGGATATTTTTATCTTGTAAAGTGAAGCCGAGTTCCAAATAAATCAGAATAATCAGTCATTTGGTCTTTAAACCTGTGTTTTTGGCTTTTCACCTTTTGTAAAATATCCTTTGAGGAAAAAATTGCCTGTTGATTTTCAACCTGATAATGCAGTGGAATATTAATCTATTATTTTAACTTTTATTACTAACATATCCAAAGCTTAATATAATTCCATTTTTACTACAGCTATGAAAGGAAAACTTTAAATCTAGTGCAGTAAATATTCAAGAGAATGTTTATAGTTAGGGGAGTGTAGGGCTGAGCTAGGCAAGACCTGGGGGTAGAGAAAAAAATAGAAGTTTTAAGAAAGATTTTGGAATTTAGAAATAGGTCTGTTCTAGTCGTAACCAGATTGTGAGTCAAGTTTCTTTTAAGGTTCTCTTTACATTTTTAAATGGGGCATAGATTTCCTCACTTATTGAGCTTTCAGAGTCCCTTGATCCTAAAACAAACAGGCTCTTCATCTTCATCCTGGGTCTTCATGAGGGAGGGGTTTTGTGTTGGTGGCCTGGGGAAGGGGCTGTGTTTCCAGATAGAAGTATCCGTGTCTGTGTTGAACTGGAAAGAAGCCTGGTGTTGTCGGTCGCGTCAGCCAAATAGACCTGACCCGTATATGTGGTGTTTTCTTTTTCTTTCCCCTGCCCCTTTAATTAATCCCTAAATCAGTTGGTGGTATAGTTGAGTTTCTAAGAAATAGTGGAAACAGTTTGAAGAGGTATTTTCCAAGAGGGATTAAAGGTGCTTGAAGAGTTAATTAAATTTGGCAGAAGTGTCCCGTTTATTAAAGTTTGTCACAGACCCATAGAAGTAAAAATGGAGGGTGATTTATACTGGAGTGTTCAACTGAGGAGTGTTTTTAACTGAAACACTGGCCATGTGCCATGAATAACAGAATCATTCTATTAGAGATACTTGTGTGGTTTGGAGACCCTGACCCAAAAGAAAAGTGGTGGGAGCAGCAGCCAAGAGTTTCCCGGAGTGGGTTTTGCCTTTTGATTATTCTCAACCATTTATTCAGGCACTTGTTTATATGTCAATTCATGTTGCATTCGTTCAATGAAATGGAGAGTTTGGCTAAGTCCTGTCTTGTAAATTGGTCACATGTCCTGGGAAAGGCACCATTTGCTGATCTCACATATGACATTGCCTCCTTGTGGGTAGACAGAGTGGATTGACTTGGCCTGAAATAGAGGATCAGAGCATTTGAGGGGTTTTTTTTCCTACCTGTGTAAAAAATTAATACGTATTTTGCAACAGGCTCACCAATAATCATTTGTAATGAAACAAAGTTTTACTATCAGCGTGCAGGTATAGCTTTAATTCAGTTTATCTCTTTATCATTTTTTTCATGCCGTGTAATAGAAACGCAGTTTATCTGTGGTACATTACTAAAATACTTGCATTAAGTACATTTTTATGACACAAACTGACCCTATGGTAATGGATGTTGCTCCAACCTCATTTTGAAATTATTAAGTCATTCTGTTGACGGTATCATCTAGGTTGCATGATATGTGAAGCTTATTTTTTATTTTCCTTTCCAGGCTCAAAGCAATGGCACATGATTGGGCATCTGCAGCCAGAAACCTCCTACGATATTAAAATGCAGTGCTTCAACGAAGGAGGGGAAAGCGACTTTAGTAACGTGATGATCTGTGAAACGAAAGGTCAGCAGGGGCGGGGATTTGTGCTTTTCCCCTGGACAGGGCCAGAATTCCCAACCCCGGACCACTGCCTAGGAGCTGCAGCTCCGGGCCTTTTTCTAGGTGCTTACATTTAGACCGTCCAAACAGAAGTATAGGATGTTGGCTAGAGCACTTGTCGAAAAAACAGTTTACAAAAACATCAATCACATTTATTAATTCCTCTGTCACTCTGAGTAAGTCACATCCCTTCTCTTTTTCTCTATCAAGAGACCAGAAATATTTGCTGACTAATTTCTGAGATTGCCATGAGTATAAGATTACTAAACAAAATACATAAGAATTTTAAGGATAAGTGCAACATATGTTTAAAGTGGCTTCTGGAATGGCAGATATGTATAACGCTGCTTGTTTAATTAAGTATAGTAGTTAAGTTCAGAATTAGCAACCGCTAATTCTAAACAGAAATTCTCAACCTGCCCATATACATAGATTAACTGAAATACTACCATCTTTAAAAACAGAAGCTAGAATAGAAACAGCTAATGTGGATATTTATAAATCAAAAGCACTCATGTTCAGTCTCAATTAATCTGACAGAAAAAGAGACATTTTTCCTTGTATCTATTTTTAAGAACCAGGGTAAACTTCCCAGAGTCCTGTAGTAGATCCCCTGACTTCCCCAGTGTCTCATTGGCCAAAATGAGACTCGGTCACATGCCTCCCAACCGATTCCCGGGATGGATGATGGATCAGGATCTACTTCACAGTTCTGTGGGGTTCAGCAGACATCTAAACAAAATTGGGGGCCTGCTCACATGGGAGAGGGAAGCTGTTGAATGGGCTGGGCAGCCTTTAGCATCTACTACAGATGATTTTATTATCCCTATTTAAAATGAGGAAACTGAGAGTCAAAAAGATTGAATTATAAGTCCAAGGCTTAGTTCCATCTTTTCGTTCTAAATCGTGCATCTTCCTGCTGCAAACCCACGTATTAAATCAACGTTTAAGCCTATGCACACACAGACCTCGAGGCCCTGGGAGCCTGGCCCACAACTCAAGCATGTGCCCTGAGCAGGAATTGAACTGGCAACCCCTTCGTTTGCAGGCCGGCACTCAGTCCACTGAGCCACACCAGCCAGGGCGTGATGGGCATTTCTTATTCGCCTCTAGAATGCTGTCATACTCAGAGGAAAATTAAATAAAAATGAAATTTATCTTCGCTGTCCCCAAAACATTTAAAAATCTTGCCATGCAAAACATAAAACATAGACAGCAATGTAATAACTATGTTGTTTAAATAATACTATAGCAGAGCTGTGTCTATAATAGTATGTTTCATTCATTGACTTTGCTGGGGAATCAAAGGTCCTACCTACAGACTTTCCAATCAGTGCAAAATGAAAAGACTTCTTTATATGTCAGCTGTTTGTGTTGAATGACTTTCTAATGCATTACACAGTTCCTAGCCTGTTTAAATAGAACGTATTATATACAAATTCATCTTTTAAAGAAATGACGCAAGGTTCTCATGAACAGTGATTGTCTTATCTTTAGTAATTTCCTGAATTACTAAAAGTTTTTGGGGATGCCACAGGTGCTGAAGGCCCATCATTGCCCGCCCCCGCCCTCTCCGCCCCCCCACCAAGGATCATAGACTGTCAGGATTTTTCTTCAGTTCTCTGATTCTCTTCATGTTTTTCGGTGCAAGTTTATGTGTGCATGTGACTGTGTTCCAGTGTCTTTGTTTTTCATGTCGCCTTTCTTATTTCATGTCCTAAGCTGTCGCTAACTGATGTTAATGGATCTATCTGACTCTTCACTGGAAAAGTTCTTAACTTTAGTTGGAGGTTGGCAACCAGATCATCAAGCTTGGCTGAATTCTAAATAAATTAAGGGTAAATAAAGAGTGAATAACCCTGAAGGACTTCCCTGTGAGTCATCATGATCTTTAATGTATAATCTGTAACATCCATTTTGCCTCGGAAACTTGTTTGTTTTCTTTAGAATTGGCAGGGACCTGAGAATTGTTTAATCTGACATACCGTAGTTTCCTTTAGAGCCCCTGCCAAGTCTTCATGTAGCTTCAGTGACGGAGAGCTCTCTCCTTTGAAAGGCAGTCTCTCCTGTACAGTTTCCAGCTCTGCCGTGTCTCGTTCAAGTTGCTAGGAAATTGAACTCCGGTAAAAATGTTGAAGGAGATTCTTTAAAAGACCACGCTGCTCGTATGGGTTGCTAGGTGCCGTAACATGAAATATAGAATAATCATTAATCATCCTAAGAGAATCGAACACCGCCGCACGCAGGGCTGTATTCCAGGTGCTTTACGCAGGTTAGCTCATTTACGCTGCACGCCAACCTTGTGATGGGGCTCTTCTTCTTATCCTCGTTTTGCACGCACAGAAACTACTTCGTGGAGGTTAAAGTCGGAGAGCCGAGGATACGTGGTGGTGGAGCAGGAAGTAGACCTAGACGGTCTGCTTCTAGAGGCCAGACTAGCACCCCTCTGCCCTGTTGTTTTTTCCATTTAAAGCATCTTGTTTGGTGACAGAGAAAAAGGGGGGTTGAGTTCCACCTGTTGTTAGCTTTTGTTATCACTATTGTATCAGTGAACTAGGTCAAAGTACTGCGTTTATATGAACTCCAAAACTTTTTGGTTTTGGCATGCTTCATATTTATGTGTGAGGTTTTTGGGGATTGCATATAATGGTTCTAATAGTCCAAAACCATCTCTTCAAATATCAGTCCCATGGTAGAGGCATAAAATATGAAATTCTGAATCTTATTCAGCTCAAAGTATGTCAGATAGAAAGGAGTTTTTGTCCCACCCAAAAGTTGAAATGCTTTTGTTCCAACTCTCTGGGACTCTCCTACAAGTACAATTGAGCAGATAATCAGCAGTTTGGGTTAGACTGAGTGCGTAGATTTCTCTGATGTTCTGTTTTCTCTAGATTTTGTCGACTATAACTTTGGCACTTCAGATTTTGAAACTTTTGAGCCCTCCTTGTGACTCATTGGTGGTCAGGTCATCTCAGTAACAAGTATAAACAGACTGGCTTACATTCCTAACCAGACCTCCTTCAGAGAGTAAACCATTTCATAGAGTCTGTATTCACTCTGACATCATGTTTTCCTTTATCTTTCAACCAGTGAAACGTGTTCCTGGAGCCTCTGAGTATCCTGTCAAAGCCTTGAGTACTCCTCCCAGTGCTTCCGGAGGAGGCGGACACGTGGGCCCAGCGACCGGCCCGACCCGAAGCAGCGACATGCTGTACCTGATAGTGGGCTGCGTGCTGGGCGTGATGGTCCTCATCCTCATGGTCTTCATTGCCATGTGCCTGTGGAAGAGCCGCCAGCAGAACACCGCTCAGAGTAGGCATCCTACACCTTTCCTCGTCTGCCTTCAAAACAAGGGGGAGACAAATGTTGTCAGAGTCAATACTGACGTCTAACCGTTCCGCGTATCGGTGTCGTGGCATTAGTCACGTTAGCCGTGCTTCCTTCAGAGGAGGCAGCTTTAACACTGTTTCAACTGTCAGCCAAAGCAAGTGGAGCATCAGATTAAATGGCCCCGTAGAAATGAACAACGAAGCCAACGCTAAACCGACCTCTGAGTAAATAGCTGACTCCTCCCTGGGAAATTCTGGCTTTGTCAGGTCACCGGAGAGGATGAGTCCCTGAAGCAGGAGCTTTTGCAGTTGCCACAAGAACACTTTCCTACTGTACAAACCTTGTCAGCAGGGGACAGAAGAGGCACAACGGAAAGGAAGGCAGTGAGGACTTTTCTAAGTTCAGTCACTGTCCCCGAATGACAAAAATTAAGGCAACACAGTCCCGTTTCGGTACTGAATATGCACAAACTACTCCAGGGGCCTTCCCTTCCCCCTAAAAGCATCTAGTGACAGGAGAGCTTCAGAGATGGCACTGTGTTAAATATAAAACACGTGGTGTAGGGCGCTTCTCCCTTTTCTCTGCCCGGCTCTGTTCCTCTCAGCTTCCTATCTGTCCCACTCCCGCAGCTGTTACACGGTAGGGTCATCAGATCAACCAGGGACTTTCCTCTTTGATGGGAGGAAGGTTTGGGGTTTCCCTTTGGCCCAGAACAAGAGAATGAAAGCAAAGCAAAGGAAGACAGCAGCAGTGACAGGCACTTCCAGCTTCGGCCAGCCAGTTCCCATACACGGTCCCTTCGTAGCTTATAGACCCGGGGGCGGGGGGGAGGTCGGGGAGTGGTTATTGACCTGGTGCGGCCCAGGAGACGCAGGGAGAGAGGTGCGGTGCTGGTGGGGGCGGTGGTGTGAGGCTGCGAGGGCTGGAGGTCATTTCATTGGGTCTTTTTCTAAATGGTTTTAATGTCATTGACTTTTAACTGGGTGAGTATGTGCTGAATTATTAAAAGAAAAGTAATGATTTCATTGCCTGAGCAAGATTAATCTGGTTAAAGTCTTTTTTTGGTGACTGGATAATATGTTTAAAGATGGAAATTTGAAACAGTAATGTGGGTTCAGTTGTTCATTGAGAAGGCGCTCACTGTCTGTCTTGGGTGTGCCTGGCACAGAGGTCGGCAGTGGGGGTGTGAAGGTGAACAGGCAAACGTGGCCCCTGCCCTCGCAGCTTGTAGATTCACGGAGATGAGCAGGCGGCGGTGGCGGCGCACCCTGCGGGAGGCTCAGTCACAAGGAGGACCACCCAGTCTAGCCCGGTGCGCTCTGCCACGGCCTAAGGGTTTGTCAAAACTCTGACAACAAATCCTATGCAATTTAGACACTGTGCTTTCTAAAGGATGTTTCACTTTTTCTAAATATACCTCTGGAAATCAGAGTTTTGAGGCAATTGTTTAAGTGGCTTTAATATGAGAACTGGAACCATTAGCCCTTGGCCTTCAGGGCCCCCCAACTTCCAAAGGGGCTGTTGTGACCACGGAGCTATGAATAGTCAGCAAATATATAGACAACCCCATCCTTTTCCTTAAAAGTGTTCTTTACTGCTATTTGAAATATCCTGCCTATAGTTGGCTTTTTGTTGTTTTATACAATTTCTTTCAGCACTTTGAAGGGTATGGTCGTTTAAACACTTAGTGTTACCAGTACTTTGATAGTTTCAGCTTGCACAATTAATTAATTCTCTTTCGAGTGATTGCTCTCTGATTGATTTCTCTTCTCATTAACAGGGTCATAATTAACTCATAGTTCCTAGGTGCCTCCACACAGCGAAGGAAATAACAGCAATAACTTTATTAAAGCATATCTCACGTGTAGGCTTTCACCGAACACTTTTAGAATGTTTTATTTTAGTGTGTTTGTAGTTTCTGAGTGGTTTTATTAATGAAACTCCCAAAGCAAGAAGATTGTCCTTTTCAGTATCTTTTTGTTGTTGTTCTCTCTTAACAGAATATGACCCACCAGGGTATCTCTACCAAGGCTCAGATATCAATGGGCAGATAATGGAATACGCTGCTCTGCCCGGCACAAAGCGGATGAATGGAAACGTTCATGGAAGCTTCCTAAGCAACGGAGGTCTCAGCAACGGCTGCTCCCATCTTTATCATAAGGTCCCGAACGGAGTCAATGGAATCGGGAATGGGAGCTTAAATGGAGGGCTTTACTCTGGGCACACGAGCTCCCTAACCAGGACACGTGTGGATTTTGAACATCCTCGTCATCTAGTGAATGTAAGAGACCCTTATAAATGAAGCCACCCGTGTGCGCCACGGCGCAGGGCACAAGGGCAGGGTGGGCAGGCTGGCTTTTTTCAGTATGGGAGCCTCGCTGGTTCACTGGAATGGAGTTAGTCTGTATCCCTGGCAACCCTTTGATCCAGCGTAATCCTTGTAAGATTTGTTACCTGGTAATAGATATAGCCTTCAATTCGGTTTCTATTTTTAAATTATTTAGCACTGCAAGCAGAACATGTAGCAAGCAGACTGGAAGTTATTCTTGAGGCAAAATGGAAATATCTTTGGGTAAAGACTGGACCAGATACTTTAAATTCGATTTATCTAGAGCAGAGTCTGAACACTCCCGTCGCTAGAGGAGTCGGGCAGATTGTGACGCTGGGTGAAGCGCACGGGCAGGAGGCAGAAGCAGTGGAGGTGGCAGCTCCCAGGAGAGCAGGTGCGCCGAGTGAAGGCTGGCGCCGTGGCTCAGCTGCGGCCGTCGGCCTGCGGGGCCCAGTGTGGCCGGACTGCCCGCTTTTTCAAACCTTCTGTAAGTGTAGGTGAAGCTGCCGGGTGTTTTACAACTCCTGAGTTTCAGAAACTCATTCCGGCTCTTGAGATTTTTGCGTTGGCCATGCTGACTGCGTCTGCAGACCACCAGGCCGGCTGCTAGCGCATTGCCGGCTTCTCCGGCGTGTGTCCCCGGCATGTGTCGCGGTGGCTGCCGGTCAGATTTGTGTGCCTCACTAATACCCTGAGCCACAAAAGGCGATAAGCCTTTAAAACCACTTTAATTCGGGAATCACCAGCTGGTACAGTTTAATTTCTGAAATGGGAACAGAATGAGAAGCGTATTTTAAATTTATTTTGGTTTGAGAGGCTCTCTGCACCAGGGAGTTTGACTTATTACACGGTTTGGATACGCATCCACATTCTTTCTCAACCAAACAGATCATTTTAGTTGATCAAATTTTATTTGTTGTCATTGTTCTGATTACAGATAAATTTGCCATAACCCACAGTGTGCTAAAATTTGAAGAAGTTTAGTTTTCTTTTTCTTTTTGACTTTAATAAAGATTTATTAAATATTTGGAGAATAAAATGATAATATATATATTTGTATCTTAAAGCTAGAAATTTAATGGCTTTAGAGGGACCTAGTTTTAGTATGTTGCATAAAAAATATGTAATTTGCTTTACTGCATCTCATTACCAAAAGAAAATGATGATTTCATTATTTTGTGTGGAAAGACATGGCTTATATTCAGGCTTCCTAAACTTTTTTTGTCACTGTTCCTAGTCCAAACGACTAACATTATCCAAGAAATTGAAGGAGCAGGCACTGAAGTCTGAATAGCACATGCTGTTTCCATAAGAAGAAAAAAATAAGCCTGATGCCTGCTTTGGTGTTTGAACGTAGTACTCTGGTTTCCTGGACAATGAATTGCTATTTAAATGAATAGCCACCCCATTAGGTGTAAAATTTTCAAGGTTACCACCTGTGATTTTAACTCATTCGTTTTCTTACTTTACTCCCCTCGGTGGGAGGAAATCTGGAAATTTAAAAAATGATGGTCATCATAAAAATCATTAATTAACTTTAATATGGCTAATGATTCACACAAGTTTATAACCCCGTAGCTGTTAACTTGACTTTCTGAAGCTCTTAAGTTTGCCCCCCATGGGCTGAATATGGCCGAAGAATATTCTTTCTCTCAATGTTTTCTTAAAAATTCCTGCTGCTAGTTGGATCAAGAATGTTGAGAGAAGTTTTCAGTGTTTCTGGTTTGCTTAGATTCTGGCTGTTGGTATGAGATGAATGGAAATGGAAAGTATTCTGGAAAAAACAATTGCCTGAACTTTTGCTAACCTTGGGGGCCTGCTCTGAGTTTGGGTGCAGTGTGACGGCTTCCCCGCCCTTATCAAATTCACTTCTGCTGTTTTCCATCTGAGAGCGGAATTTTACCCTGACTGTACGGCTGGGTCAATTCTTAACTTCAGTTTTTAAGAACTCTTGCCATTGTATATGTCAAGTGAACATTTTACAATGAGGTATGTGTTAATCTGGGCATTTTTCTTAATTGCTGGGCAGTTTCCGCCAAGAGCAACACCAAAATATTAATACTCCCCTCCAAGTCATTGCTGGCTGAGAATCTACTCCATCTGGAAAAATATAACATGTTTTAAAACTTAGTGTAGTCAAGTGAACAGACCTAATCGAAGTAATTACAGGAAAATGAAGATGGGTTTATCTTATGACATCATTCAGACATTTCCACCCTGTTTCTCCAACTGGCGTCGCATAAAATTCTTCCATGACTGCCAGGGAAGCAAAGACGAACAGGAGGTTATAATGCGTAGTGTATGTCAGGCCCATTAGGTTTGAAACACTGAAGGGAAATGACTAACCTTCTCCATTTTTTTTGCCTCCCTCTACTGCAAAAATACATGGGACAACATGGCAGTTAACTTTTTGGAGTACAGTTTTAATATTGTGCAGAACTCCTTTGTGAATATAGACGAATAATGATAAGCATAACATTGCTCGGGGAGTAGGTTAAACTGTACTGTGTATCCATTTATTGCTGGATGGTTTTTGTATTTGGGAGCTTTTGGTTAGTGGACTGTGGTGCCTTCAGCCCCCCTCTTCTCCCCTTTTCTCCTGTGCTTCC